>CM021106.1:464478501-465078501 GCA_007115665.2 Sequoiadendron giganteum
AATTCTCAACCCTCAACCCTTAATCCCTCAACCCTCAACCCTTAAACCCTCAAACCCTATACCCTCTACCCTATATACAAGACCCTCAACCCTAATCCTTCAACCATATACCCTCAAACCTATACCCCAAACCCTCTACCCTCTACCCTAAACCTCAACCCTAAACTCTTAAACCTTCTACCCTCTACCCTAAACCCTAATCCATCTACCATATAACCTCAACCCAATACCCTAAACCATCAAGCTATAGGTCCTCAACCCTATACCATCAATTCTCAACCATCTACCCTATACATTGGATCCTCAACCCTCATATATCTTTGTCCCTCCCCACTCTTCTCTCCTTCTCTCTATCTAAATTCTCCCTCCATATCTTCCTCCATCCATCCCTCCCTCTCTACCCTAATCCCTAAACCATATACCAACAACCCTTAAACCCTTAAACACTAAACCCTAAACCCTCAACCATTAAATGCTAAACCCTTAAACCATCTACCCTCAACCCTTAAACCCAAGTAAACTCTCTACCCTAATCCCTCAACCCTCAACCCTTAATCTCTCAACTCTTAAACCCTCAACCCTCTACCCTCTACCCTCTACCCTCTACCCTCAAACCTTAAACCCTAATCCCTCAACCCCTATACCATCTACCCTATACATTGGACCCTCAACCCTAATGCCTCAACCCTATACCCTCAGCCCTATACCCTCAACCCTCAACCCTTAAACCCTAAATAAACCCTCTATCCTCTACCCTCTACCATCTACCCTATAAATTAAACCCTCAACCCTCAATTCTCAACCCTCAACCCTTAATTCCTCAACCCTCAACCCTTAAACCCTAAACCCTCAACCCCTATACCATCCACCTTATACATTGGACCCTCAACCCTAATCCTTCAACCATATACCCTCAAACATATACCCTAAAACCTCTACCCTCAACCCTAAACCCTTAAACCTTCTACTCTCTACCCTCAACCCTAATCCCTCAACCATATACCCTCAACCCAATAACCTAAACCATCAACTCTATAGGTCCTCAACCCTATACCCTTAATTCTCAACCCTCTACCCTATACATTGGATCCTCAACCCTCATATATATATTTGTCCCTCCCTCCTCTTCTCTCCTTCTCTCTATCTCACTTCTCCCTTCATCTCTCCCTCCATCCATCCCTCCATCTCTACCCTAATCCATCAACCCTATACCCTCAACCCTTAAACCCTTAAACACTCAACCCTCAACCCTCAACCCTCAACCCTCAACCCTCAACCCTCAACCCTTAAAACTCCCAACCTAAACCTCTACCATCTAGTTCACCCTTTAACCCAAGACTCCTATACTCAACCCTTCAACCCTAAACTCAAGCAAACTCTCACCCTAATCCCTCAACTTCAACCCTTAACTTCTCAACCTCTACCTCTAACTGCAACCCTCAACCCTAAACCCAATCCCTCAAACCCCTATACCCTCTACCCTATAACCCCAACTTAATCCTCAACCCTATACCCTCAACCTCTACCCCTCAACCTAAAACCCTCAACCTCAACCCTAAAACCCTCTACCTCTCAATTCTACCCCATACATTAAAACCTCAACCCTCAATTCTCAACCCTCAACCCTAATCCCTCAACCCTCAACCCTTAAACCCTCAACCCTCAACCCCTATATCATCTACCCTATACATTGGATGATCAACTCTAATCCTTCAACCATATACCCTCAAACCTATACCCTAAACCCTCTACCCTCAACCCTTAACCCTCAACCCTAAACCCTAAACCCTTAAACCTTCTACCCTCTACCCTCAACCCTATACCCTCAACCCAATACCCTAAACCATCAACCCTATACCCTCAATTCTCAACCCTCTACCATGTACATTAGATCATCAAACCTCATATATCTTTTTCCCTCACTCTCTTCTCACCTTATCTCTATCTCACTTATCCCTCCATCTCTCCCTCCCTCCATCCCTCCCTCTCTACCCTAATCCCTCAACCCTAAACCCTCAACCCTTAAACCTTAAACACTCAACCCTAAACCCTAAACCCTCAACCATTAAACCCTCTACCCTCTACCCTCTACCCACAACCCTAATCCCTGAACCATTAAACCCTTAAACCCAAGTAAACTCTCTACCCTCAACCCTCAACCCTCAACCCCTATACCCTCTACCCTATACATTGGACCCTCTACCCTAATCCCTCAACCCTATACCTTCAATCATCTACCCTCAACCTTAAACCCTCAACCCTCAACCCATAAACCCTCTACCCTCTACCCTCTACCCTATACATTAAACCCTCAACCCTCAATTCTCAACCCTCAACCCTTAATCCCTCAACCCTCAACCCTTAAACCCTAAACCCTCAACCACTATACCCTCTACCCTATACATTGGACCCTCAACCCTAATCCTTCAACCATATACCCTCAAACCTATACCCTAAACCCTCTACCCTAAACCCTAAACCCTCAACCCTAAACCCTTAAACCTTCTACCCTCTACCCTCTACCCAATACCCTCTACCCTCCACCCTAATCCTTCAACCCAATACCCTAAACCATCAACCCTATAGGTCCTCCACCCTATACCCTCAACCCCTATCCCTTTCTCTGTATCTATCCATCTCACCTCTCTCTCTCCCTCTCTCCTACCCTCTCTAATTGTCTCTATCTTCCCTCTCCCTCTTTCTACATACCTCTCACTCAATCAATCCCTACCACTCTCTCTCACTCCCTCTATCTATTTCTCTCTATCTCCCTCACACTGCCTCTCCATCACTCCTCTCTCCCACTCCCTCTCTCTCCCTATCTCTCAGGTCTCTCCCTACCACCCCCTTTCTCTCTCAGGTCTCTCCCTCTAGAACCCTACCTAGGTAACTCTCTCTCCCTCTCCCCCCCCTCTCTCTATCTATCCCTCCCACCCTACCTAGATAAGTCCTTCTCACTCCACCCCTCTCTCTCTCCCTCTCTCTCAGGTCACTCCCTCCCATACCCTCTCCCTCCCTCAAGTCTCTCACTCTCACACTCCCTCTCTCTCCCACTCCCTTTCACTACCTATCTCTCAAGTCTCTCCCTCTGGCACCCTACCTACATAACTCTCTCTCAGTTCTCTCTCTCTCCCTCCCACCCAACCTAGCTAAGTCCCTCTCACTCTAACCCCTTCTCTCCAACTCCCTCTCTCTTAGTCTCTCCCTTCCACCCCCTCTCCCTCTCTCAAGACTCTCTCTCACTACCTCTCTAACTCTCTCTCTCTCTTAGGTCTCTCCCTTTGTCTCTCTCTCCCACCCTACCTAGAAAACTCTCTCTCTCTCTCTCTCTCTCTCTCTCTTAAAATACTCCCTCCCTCTAAAGACATGCATAAATACATACATACAATCCTACATACAATCCTACATACATACAAGCATACATGTACATATGTACATAAAATCTTACATACATACATATATATAGGCATACATACATGCATGCATTGATACATACATACATACAGGCATACAAACATACATGCATACATACATAAAGGCATACAAGCATACAGGCATACATACATACAAACAAGTGTGCATACATACATAACATACAAGCATATGTGTACATACAAACATACAAATATATAAACATGCATTCAATAGAGTAGCATTTAACATAAAGGAAGACATAACGTGAGCGCGTTATAACGCGCTCGCATTATGTCTTGCTAAACATGTCCTGCACAAATGAAAAAACCATGTCAAAACTAAGATATAATGCAAGTGCATTATAACACGCTCGTGTTATATCTTGCTTTAGGAATCCCCAAGACTTGGGCTTGGTATTTGTCTTGGAATACCAACCCAAAGGCTTGGAGGGTCTTCCCAATGACCAAAGACGTGTTTTTGCAAATTCTACAATATTTCACATAATCGGTTTGTGCTCACTATCAAGATTGCACATGTTTCAATATCAAACAAATTGAACACTTGAGTAATGTTAGGCTTTCTCTTAGCTATCTAATGATCTATAATTTCTTTTGTTTGTGTGTCTCTTTTTTGGTAAAAACCAATGTTTGCTGTTTTTTTCGTTATAAATTAATCATTTATTGAAATTTAAAATAAATTACATTTTTAGAAACTAGACTCCATTCTACAAATATTTAAAGAAAATAAATTAGTTTCCAATATTTGTAGGGGTAGCACAACCAAAATTCTGATTTTTAGGAAGTGTCCACTTTGAAAATTAGTAAAAAATCAAATATTCATTAAAAACTTATCAGAAATATCATGCATAAACTACATATTGTTAGCTAAATTCTCACTGAAGAGATTTTAAAAATACTAAAAAAAAGTTCACCGTGCTATGTTCCCACAAAAGTTGCTATGTTATGTTTTTCTGACAAAAACAACATCAATTTTTGTTGGCCCCTCTTTTGAACCCCTTACTCTCAACCATTTTTAAAATAAATTAGTAGTTTAGAAAGTAGACTCAGAGCACTACGATCCTTGTTTTTTTTTCATTTCAAAATTTTGAGTGTAACTATCCTCAATTTCACATCCAAGGTCAGTATTTCATGATTTCAAATAAAAGTGGCCACTTAAGCCCCCTTTTTGGTCCCCCATCTTTTTTCACTTACCCATGAACTAAAAATCATTTTAAAACTTGCAATACCATAAATAAGAAAACCATCCACCATAACTTCACATATGACTCAAGGAAAATAGTTGAATTATACTTTGCCAATGTAAATGTCCACAATATTCAAAGGTGTGCAGAGGAATTTGAGAGCAATCCATTAATTTTGATAATACAACCAACCACCCATGGGGATGATCATAGAACCATAAAATAGAACACTATATGTTGGTGAGCAGTGTTTGGTAAGTAGATACATAATTTGACTTTGTAATATTCAAAATGAAGCATCTATTATTGGATGGCATTATAGAACATGACACTAAAGGAAGAGTTGCACAGGTGGGTTCAAGACGACACTAGCATGAGTGGTGGTACTAGTGGCAAAAGGAAAAAATACCTGCCATTAGTTTAACAACTATGGGTTAGCAATGGTTGACTAAGAATCATTTCACAAAGTGTAAGGAAACATGGTAGGAATGCATACAAATTTTAGCATGCAAGAATATAAATTAGGTGAAGTAAGATCCATAGGGAAGAAAAGGTTTGAGGTAACCTTGTACAAAATTAGTGGAAAGAGTATGATTTTCACCAATGTAGAAGTGATACTCGCTCAATATATTTGTCTTCCTTTATGCTATTAGGCATGCACATGAATCCTATATGTAAGAAAATAGTAACTTAAATAGAGTTGTAGTACTGAACACTTTATTTTATGATTGTAATATAAAATTCTCAATAAAATATATATTAAAAATAATAGTGCCAAGACAAAACATGTCCTTACATAAATTGCATTGCTTATTCAACCATCAAGTTTTGTGTGTGTTCATTATATACTCATACATTATTTTCTCCTAAAATATTATCATAAATTTGGCTACAGATATATCTTTACTCACTAACTCACATCTCTTTAGTTTTTTTCAATATTTTTCTCCATATGTTATTGACTTGTATTTTTTAAAACTGACTAGTTTTTTCCCAATTTCATGTGTGCTCTCTATATGTAGAAATTTTTGTAAATGTGGAAAACAACCTGAATTAACAGATGATCCTTTCAAACATGATTTCCTATAAAAAAAATTCCATCCACTCTTTGACATAACACACCTGAAATAAATATATTGATGATTTAGGAGGGACTTGTATTGTACATTCCTACAAAATTTCACTAGTGTGCAAAGTAACACATATATGATGATAAATATAATAATACATGGAATTGAATAAGCATCTTACAATAAAAGTAGTGCATGCATGATTTATTTTAACATAAAATATTTGTCAATCTCAAAATTTCTTTAACTAATTCTTAGTTGAGGATAACTCTCAATAAAATTTTGATAAAATTACAATTTTGAGATCCAATTCTCATTCTTACATCTCTTTGATTAGATTTTTGTGATATTTTTCAAAAAAAAATCAATTACTTAACTTAAGGCATCAACATAAAACTTGCCTTTGCATGTGAGTCTACTTGAGAATGATCATAGTGCATTATTATTGGAATCCTCAACTATTTCACATCTCTCGATATATTTCAATAGAATTTTTTTATTTATCTTTAGAGATCTACTTGTGTAACTATGGATTTTTCCTGCAAGATAAATGTTAGCAAATTACATGCAAATACATAAATCCACAATAAACAATGAAATGAAAAGGAATAAATAAAGAACAAATGGAGTGATCTCACCCAAGTCCTTCATCCTCCATGGCTGACTTCCATTGCATCTTCTAGTTTGCTGAAATATGATGTTGCCCTCATATTTTGATGAGCAATCTACTATTGACTAGTCCTAAGCTAATTTACAAGGATTTAAGAATCTAAATGCAAGAGAATTCCTACATGCAATGGCAAGATACAATGCTCAATGAGAATTATTTCAAGATTGCTAAGAGATTAAGAGATTTCCTAGATTTTTCAAGATGTCAAAAATGAGGACAAAATTGGCATTTTATAGAAAATGAAATTTTGGATGTGGTCAAGATTGAAAATAAGAACCTCTTAATTAGGGTTAGGGCAACTTTAGGGTGAAAATAAAATCGAGTGGACAAGATTTAATTTAAAAAATTAAATCAAGGAAAGAGAATAGTTGTGACAGTGAGATAAGAATTAGTAAGTCAAAAAAGATGAGTTAGAAAATCAAGTTATTTTAGAAATAACTTAATTTGTGGAGAGAAATGATATTTTGAAATTAATGTTTTAAATTAATTCCAAAATGGTGAATTCATGTGACAGTAAATAACTATTATTTTATTTACTTGAGGAGAGATAAATTTAAATAAATGATTTTTATTTAAATTTAGAAATGAATTGTGAGAGACAATTAAATAATTAATTTAAATTATTTAAATGTGAAAGAAGTGAATTAATAATTAAATAAATTGTGGGGGATTTATTTAATTATGAGAGGACTTTAATGTTAGAGACGTATTTAAATAAGATTGATTTATTTAAATAATCAAGAGGGAATAGTGGATTAAATTAATTTATTTAATTTAAAGAGGACTTTAGACATTAGTGACATATTTAAATAAAATTTATTTATTTAAATAATCAAGAGGAATAAGAGAGATGAATTAATTAAATAATTAGTCATTATTTAATTAATAGTTGAATTTAGTCAAAGTGGCATAATTAAATTATGTATAGAAGAATTGATGATAAAATTGAGTTCGCAAGGCCAGGTCAATTTTAAGTGTCTACATTTTGCCCCTCTTTGTCATAATGCAATTTATCACGCTATGGAAAAGAAAACAAGTCAAAGATATGCCCCAACGAAGGTACAAAGTGCTTATGCCCCCTCGGGAAAAATTTTGAATTTTGGTTCGGGGTCAGAAAAATTTAGAAAGTGTCTCGATAAGCTAAATGAATGGCCAGAAAACCAACGGTGCGATCAGTTTTGAAAATGGAGGATGCTAAGCCAATGAAACTGCCAATCAAAGGTGATCAAATGAGCCCCAGTACAAACCCATCAGATCAAACCCTAATTTTCAACCTATAAATAAGTTGAAAAAGCCAAACCAAGTGTCATTTTCACATTTGCTATTCAGAAATTTGGAGAGCAAAGCACGAGGAGAAGATGGTGATTCCCATGAAAGACCACCGTGCCTACTGTGTGAGGACATTCTGACGACCCAAGGGCACAGGGGCACCAATAAGTACCCCATCCGACTTTTAATTTTTTTTATTTTCACGCATTTATTAAGGTCTAGGGGTCAAAAATAATTACATTGCAACGCAAATGTCATCGTGTAAACCGCAAATGCCTTCGCATTCGATGTATTTGATTGCATCGCAATGCAAGTACAACGGGTGGGCGGGTTTAGGTTTAAAGCATGCAAGTCATAGGGAAAATGACACAAGTGGCAATTTGCAACGCAAGTGTGGTAATAGGCAACGCAAGTGTAATATTGTGACGCAACCGCCATGCCAAATGACGCAACTGCTCCAAAATGACATAATTTCCATATAGAAAGACGCAATCGCAGTAAAGGTTCACAATTGCTAGCTGGAATGACGCAATCACTATAGTGTGACTCAACTATAAAATGCAGAGCCACATATGACTTAGTGCGACGCAATTGTAGTCAATGCGACACAATTGCAGTTGACCAAGGTTGACTAGAGTTGACTTGGTGTAGACTCTTTTTTCGGATGCATTTTTGGTTTCTTAGATAGTAATATTGTATTGAAATTCTAATCCATGTGTGCTAACCATTGTTTATGTGTACAGAAACAATTAATTCCTATCTATATGCGAGAGTTCAAACCTGTGAGTTATGCTTTCAAGGATCGACTGAGTGACTGAGAGAGAGCGATTGATGAAACTAGGTTTATATTATGTCACCTACATGCCCATTATTCGAGCAAACAAGGGATTATTGACAACACTCTCTGAGAGATGGCACTCATAGACATGTTCCTTTCACATACCCACAAGAGAGGCCACTGTTACTTTGGAGGATGTGTATTTTATTCTGCGCATCCCGATCAGCGGGGAGAGAGTAGTGTATGATCTCCACAAAGGGCAATAGGCCCTGGGAGAGATGTATGATGACATGGATGGTACCGGTCTAGGTATACACGGATATGAGATTGGGTGGGAGTTTTTAGCTAACCACTATCCATGATGATGATGCCATGCTTATGACTTTGATTGTCGAGGTCCTGATTCCAGATCACCGTGGACATGGATTTACCATAGGATGGGGGGATGTACTAGTTCACATGTGTGCTCAGAGGACAGTGTTTGCTTGGGGGCCCTACTTGTTGGATATATTGTACCATCAGCTAAATGAGGTTGTATATCAGCAGGGACATAGTATCAGTTGTGGCACCACCTTATTGATGATCTAGGTGTGGGAGCACATTCTCATTTTTCACCCACCAGTACAAATTCAGTAGTTGGGCGACGGTATGCCCTATGTTTATTTATATGCTAGTTCAGCTAGCCAGACTTGTGTAGGAGATACCGGGTACTGGCGACATCGGATTGACACCTTGATGAGCTTCATCTAGAGGTCTTTCAGAGATTGTGCCTGTTGGTGTTTTAAAATACAACCCAACTAGGATTTGTAATTCTCTAAGAGGTAGCCAACCTCTATATTAAAGAATCACAAAGGCTAGTGGCCAGCTGACAAGATTCAGTCAAAGACTGGCATCTACTACACTTCTGGCTCTTCAAGACCAAGGTGGGTAAACCTATACAATGCCCAAAACTTAATTCACTCATATACCAACATTGCTTTACAAAGCAGATAATTCCCAATGAAAATACACTAAGGGAAGCATTGACAACTTTAAACTTGGCTAAATTCTTAGTAACTCAACCCTCTCTCAGCCATTGGAAAGTAGGACATACAATAACATAGTAAGATTAAGAATGATTTTGCATTTAATTTTATTTCTAAGATGCATTAACTACAAATAGATCAGTGCCAATTATGGGCCATGGAGTCAAACACATAAAACGAATTTCCCAGTAAACAGTCTTCAACTAGTGGATTTAAATTGTTAATGCTTTGCATCAACTGTTAGTGTCTTGCACCAACAATCCTTCTTTTATTATCAATCAGATTCTCATTATCAAATCCCATTTGCACACCTAAAATCACAATCACCTGCTCAAAGCATTTTAACCATTTCTTTGAAACAAAACAATGAACAGATAAAACAACCTCATGAAACTTGAGATGATAAACTCAAAGACACTTTGTATTATTGAATTTATGTGACTAAAAGTGTACAAATATGGAGACAATCTAATGACATTCATGAATGTGGAAACACCTTCATGATGTTAATTGCATAAATTGGCTGTATTTACTCATGAATTCATAAAATTATAGCTTACAGACTCAAATAATGATTCAGAAATTACAATTCTCTATCTACGCAACCCAATACAAAAACTCAGAACCCTTTACAATGAGAGAATAAGAGAAGATATAGAAGAAGAGAAGCAAGAAGGAGTAGCCCTAAATTTGATCTGGAAATGCCATCCGGAAGCTTCATTCACCGTTGATCAAACTGAAAATAATATCTCCTCTTCTTTCTTTGCAGTAACAAACTTATTCCCTCCAACTATTTTTGCTCATGATTTCCCAGTAACTGAAAGCATGCCCATGTGGAGAATCTCATCATTTCACCCAACTGCTGAAAAATATCTCTTTCCTGTGCAAAATTTTGTTTAAGCTCTCTTTACTTTTTGCACATTATATTTCTCCAAATATTAAAGTCCTGCAACTTCAATATTTATCCTTTTTGACTTCATTTCAATTTCCCAACAAAAAGAATGCTCCACATTGAAAAGCCCCCAAATATAAATGAATATAAAATTCACTTTATTTGTTGCAGCCACACTTTGCAATTTTATTTCCAGCACAAACATTCACCTGGACAAAAAACATGTGGGAATACATTTTAAACTACCTTGGTTTTCACTTTTTCTCAGACCCACCTCCTTTTTCTGTTTACCACTGAAATGGAAACATTTAAATATGCATGAGGCATATTTCCTATCTTTACTCATTTAATAAACTGCTCCAGGAAAATAAAGAATTCCACACCCGCAGCATAAAATATTCCCAAATAGTGAATATTTTATTCACTTTCCAATTACTCGGGCAAAATAAAATTTACCCCCGGGCATCATTAAATATTTCACATTGAAATATTCACTCTTTACCTTTTATTTCCTCGGGCAATATTTTACCATTTAGAAAATTTGCACTAGGC
Organism: Sequoiadendron giganteum; assembly: GCA_007115665.2. NCBI lineage: Eukaryota > Viridiplantae > Streptophyta > Pinopsida > Cupressales > Cupressaceae > Sequoiadendron > Sequoiadendron giganteum. The sequence continues at coordinate 464,489,373 of CM021106.1, forward strand.
CCACCCCCTCTAATCACAAACTATGTTAATTTTTGAAAAATTTAAAATGGGCTCCCCCGTGCATTCTCGCACACCTCACAAGAATTTTGATGTCGTCACCGAAATCCCGTGAGGTCAGCGAGGTTGGCCCTAAATTATTGTTTTTGTGAGCTCCTGAGCTCTCCACTTGTTCTTGCTCCTCCATCAAGCCTCCTCCCTACTTGGTGTGGGCCTTCATCACTTCCTCCACACTTGGCATCCACATTGCTCCATTGAGCTTCATGTTGGTTGCGCCCTTCACCTGGTCATCTCCTCACCAGGCGCGAGCAACATCTTCTCCAAACTGCTCGGGCTTCTTCTGGTCTTGGTCTTTTCCTCACCTACTGGTTGGTGCACCTGCGCACTCCCTCACTGCCAGCCGCACCCCATACTCTTCATTTGCTAGAAAGTTTCTAAATCCTTTTCAACGAATCCACCTTGTTCATATCCTGCAACATGGCGCCCTATCTCTGCAGGTCGCAGGCCCCCTCTCACTGGTCATGCCCCATACTTTGAGGGATGCCCACACCTCCTCCTTTTTAGGCACGGGTCTCTCCTTCTTCCTTGTTGTTGGTCATGCCTTTCATCTCTAGCGTAGGGGTCTTCACTGGTGGTTGTACCTCTCATTAAATGTGCGGGCCTCAATTCCAATCTACATTTGCTTGAGTTACTAAAGCATTTCAAAAATACTTTGTGCGCATTCTGCTCCAGCCCACCGCGTGCCATCCCATCTCCCTTAAACAATTGTGATACAGACTACTGGCAATGCAGATTTTCCCATCCAGTGTACCATTTAATTGTATTTGTGTCAATACTTTGTAATACAGTTTCCAAGTCGTCTCATGGCACATTGGCTTGCTCTTATTTCTCCCTTATTGCACACAACTGCAAAACAGTGACCATACTCACCCTCCACCATGTAAGGATTATCATGTTGCTCTCTCTCAACATATCCTTGAATTGTAGCACTACATAATCTCCATCTAATTCATTTTGTTGAAACACTACCAACCATATTCTTGGCCTGGCCTTGTCCATTCTCTCAGCACTTTAGGGAAAGACTTCTAAGGTATCCACAATTTGGCCATATTGAATATATGCTGCAACAAAATCCATGGTACAACATTTCTCTTAGAAAGTCCTTAAAAATCCTCATGAGCACCATCAATGCTCCAGTATTTATCATACATGTCAATTAGATTACCTCTCAGAGAGAGATTATGTTCAACCTTAAAATTGCAATGTGGCAATGAGCGTGTCTGCCATCAAACCCTTGAAGGTAATTATGATGGTGCATTCCTGTGTATGTTAATCCATTGAAAATAATTAACTTGAAATGATTGCCACAATACACACTCAAAACCTCACAAATATGCAAAGCATGTCAAGTCCCCCTATGGGTCCGGCTAAAAAAAAAATCGTTTTCAAACAAGTTTCACCCTCAAATGACTTGACACTGCGTTTTGAATGAACATGAAGTGAAAAAATGACCTAGGTTGCCATTAAAATTTGCTTTTTGGCACATTTGGAAAATGGTCAAAATAGGTCAAGTTGGCTCAGGAATCAATCTGGGAAACTAGTCAAACGACCTCGTGAAGCAATGAGAACTTGTAGATATATAGACATTTGATTCGAGAATACAGTGCAATAAACAGCTCAGAAAAAGGAAACCCAAGGAACCAAGTATTAATCGACAAAGTTGCCCAATTAAACTTTTCTGAAATAGCAATTGTTCTAAGCCAATTAAAATTCATTCAACTGCCAATTTGTAAAACTAGTGAATCAACTCTTGGCGAACTGCCATCAGACACAAAAGTTCATTTAAGTACCCTGAGCACGTGTGCAAAAGGAATTTGTTTGAATCATCACTAATCAAAAGTTATTAACGATCAAAGTTGACCACTCAGAAAGGCTGTCAGGAATGCAGATGTGAAACTGAACAAACTGCATTTGGTTTTGACTTGTTAAAAATAACAAATCAGATCATGAGGCTCTGAAAACTGACATGTGAGATCATCTTGATATGGAGAATATAGAACAACATTCGTTCTAATGTGACAGTCAACTGGTTGCAAAATCCAAGCTCAAACAGAAAGTTGTTTTGTAAAACAAACAGTCTGCAAACAACAGAACAATGTCAAAACCCTCCAGCTTCACTTTTCGAAACTCTGATAGAACTCATCATGGGAAGCTGAAAACTGACACACACATTCACAAATGTCTATTGAATATGTCTACAAATGGGTTTTGCACGAAAATCAACAGGCTTTAAATTACAAGCCTCTAAAGTGGGTTACTCAGACTGATTCATCAGGTGCACCTCTGACAGTGCAGAAGAATTTTTTTTGAAATAGACATCTCAAATTTGCAAAATTTGAGAGTGCCATCAGTGCCCAGTGGCCGTATGAGGATGGCCATCTTTCTTTGTGCAGACAGTTCAAATATTTATTTGGTCATACAGTTCAAAGCCAGAGGATCATAGAGATGTACCTACCCCAATGGGTACTATGATAGTTTGGTGAGTAGTAGGGTGTGTCTGTGGGGCCAAGTATGCACAGTTGTCCAGAGAGACCATATGGGGGTCACCAATAGCAGTGGAAGTGGTCAAGCAGCAGATTGACAGCCTGGTCACACATCAGTGGGGTTGGAGGGGAGGAGGGGAGGTCCAATAGATGTAGGGACATCTGTTGACTATGACGCCTCGTGGCAGGTTCACAGGACCATTCCTTTGATAGACCCAGATGATTTGACTCCTATTGATCATAGATCAATCATTCTGCGGGCGCGGAGGGGAGGTCAGGGTGGCAAAGATGGAGGGAGAGATGGTGGTCGGGGGGCTGGAGGGAGATGTGGTGGTCGGGGTGATGGAGGAAGAGGCGGGGGAGATGATGGAGGTGGAGAGGGCGGAGATGATGGCGGTGATGACAAGGGTGGGAAGAGGAGGGGTGATAGAGGGCGGAGGCGGCCCAGGATAGTTAGACAGCGCATGGGAGGACGTGGGAGTTTGCTCAGTTATGTAAAAGACCATCAGGAGACATGGCCAGAGAGTTGGCCAAGATGAGTGAGAGAAAGGGCCACTATAGATTGTTATATGAGCAGGTCGTACCACCAGAGAGACAGGATCCAAGTTTATCCAGATCCTATAGCAAGACAGGTAGTGGTACTCAGACCCACAACACCAACAGGTCACATAGCAGTAGTCATATGAGTGCTGGGGAGTCCACCTCATCTGGACAGTCATCAGGACATCGATCCCACAGCTCACACAAACACTCATCCAGTCATAGTCATAGGTTAGGGCATGGTCACAAATCAGTGTCATCAAGACATCAAATAGAGCAGAGCCAGCCCCCCACCCTTGACCCCTCAGGATCTCAGAGTTAGGACCTAGCCACCATGCCCATTCAGGTTACTTGTCATGTGGTCAGTTAGCAGTAGTCGCCTCATGGGTCACCTCTACGAGATGGATGGGGTACGACATAGGATTTGTACCCTATTATTTCTATGAGACATTGTATATTTTGACATTCGAGCCTACAAGCTCCATTTTTGGGATATCCTATGACTTTATCCTGTGACATGATATTGTTTTTGAGATATATATATGCGATGCGGTTTATATTATTTTATGTGTTATGATGTTCTATGTTTTATTTGACGTTATGTGATGTGGTTTGATGTGATGCATTTATGATGTTATGAGATGTATGGATATCATGTTTTATGGTTATGAATGCAATTATGGATATGGTTATGTATGTATGCATTGTGTGATGTATGATGATATGAGTCTTTAATGCAAATGATGATTATAATATCTATATGTTAATGCCAATGATGAGTTCATGTATGCACGATGGATGTATGTAAATAATAATATCATGCAATGTGAATTATGTTATTTGATTTATGAAAAATGTGAAATGAAATGCTCGTATGATCATGTATGCAGCTCTATTTCTTTTGTATGTCACAGGATATCATTAGAGGACGAGGTAAGAGAAGACGAAGATGGATGTTAGTGTGGAGAAAGATATGCATGTTAATGCAAAAACAAAAATCCTTCAACAAATGCTATAGTACTATAATAGTTGATGCTCTTAATCATCATTGGGTGAAATGTCGTAATGACCAACAAACACTATGATATGACATAGATCAATAGTGTGCAAGGTTGAACCATCATGTAGATCAACAGTCGTAGACAAGGATGACCCTGACTCATACGAGGAATGCAATTGCCCCTAGTCATTTTGTCATAACCAACCGCAAACAAACAAGACTAGTCATGGGATGTCGCTACTTCTATAAATCCTAATGTCAGGACATCCCTGAGAAACTAGCCACATGACATTCAATAAAAGACAAGATGACCATCGTGTTACGTCGTTGCTCCTCTAAATCCTGAAATCAGGACATCCTTGAGAAACTAATAACAGGATGATCAAAAGGACAAGGATGATCGTCACGATATGTCATTGTTCCTTTGATGTAAGAAACTAATATCATGATAACCATCAAAAAGATAGATAGTGTTTTCCAAGTGTTGAAAATGCCAAGTGTTTTGATGTTGAAATGCGAAGGCTGACGAGGTCTAGTTTGCCAAATGTTAAGTGATGCCAGATTCAGGAAGGACACGTCCTGAACGATGTTGATGTCAAGAGGATCAATTCTTGGAGTCAGGAGAATCCATCAAAATGCCAAGTGATGATGACGATGCTTAGGAAGGACACATCCAAAAGCATAAATAGATGACAAAAGTTGTTCCTCAGAAGGACACATCTGAAGAAGAACCCAAATTTTGATACGTTGATTTGCCTTGATAGAATTTGACTAGATGATAGATTTGATCACATGTCGGCACTAACATGTAGGTTTGATTAAGATGTTGATTAAAAAGGAAGTTTGTTGCCAGATTGCCTGTTTTAGAGTTGAGGATGATTTGATTTAAAGATTTTAGACGTGTGTTAAAGTTTCATGCCATGAACCCTAATGGACTGACCTAGTGCGACCTTGGGGGCTCATCGATTGATGGCCTTGCCTACGTCGTGCACTCAGAGATCTCGTAGTTCGACATGACCAATGACTTTGTTTGAAGGACAGAAGATTGAGCCATGATTTTATTTTGACAAACCTAGAAGGACAAACCTAATGTCTTGGGGATTCAAAGATGAATCTTGCCTACATAGCAAATGCGCAGAGACAATGTAGTTCAGACCAGGATGAATATTGATTGACGTGATTGACTAGACTGACAAGACAAAAATTGACTTTGTTTTGAGATTTTTGACACTTTTTGAAAGTTTTTGTATTTTCTTCAGGACATTTTTCAATTTTTTTAGGTCTTTTTTCAGGACTTTTTCAAAAATTTATGACTTTTTCAGGACTTTTTTACAATTTTTAAGATTTTTTCAAGACTTTTTCATATTTTTAGGATTTTTTTCAAGACTTTTTCAGATTTTTAGGACTTTTCTTAGGATTTTTTCAAGACTTTTTACAAATACAGAACCATGTGCAATACCCACTACAGTTAAATGATAAAGGTCTTGCCCCCAGACAAGTCAAGAATTATCCAGGCAGAATGACATGGAAAAAGGAAAACGTTGGACAAAAGGCAAGGATATGCAAGGGGTGATGTCAACCAATGCTAGCCATAGACGGAATTGACAAGACTTATGATGAATGTCTTGAATGTGTCAGGATTTCATGATTATGTGAAGTGATTAAAGGCCACTTAGAGTAATAGTAGATGGCAGAGCAAAGACTGACTACACATGGCACCTGTGTACCAGGTTTTCACCATGGTACTTATTCAAAGTGCCTGTTTGCCAGGTTTTCACTATTGGATGAATTTATTTATTTTTACTATTTTTGCCATTTTTAAAAAAAAATTGGTGTCACCAAGATGCTTGTTTTCCAAGTTTTCATCAAGGGACAATTTTTTCTTATTTTTCAATTTTTTTTGTATTTTTAAGCTTCCAGCTAAGCTCTCTGATGCTATGTGTAAAACTTTCATAGATGCAGGCTGTTGATGGGTTCTGTCAACTGTTCTCCATCAGGTGTGGGTAACTGATATGCTCCAGAACTGATTGTTGTAGTAATAATATAAGGACCGAGCCAATTAGGCTCAAACTTTCCAGGCTTCTCATGGTCAGCCTAATTTCTTGGGTTTTGCAGGAGGACCAAGTCACCAATTTCAAATTTTTGACCATCACTCTTTTGTTATAGCTCCTGCAGAGACGATTTTGATATGCGTGTAAATGGTTCAAGGCATTTTGTCTTCTTTCTTGTAGCATTTCTAACTCATGTAGGTGAGACTATATGTATTCTTCATCATCAATCAGTCCCTTCAAAGAGACTCGGAGAGAAGGTATTTCGACCTCGATGGGCAATATGGCCTCAGATCCGTAGACCAAGGAAAATGGAGTGGCTCCAATGGGTGTACGGATGTTGGTTCAATAGGCCCACAAGGTAGGATTGAGTTGTAAATTCCAAGCTTGGCCAGTGTCGTTGACAATCTTCTTAAGAATGTGAAGAATTGTTTTATTTGACACCTCAGCTTGACCCTTGCCTTGTGGATAATATGATGTGGAGAAATGGTGTTGGATGTGAAATCGCTCATAGAGTTCATGGACGTCCTAATTTTTGAATGGATGACCATTATCAGTGATGATGGACTGTGGAATACGATACCGAAAAATGATTTAATTAAGGATAAACTTTGAGATTTGCTTACCAGTGATGTAAGTGAGAGGGACGGGTTCAATCCACTTAGTAAAATACTCAGTGGCGGTGATGATGAACTTATGGCCATTGGAGGAGGATGGATGGATTTTTCCCACGAGGTCGAGTCTCCATTGTGTGAAGGGTCATGGAGAAGTGATCGATCTCAGCTCTTGTGTAGGTGCATGGATTAGGTCATTGTGTACTTGGCATTTCTGACATGTTCTAACAAACTAAAGTGCATCTTTATCTATTGTCGGTCAGTAATACCCCAATTTGGTGACTTTTCTGGCTAGAGTTGGGCCACTCGAATGAGATCCGCATATACCCTCCTGTACCTCTCATAAGGTTGTTCATGCTTCATCAGTGTCGAGACAACGAAGAAGGGTATTGTCAAAGCTACATCGGTAAAGGGTGTCACTGACGATGGTGTATCAGACAGCTTTTTGTATAAAGGACTTTCTCTAGTTATTGGAGAGGTTGGGTGGTAGGGTTTGGGACTTAAAATAATCATAAATGTCCTGGTACCAAGGTGAATTGGGACCAACAATCTCGTAAACCATTTCTGACTCTGGGATGTCATATGCAAGCATCAACAATTATTCCACTAAGAATTCAAATTATGACACATTGTTCGAGATGTCTAAAAGAGATCCAATAGTTACTATTACATCGGTCGCCTTATTTTATGTCTTGGGGATTTGTTCGAAAGAAATCAAACTGAAAGATGTTATGAAGCTATCAACCATCCTCTTGTAAGGTAGCAACTTTTCATCCTTTGTCTCGTAGTCATCGTTTACTTGGTTGATAACCAACTAAGAGTCTCCAAAGACTAACAATGTCTGAATTTTCCATTTAATGGCCATCTTGAGTCATGTGACGAGGGCCTCGTATTCTACAATATTATTAGTACAAGGGAAGTCAATTTGGAATGCCTTAGGAATAGAATCCCCTTGTGGCGTGATGAACAAGATACCTACTCCTAAGCCATGACCAATATGAGATCCGTCAAAATACAGTTTCCATGGTGATGAAGGTTTTGCATGAAAGATAGATTCGTCAAGAAAATCAGCTATCAGAGGATGAGTGCCTTATATAGGGGCATCTGCAAGTTGATCGGCTATAACCTGTCCTTTTATCGCCTTGCGCTCAACATATTGGATGTCATATTCAATCAAAGAAAGAGAATAGTTGTGACAGTGAGATAAGAATTAGTAAGTGGAAAAGGATAAGTTAGAAAATCAAGTTATTTTAGAAATAACTTAATTTGTGGAGAGAAATGTTATTTTGAAATTAATGTTTTAAATTAACTCTAAAATGGTGAATTCATGTGATAGTAAATAATTATTATCTTATTTACTTGAGGAGAGAGAAATTTAAATAAATGATTTTTATTTAAATTTAGAAATGAATTGTGAGATACAATTAAATAATTAATTTAAATTATTTAAATGTGAAAGAAGTGAATTAATAATTAAATAAATTGTGGGGGATTTATTTAATTATGAGAGGACTTTAATGTTAGAGACATATTTAAATAAAATTGATTTATTTAAATAATCAAGAGGGAATAGTGGATTAAATAAATTTAATTATTTATTTAATTTAAAGTGGACTTTAGACATTAGTGACATATTTAAATAAAATTTATTTATTTAAATAATCAAGAGGAATAAGAGAGATGAATTAATTAAATAATTAGTCGTTATTTAATTAATAGTTGAATATAGTCAGAGTGGCATAATTTAGTTGAATTTAGTCAGAATGGCATAATTAAATTATGTATAGAAGAATTGATGATAAAATTGAGTTCGCACCAGGTCAATTTTAAGTGTCTACAACTTGTTTTGCTAATTAAACAAGATTTTTTGTTTCGTTGCTTACTATAGGTGATGTAATAACATGCTAGGTAATATTACTATCTTTAGTGCATTAGGTTGATTGATTGGTATCCACTAATTATATTTTTTGCAATAATTTTTCACTATCAATATTAGATGATCTTAGAGGATCTTCATAGTACCTCTAAAATTGATAATTTTTCATCATTCCATTAAATAATTTATGTCTTCCTATCTCATTTAATCTTTCATTTTTTTCATACTTTATAAACAATTATTTTGAAAATGTGTTCAAGAATTTTATTGGAGATTGGTTTTCAAATATTTTCATCAATTTCATTTCTAGATACTTTGGTTTTTTATGAATAATTTTTGGAGGTTTTTTTATTGGCATGTATTCTTGGTCTTTTTTTTAATTCGTAAGCAGTGGGAAGAGGGCCCACACCATTTTATTAGAACATAGAAAAATAGAAGTTATAGAGAATCCACCGGACAAGATCCATAAGGCAAAAAAAACCCAAGAGGAACAAGAAAGGACGAAGGGTCCCAACAATAGAAGTAAAGAAGATATTACACCAACAAAGATCTAAACAAAGACCAGAAACCTCAACAAAAGATCATGAATCAACCATGATCCCTTAAGATTTTTTATTGTTTCAGGAGAAGAGAGCATCCATTGTCCATTGAATTCCCCCTTTCATGCCTTCAATTTGAATTTTTTTAGTGAGTATTCCTTTCCTTCTTCCTCCTCACACCATAGTCAGGTTTGAGTTTACTGCTCGTTGTCTGGGCAATTCCAAGTTTCTGAGGTGGCTCCATGACCAAGTCATCCTCAAAGTAGTCATGATTTGGATTATCCAAATCGTCCATAAAAGAAAAGATGCAATCAAACTCAAAACCATCTGTACCCAGATCGGGAGAAGCATCCTCCACAGGATCTTGGACAACAATAACAGGAAGAGGAGAAGGCTCTAAGAAAGGAACATGATCCTACCTAGAAGTATGATGGGAGTTCTGAAATTGACCACGATTTTGCTAAATGAAATCAACATCTAGGGAACCATCCTTTTTTACCCATTTTTTTAAGGCTGACATACCTAAGCCCAAGCTATCGTTGGATGGAACAAGCCTCAATTTTATGTCCCAATTTGTTGCAACTAAAGCAACGAAAGGGAAGACCTTCGAAATTATGATATTGAGTCCAAATTCCATGAGAAGACTGAACACAAATAGTGTGGGAAATAGTTTTAGAGATGTCAATGAAAGCACAAACTCTATAAAACCTATGATCAGTAGAAACCCCTTCAGAGTCAAGCTTGACGAATGAGCCAATTAGATTAATCAACTTGCGGACTAATTCTCTATTTCGCAACACCAAGGGTAGATTGTAAAGCATAATCCAGATCGGGATGAAAGTGATTTTAGCAAAGGTCGGATCAAAGAAGGGGGACCACGAAGAAATGAAGATCCCAGAATGACCAAAGAACCAAGGACCATTCCGGAAAACAAATTTGCATTTTGCAACAAAGAAAAAAGTTGAAGTCCAATGATTCAATTGCCGGAGTGGGCAAGTTACACCAGTTGATTTGGATCCATTCCAAGAGTGATGCAATAGACTGAATCCTGCACAAACATCGTAGAATCAAGGAACGCTTGACAGTATCTTGGGCGATCTCATTTATGTAGTTGTCGGTAATGCAAAAGTACTTAAGTTTATTAGAAAGAGTCACCACAGAATCCCTAAGGGAAAGGCTAGGGCCATTGGACTGAGGAACTAGCAACAATGGGAGAAGAAAGCGAAGCCGACAGAGGAGTGGAGGAAGGCACACAAGGAGACAAATGCTTGACCTGCTCCAAACAAAATGCAAAGAAAACATGAAATGTATTAGACCTTTTTTTGCAAGCAACAACCGTCATGGGATCCAACGTAGGGGGCAAAAGCAACATCAAGAGTCACAACAAATTTCCCTAAAGGATCAAAACCTAGGGTTTTCTTGGGGAAGCAAGAACGATCCATATTGCCAGATCTAAGGGCATACCAATGATGCCCATCCCCTAGCGCAATGTGACTATCCAAGCCAAACTTTTGTTGCTTGTCATTGACTCGTGCTTTGGTCGAAGGCTTTCACAACTTCCTGCCATCAAGCCCAATCGAAATCTCCTTGCCACCATCTTGCTTCACGCCTAAACTACCTTCGCACATCTTCACTATTTTTAATAAGATATTAAGGTTTGGGCCTTGGTTGTTGGTACTACAGGCAAGAAGCCCCACCAGCTCACCAAGGAGCCTCCCTTTAACACCAGGGTGAGCAATCTCCATTGTTGACATGGTAGAGAGAAACCCTATGAGGTTTGAACCTTGGTTGTTGGCTCTACAGGAAAGAAGACCTGCCATTTCACCAAACGGTCGCCCCCGGCATGTATTCTTGGTTTACATTAGATAAGTTTGGTTCATTATTTCTTATTTCAATAAGTGTTTTGGGACTTGTTTCTACATTCATATCAATTGGTATTGATGATGTAATTTCTCCTCCAACTTTCTCGTTTCACAAAGCCTTTTCACATGCTCCCTTTGTTTTTCTTTATTTTCTTAAGTTTTATTGGATGTTGCCCACTTATTCCTTCCCATGGTAATTGCTAATTCTTTCTAAATACACAAAATTATCAATATATATATTAATTTACATAAAAAATAATAATCACTAAATAGACTCTTATGTTGGAAAATGTGTCTCAACCTTGCTTCTAATGTTAAGATTATAAAATGTGCAATTTTAAGATGAAAAATAGAAAAAACCAATTTTTAAGATATAGAGTTGGTTTTTGGCCAAATAAATATTCTTGATTGTCCAATATTGCCTGCGGGAGTGTCTATTACATAGATCTCTTTAAGTACTACAATTTGTTTTAAAAGTCTATTCAACCCACCAAATCAAAAGTTATGGCCTTCGAAAGTTTGCATAGCAAATGTAAAAGTTGTTGGACACATTCAAAAAAATCTATAAAGGAAAGTTACATCTACTGACCAACTTATGATATCTGTTATGACACATCATAAGATATTACTGACTGGGGAATAATTTGGGTGCCAATTTTTTGGGTGATTTTAGCTTGTGAGTTTTTAATTACCATTTGATGGTTTCAAATTTCTTATATGTTATTATTCGGAAGGGCGTGTCTACAGTGACAACACAAATTTGTGTAAACAAAAACCCTTTTTCATTTATTTTGATGTGTGATTGCCGTTAAATGCATGGAAGTGGATAATGGTCTTACCTGGATTGTAGTGAAAGAGTGCTCTTTATCATTAATTTTCACATTTTCAATCCAAAGTCACTTTTAACAAGAGTTGTGAGAATATTATGGTGTAGGTATTGATTATGAAAGGCTAAAATGTTTTAATCAATTCTATAATGGTGTGTGCACATTGCAGAAGAAAGAATCACAAGGGAAGGTGACGTGGAAGAATTGTGCAACATGAGTGCAATGTCCATGTACATCAGAGCACCATTCTTATGATCCTCAACCTATGATTGGTGATGCTCGGGAATCTTTATGCAAATCCTTGGTTTACTTTTGAGGAAAACCAGTTGGGACCATTGCTGCCTGGACCCTTCAGAGAACGTACTCAATTATAATCAGGTATTTACCTCTCTAATTGAAGATATCCTTCCTTGTGCACTTAATTTCCAAGCACAAAATGTTGCATTTCTTAGCTTGCTTTAAAAGCATAGATATGTTTTGAAAAGGCTAGGATCCGTAAGATTATTACTTTTGCAAAAAGTAGTTTTTTTGGAATTACATGTATGGCATACTGATCATATTTTGTACTCAGTATGACATGCAAAATGTATTTGATCTGATCACTTTGTCTGTTTGTATTCACTCTAATTATTTCCAATTTTAGGTTTATGTCAGAGATCTTTTTCCAAGCGCTTTGGCATTCTTGATGAATGTTGAGCCTGAAATAGTCAAGTACTTCCTTTTGAAGACTCTGCATTTGCAAGCATGGGAGAAACACATGGATTGTTTTACTCTAGGAGGAGTTATGCCTGCCAGTTTTAAAGTACTTCCTGATCCTATTCGTGATACTATTACTGATACAATGATTGCTGATTTTGGGGAGAGTGTAATAGGCAGAATTGCTCCTATAGATTTTGGATTTTGGTGGATTATTCTGTGGCATGCCTATACAAAGTTTACTGGGGAGAGGATCCAGTAGTTGAGGATGTTTCAATAGTTGTGATAGTAGTTGTTTATATAATGTCCAATAGAATTGTGATAGTAGTTGTTTATATAATGCTGAATAGTTGCGATTTGACTACCAATAATTAAACATGTATTCCTTTGATCTAAAAAGCAACCAATCATGTGATGCCACAGCAACGCTCAACTACTCATGATGTGAATGCACAAGTATTGGTCTCACTTTTTTTTTGGGCCTTTTTTGAACACCTTGACAAAAAAGGTGCTGATGTGGCCCTGAAACGAAAGTTATAATTAGGAGACTTGCCAAGTAAGTTGCTGTAAAAAATTGGGAGTGATATGAAATTTCCACTAGGATTTTGAGATGTGGGAAGTTAGAGTGCACGACTACTGAGTCCTCTCCCCTATTAGGTCATATGTAGGTCAACACCTCTTTGCCTTCAAGCTTAAATATTTAACTCATTTCAAATGACTTTTAATATATATCATTGATAATTCTAAACCTCAATTAGAAATAATTCTAATACAAGAATCTTCATTTAGGAGAGCCAACAAAATGAAATGTCGGGACCTTGACTTGAGTCTATGTCTACAGGTATATCAATCACCAGTCTACAACATTCAAAGTAACTTAAGAGTTGCCTAATTGCTAAATTAAGAATCAATTTTCAATTAAAATCAAAGCAATTATTAAGGTTCAACTAAAAAATTGTATTTAATTTTCTTCACCAAAGTGAAGTGCATTTTAAGTTTTTGCTAGCAAATCAGATTTGAGGCAACAGTAGCAAGAAAAAAACATCAAACACCATTATTTTTCAGTTTCAGATTTTGCAGATGTTATAAACAAAATCACTTATTAATTAAAGCTCTCATAATTTCATTACAATCTTCGACATGTAGATGTCTTTATATAAATAATAATTTTTCAATTTCAGATTTTGCAGCTGTTACAAACAAGTGCAATTATTAATTAAAGCTCTCATAATTTTATTACACTTTTTGGCATGCAGATTACAAACAAGAGCACTTATTAATTAAAGCTCTCATAATTTCATTACAATCTTTAACATGCATATACCCTTATATAAATAATTATTTTTCAATTTCAGATTTTGCAGCTGTTACAAACAAGAGCACTTATTAATTAAAGATCTCACAATTTCATTCCAATCTTTGTCATGGAGATGCCCTTTATAAATAAATATATGAACACTACATTATAAAAGCAGAATTTTTTAAGTCGAATGGGAAATCTCTATTATTTTTAGATTAAAATTTTGTAACTGCTCACAACTGAAATATGTGAATGAACACAATTGCAATACTCATAATTCATATAATAAAATTTTGAGAAATTCATTTATTAAACATATGTTTCTTACAAAATATGACTAGAATATAAAAATATATGACAATAATATAATAATATATATTAACTATAATATTATAATAAGTTGTTAAGAGATGGAAGTGGAAAAACCTAGACACACTCAACGCCCCTGCAGTACAAAAAAAGGCCCTAAAAAGGATAATGGAAGCCAGAACCTTCCCCGTCAATGATGGGGAAGATGTCTTGAGATGGAGTGCCTCAGCAGATGGTGAATATAAAGTAAAACTAGGTTACAGAATCAAGGAAAAAAGGGTGGAGAGGAAAACTTGGCCAAATTCGCTATGTTGGGGGAGAGATGTCCTACCTAAAGCCGGAGTGTTCTTATGGCTAGCCTCACAGGGAAGGATATTAACCCAGGACGGGCTATCTAAGTTAGGGTTCAGAGGACCTAGCAGATGTGTAATGTGTAAGAATAAGGCAGAATCAGCATCCCACCTCTTGCTTACCTGCCCCTATGCGGATTCCTGTTGGAAACACATCCTCAAATTTCTAGATTTCCCTACCCCTATTTCTTCAAACCTTTTGGATTGGTTAGCTGCGTGGCCAAATAAGCTACACAAAGGGGTATGCAGCAGCATATGGCGAATAATTCCATCCACAGTATGTTGGGAAATATGGAAGGAGTGAAACAGACACATCTTTTAGGAGCAATCGCTGGGGAGAGAACAATTAGCAGGTTGAATGAATAAGGCAATCGTAGAACTTGCAAACAATGCAGCAAAAAACATTCCTTACCCAAAAAACGTATTCTCCAACAAAGATATTGAACTCTCTAATAAGTTCAATGGGCTACATATCCCCCCCATTATAAGCACTCTAAAGGCCCCACAGAAGGTTGAAATCAGAAGCGAAACAGTTTGGCAAAAACCTCAACCAGGGTGGATTAAAATAAACTTCGATGGCGCCTCCTTGGGAAATCTTGGAGCAATTGGCATTGGTTGTGTGGCACGTGATTTTGAGGGGAAGGTGATCGCTCAAAAAGCAAAAAATAATTTGGCAGAAATAAGAGCGGCTATGTATGGAGTCGAATTAGGAAAAAACTCGGAGCATCAAAACTGCATCTAGAGGGAGATTCACTAATTATAGTGAACGCCATAAGATGCAACACCACACCAAATTGGATACTAAGGAGATGGTTAAGCCCAATACGGACTTTGGCATCATCCTTCGATGAATTTTGTGTTAGCCACGTATACCGTGAAGGTAATACCATGGCTTATAGCCTGGCTAAGCACGCGCAACGGAATCAGAGTACAGCTCGGAAGGAGACAACTAAGCCAACCCCATGGGAAGGGTCTCGTCAACAATAATGCAGAAGCATTGGTGGCGGCATCGGAACTCACAAATGGCAAGCTAAGTATGTCTGGGGATTTGAGCGATTGTCACAAAAGGCAGCCAAAACGTCCCTTCAAAATCCTGCAGATCGCCTCAAGGCGAAATATAGACACGTCAGGTAGGTGGCCTTGAGAGCGAAGGACTAAAGTAAAGGATCATTTGTATGAAGCGATGGTGCCTTTAAGGCGGGTTCGAAATGGAAAACAATTGGTTATAAGAATAACTAGTTTAGTGGTAAAATCATATTAGCAAAAGCATTTGGAAAGGTTGGCGTTAAGAAATGGATACTCCGGTGTGCCTGGAAACTACTACCACCATGGTTCCTTTCCAGGGGGGGGTAACGGATATAAGGCTTCGTGGAATCCTTACGGTTAAGGATAAGTTGGTAATTCATGCAGTGAAAGAGGTTTTGAGGAGGGAGTTCATATGGTCTTTCCACAAACACCACCTCAACACAGATATACCTGAAATGTTTCTAGAAATTGCTCTCTACCGGGGAGTGGCGAAAGCCAAGGTAAAAAATCTCTGTCAACACATTTTCAAGCACGCTTACTTGGGGGAAATAGACACAGTCTTGGACAACATTGATGAGCAAGGTCAAATACCCATGCCACAACATTACTACCTACTAAAGAGGAGCGATGGGAGGCCAGTTCCAAAATTTCCTATCCTGTCTACGGTTGAGCCAGAGGCACCAACAGAGTGCGGCACGGACATAGATAGAAATCTCAGTTTCCTCCTGATGGGTGGCAGGGCTCACAGAGCCAATGTCAAAAGAGGCTCTGGGAAACTACATGGCAAGGGAGGGTTTTGATGTGGACAACGATGTCGAGGAGCAAATTGGACCGGCACTCCCGATTCTCCCAGATTCAGGGGAAGATTGGGTAGAGGAAGATGGACGGGACATAGAGGATATTGCGAATGGCCTTGCCCACAAAAAATGCAAAATGGAGTGCCTAGTGAAGAATCGTGCAACACATGCAAAACAGATGCGCAAGGAAGCGTCAGCCCAGGGGTCAAGATATGATGCAACCAATCCCCTATTCACTGCTTTGTGTGGGCCATGGAAGCCGAAGGGAAGAAGGGCCAAGTTGTCATGAAAATCGGTTAGCATAGTAGTGTATTTATTGCTCAAAACAAGTAACTAGGTTATTATAAGCTAGGTTGGTAGGAAAGGAACAATATAGTATGTCTCCTGGGAATGTATGTCGTGTTGAAGTTTAAACTGTGCCGAAAGGCAGCCATGTAATATTTTTTGATCGATAATATATATAGTGTTGGCCTTACCAGCTATTAACCTATCAAAAAAAAATATTATAATAAAATAATATAATTCTATATAATATATTATAATATAATAATATATAATATATATTGTATATATTATTATATCATATTATATTATATAATAGTAACATATAAAATAAAAATAATATAGTAATATTATTTAATATTAAATTATAATATAATCTAATAATACATTACATTATATTAAATTATATAGTAAAATATATTACAAAATATATTAATACTAGTATTAATATAATATAATAATATAATAATAATGATATAATATAGTAGTATTAATAAAATAATTATATTATATTATATTATATTATATTATATCATATACTATAATACAATTATATAGAATAATATATATATTATTAAATCATATCATATTATATAATAATTATTATATAATTTATTTTAATAAAATAATATAATAGTATTATATTATTATTATATCATATTAATAAAAAATAATACATCAAAACAATAAAATATTATAAATAATATAATAATAAAATATAATTTAAAAATAAAAAAATAATATAATACTATATAATAAATTACGGTGAAAATTAGGGTTAGGATTAGGTTTATAATTAGGATTAGAATTAGAATTAGGGTAGACTTGAGGTTAGAAGTGGGGTTAAGGTTAGAACTAGGGTTAGGGTTGGTTTTCAATTAGTTTTAGGTTTAGGATTAGGGTTAGCATTCAATTTGGGTTAGGGTTTAATAAGGGATAAAGTTAGACTTCAATTAAACTTAGTATTAGGGTTCAATTAGAGTTAGAGTTAGAGTTAGAGTTCAATTATAGTTAAATTTAGGGTTAAGATTAGGATTCAATTATATTAGGATTAGGATTAGGGCTAAGGTTTATTAGGATCAACGTTGAATTATGGCTAGGATTAGGGCTAGGGTTTGATTAGGGTTAGGGTTAGGGTTCAAGTGAGATTATAAGTCAATATTATAATTAAAGTTAGGGTTAAAATACAATTAGGATTCAAATAGGATTAGAGTTAGAGTTTATTATGGCTAGGGTAGTGAGAGAGATATATAAAAAGATAGAGGGAGAGGGAGATACATATAGAGAGTGATATATATAGATATAGAGGGAGAGGGAGAGGGAGAGGGAGAGGGTGAAATATAGAGAAAGAGAGAGGGGAGAGAGAGGGGGAGAGGAGGATATATATATAGAGAGAGAGGGGGGGAGATAGAGGGAAAGGAAGAGATAGAGAAGGATAAATATAGATACAAAGGGAGAGAGAGAGGGGGGGGAGAGAGAGAGGGGGGGGGGGGGCAGGGGGACTATTCAATTTTAAGAAATGGGATCACATTTTCTATTTTATAAAACATCACATTTCATGTTGTACAAAACGTGATTGCATTTTATGGAACATGAAATACATCTTATTTCATATTCTACAAAACAATCATGTTTTGTGGAACATGAAATACATCATATTTTATGTTCTACAAAATGCAATCACATTTTGTGCAACATGAAATACATCATTTTTCATGTTCCATAAAATGTGCTTGTGTTTTACATTTCATAAAATGCAATCGCATTTTTTAGTCAAAAGAAGTTTCACACTTTTTACTTTGGAATAAGTCTAGATAACAAGCCTAAAGGCTTAGACAATTAATTTGCTTCAATTTGATGTGGTTTTGACCTCTAATGAAGTTTCTCAGCTTGCACATCATCATGTTTACACATTGTATAACGATATTTAATAAAATTACCATCAGAATTTTACACATTTTCTTAGCTTTATAACCATATTTTTTATATATTTGAAATACATTAACATATTTTTAATTTCTTTTACTAATGTTTCTATATTCTTCAGATACATATGTATTGATTTTTCTTTATAACTTTTGATCTCCTGATCAAAAATTTTAAAAAAAGAATATAGAAGTATTACACTTCATTCTTTACACATTGATAAAAAATATATATAATTTCAATTAATTTTGTACAAGTTATGTGATGTGCATGCTTTGTGATGCAATTTTCAAGATGCATCCACTGTGAAAAATCACTATATATATATATATATATTCAATAAAAATTACAAAAAATATACTTCTGGTACTCACTATTACCTATATATCTTTCAATTGATTTTAAAAATACTAAATGCAACAACAAAAAATAGGGGGGTGCACACCAAGCACTATGTTATATTTTAGTAAGAAAAATAGGACACTTTTGTGTGTGTGCAATATTTCATCCTCCTAATCTTAACTATTTTTTAATAACTTTAGTAGTTTAGAAACTAGGTTTAGAGTAATGCAATTCTTATTCTTGTTGTATCTTCAAATTTTGAGCACGTGTATCTCAAATTACTCATCCAAGTTCAAATTTAGCTAATTTCAAAAAGAAAAAAAAGAGCTAAGTTTATGATTCAATTATATTATATTTGGGTAAGATTAGGATTCAATTATATTAGAGAAGACATACTAAAGCCCTCAAAAGAAAAAAATTGAATGAATTAGAAAAGACTTGCTCCATCTTATGATAAAGAGATGTTGGTTATTATGCATGTGTTGAAGAAATTCATATAGTATTTGGTTTGTAGGAATTTTGTTGTAAGAAATGTTGATAACAACTTGAAATTCTTCTTGAGCCAACATGATTTGAATGATCACTAGTATAAGTGGGTTAGTAAAATACAAGCCTGTGATTTTGAGATGAAGTACATGAAGGGGAAGAAAAATATTGTTGTTGACATGATCTTTGTAGAAAGTTAGCTCTATGCTCCCTTTCCATAATTTCAACTAATTGGAAGGATTATATTATAGCTAAATATACTAAAAATATATTTTCTACTAATATCTTTGATGAAGTAATAAAAGATGATAGGTAAATAGTGGCAAATGGACTCATTCTGTATAAGAACCAAGTCTTCTTGGTTTTTGAGTCTAAGATGAAGGAAAAAATATTGAGAGCACTACATGACACACCATTGGCAAGGCACCTTGGGTACTTCAAGACATACAAGAAAATCTAAAAAATATTTTCGTGGAAGGGCCTCAAAGAAGACATTCTCAAGCATATCAAAGAATGTACCACATACCAACAAAATAAAAGAGAGCATATTTTTTTGGCCAACTTGTGTCAACCCTTGCCCATTCCAAATTAGAAGTTGGATAATGTGTCCATGGATTTCATCATAGGAATCCCAAGAGTGCATGGTAGGGATTGCATATATGCTATTGTGGATCAATAAACTAAATATGCACATTTTTTTGCCATCTCAACAGACTTCAAGGCCCCTCAACCAACAAATCTATTTTTTAAGGAAGTGTTTAGGTTTCATAGGTTGTCCAAAAACAGTCAATAATAGAGACAACATATTTATAAGTGTACTTTGGTAAGAATTATTTCATTTGGAAAAAAAAAAGCTCACTCCTAGCCTAAGTTGTCACCCCAAACAAATGGTAAATTAAAAATCATAAATGAATAAGTTGAGGTATACTTGAGGAAGTACATTTCAAACCAATAGTGGGCATGGGTCAAGTGGATATACTTGGGGGAGTACTACTACAATAAATATTATCACATGTCCATTGGCATGTCCCCTTTCAAAGCCTTGTATGGGTATGATGCACTAATTGTTTTATATCTAATAGTCACATATAGTAGGGTACCTATAGTTGGGGACTTGATAAATCAAAGCCAAGAGATATTAAGGTCACTTAAAGAACATTTACAACAATCTCAATATTTATTTATTTATTTTATGCATGCCATCACTAGATGGAGAGACATTTTGAGGTCAAGGACATGGCCTACTTGAAATTGCAACCTTATAAATAGTCTTCCCTCAAGAGAAGTGGAGATGAAAAGCTCAATTTGAGATTTTATTGACCCTATAAGGTTGTAAGGGGATCGAAAAAGTGGCCTAAACATTGGAGCTTCTAGAGAATAGAAAAATCCATAATATTTATGTTTCTTGTCTAAAAAAACCTTTTGGTCAACATATATTGAAAATTTAAAATATTTTAGAAAAAATGTAGTTTAATTTTCCTAATAATATGGAAAATGCACTAAAAGTCAAAGAAATATCCAAAAGAAGCAATTTAATTTTCCTAATAATATAGATAATGCAAATATCCTACCAAGTGTCATACAAGAAATGATTTAAAATTTTGCTTAAAAAATTCTTAAAATAAAATGAAGAATATGATCAATAAAACTCAAAAAAATAATAAAAATATTTTTTTGTTCTACTAATAGAAACCAGAAAATCATATTACAACCAAACAATTACTGTCTCTACAACAACCTATCACTACCTAAATCACCAAGTCTATTATCATCGATTGAATCACCTACACTATTATCACTATCTAAATCGCCATCACAACCATCACTATAAAACATTTTTAAAATGTATTAAGAAAAGATCAAACCAAATATGAGATTTAAAGAATATGGAGAATTGTGAATAAAAAGAGAAATACAGGAAAGAAAAAAATTTGAAATCACTGCAAAATTAAGGATAGTTAATGAAATGCAGGAAAGGAAAAAAATGCAATCACTGCAAAATTAAGAATAGTTAATCAACATATACCCACCACAAAAAATAAAATAAAAATAATCACTTTACATTGAATACAATGGATATTTAAAAAAATATTCTTTGATGATGTGCAACTTTTGAACAATTTACAGGCACCCTTCAACTTATCTTTTTTTGCCATATAGTGTCTTGATAGTCCATGAGATTCTACAAATAAATGCAGTGCTTCATTTAGGGAACATATCCTAGGCAAACAATATTCTAACTTCTTCCTTTTTAAAATCATTTTTTAGTCTTCATTCTTCTCAAATATTAACATGGTTTTTATGCCAATACAACTAGTTGGAATATTGTGATTTCACAAACTTAATTATATAGTACTCTAGACACTACATCTAAGAAATCAATTTGAGGTTCTCCATGTTTTGTTGTTGAGAAATAGGAGTTTGAACGTCTTGATGAATATTTCAAATTCACTCTTGGAATAGTATTATTGATAAGCTTGGTCTTCATCTGTTTAGGTACAATCACTTGAAAACCTGATCTAGATAGAAGCTCCATGCTTTGTTGTTTAGGTATAATAATGCGTTTTCAATGCATGCAACTGTTATACTTCTCATGTATGAAACAAATCTAAGTGTAATGTAAGATACAAACATGCGCCCACAGCTTTGTATGATTGCAAGATGAAAATATGATTATCTATGATAATATTTTCAATGCAACCAATTGTTTTCTTCTTTTCTACTGAAACAAATATAATTGTCATCTAAGATGCAAACATGTCCATACAACTTTGTAACTTGACCTTAAACAGGGAATCATTGTTTGAGCTGATGGAAATTTGTTGTAAAACTCACAGAAATGTTAATTATCATTAGCCAACTTAAATTCACATACATTGAGTGTTGACTCCAACATTACTTCGATTATTGCCATCCTTCATGTTTAATTTTCTGTCTTGTTAGTACACATTATATGTTCTAGAGATTTAAAAATATATGAAATTATTATGTTTTGCCAATGACAAATGTGAACAACTTTAGCATCCCATATTTTTGGGTCGTAAAAGTCTTACTCTGTGATGAAGAGGTTCAAGTTACCGCATTGGTGCTTATTTGTTTCACTAATCCTCTTAAGGCATCAAATATCCAATGGGAAAAGAGTGAGATCTGTACTTTAACAAATTTTCAATAAAAATGTTTCTACAGTTCAATTCTTAACCCCATTTCTTTTAAAATTATGTGCACTCCAAATTCCATGCTTTAGAAGAAAAATAACAGTCTGCAATGAAAGAAGTTATAACTTAATCATCAAAAAGAACAAATTATCCTCGTGAGAAAATGGATTGAATGTACATGGGTTTGGGCCCTCTCAAAAACCCACCTTTACCCATAATATAAAAAAAAGGCGTACCTTCATGAAAAGTCACCAATCATAACTTAGTCTTCAACATTTTTTCCTTTCTTATACTTCATTGTTTGATGATGTTTTCCACACTATTTTGTGGATTTGCAAGATTTTTACAGCAT
Source organism: Sequoiadendron giganteum (assembly GCA_007115665.2). Classification (NCBI taxonomy): domain Eukaryota; kingdom Viridiplantae; phylum Streptophyta; class Pinopsida; order Cupressales; family Cupressaceae; genus Sequoiadendron; species Sequoiadendron giganteum. The sequence goes on from CM021106.1 coordinate 464,512,240, forward strand.
AGGTTGCTTACATGTGCTTCTGCAATCAATGTTCATTATTGGCTAAAGCCATCAGCTGTCTACCATTGCCTATCTTAGGTAGTAAACAGATAACTAGTTATTCGAGTCATGATTCATATCAACCCCTTGTATGTTGGACAATTAAATAATGTAGATCTATTGATAATTGTAAGATACAGTAGTATTGTAAAACACTGTTGTATGATGGAACTTGTTTGAAAAACACTTCTGAACAAATCTTATTTAGGTAACGTCCTTCACTAGTTAAGTTAAATGGATAAATATAAAGTTAATAATTTAATTAGTAACACAGAGAATGAGATTTGTTTCTGAGCAGAATATCCTTGAATGAAGTACAACGGCAATGATCTTATCATGGTCTTATTTGCATTTACGTCAACACAAAATCAACACAAGTTGCCTAGTCTAAGAAGACATAATAACACACTATTATACGAGTTAACGCAATCCTGTATTTCTGATATGCATCTCTAGTTTGCATTTATTTCTCTTCATAAATATTTCTTTTGGAAATAGAATACCTATCCGAGTTAACCCAATCATATTTCAACAAGGTGCCACATTCTCAAAATAATGATATACGTTTTGTACAATGTAAACAATTAAAGTATTAGAATAATGTGGACTCTCTTTCCTCAAGTTTACCAAACAAAGTATGCAATGCATTATATAAACAACTTGCTGCTCTTGGTCTTGGTACCGACCCAAGAAGAATATCCCATGATGAAATGTAAGCATCTCCATAAAAGCGGTGATTTGTATCAGAACGAGTTGTCATGACATTGCCTTCCAAAGATGCTCCAAGAAAAGCACCTAAATCCAACAGTAAACAATTATGTCAAATCCAAATCCATGAAGCCTTTGAAATTTTAAATAGACTAAACTTGCTCTACAATAAAAATCACTGAGATATCCACAGGTAAATATTTTCCTTTTGTAAATAATTAGCTGCATACGAGTCCATTTCAAATCTAGGAAAACTGCCAGACAGAATTCAAGATCTCATTAAAATTTGATGTCTTTCAACATATGGTAATGTGAGATATTTCTAAACCTTGAATTGCTCAAACAGCTGCAAACTTCAGCGAGGAAAGTATGTGATCCGACTGGAAGGCCTTGATTTATTAGTATGTTCACTGCTGAGAATAAAAATTTATTGCAATGACCGCAAAAGGAAGCAACCTAGCTGAAATTAGAACTCCCATTTTCACATGGAAAGAAAAATGTATAAGGGATCTTGTTCAGGCATTGAAACTCCTAGGAGGCATATACCTCCAAGAAGGAATGAGGTCAGCTCTATCCCCTAAATGAATTTGGAACCAGAGGCAGTAGAACCAATTTTTGAATCACACAAATATAAGAGTGAATCGATCTTGATGAGACATCAGTTATCAAATTATACTATCAAGAGGTTAAAATTTAAAACCCCAGTGGTAACAATGGCAACTAAGAGCTCCATGGTATGCATTAAGTTTGAGGTTTATTTTATTGAATCAAAGCAAAGTCATTAGAGCACTAGGCTATTCTAGCTTAGCAATCAATTACAGACCTTAAAGAATACATTAAATGAATAAAAAATGAATGAAAGATACAAATGAAATCACAATTGTCACAAATGGCATCAAGACAATTCAAAAAAAAAAAATTGGAAAGCTCAAATCAATAATTTCCAGAAAATCGATGCTTATACTCAAAAGTCCCCAAGATAAAGTTATGGATCATGTTGGTGATCTAAACTGTTTTAGCCTAGGACTAGGAGCAATGCACTGAAAATCATGGTTAGGCAATGATAGTTCAACACCAACTCGAAAGGAAGGGCAGCCCTTCTTCATTTAAGGCTATGCTAGGCCTAGGGAGGGGGTGGCATGGTGAGCTGGGGGGGTAATCTCTCAAGTTCCTACAAAGACAATTTATGCTGACATCCCCTGGCCTTAGGAATTGATTGTGCACTCTAGGGTTAGTGAAAAAATTGTTTAAATCACCAACAGGTTAAATGTGAAATATTAATAAACATGAGTTGGTGCCATCATCTACGATTAAGTAGCATTGAAAAGAAGAGGCTATCTAGTCCAATTATATGATTGGGGAACCTTATGCACATAAAAAGTATAAATACTCATTTGTAATGGATGTAATATTTTCTTTATCATTGACATTCATAACACAATAAGTAAGAAGCTTATCAATGTGCAAAAGGAAACTCTAAATGGATATTGACCTACTAGAAACACATAATTTCTAGGGTTACACTAGGACATGCCCACCCCCCTCTAAAACCATTGTCCCTATCCCCATATCCATCCTCAAAGATAGTGGGATGTCCCTTGTGTTAGAGAAAAAGGGTATTTACCTAATTAATTATTTACTTAATTGGGTCCCTTTTCACACTAGCTACTTAAGTTTGTTAGTGTTTGATAGCTTCGGGATATATTTTTCCTTAATTATATCTTGCTCAAGGCAGGTCGGCCTTCATAAATAAAATATATTTGCTCTAGGTCAGCCCTAGAGAGAAGGCCACCTAGATTGGTATTTATAGAGGATGGAGTCCTCTCATTTCGATCATCAATTCATTCACTCTCCAATTCGCATCTTCAGCAGCAGCAGCAGTTCGCCTCCTAGCAGCAGATTCGATTCTAAGAATAAGTGTCATCTTTTGTATTTCGCTTCAAAGAGAAGTGTCTCCATTCATTGTATTAGTCTCGGCCTTGTGTAGGGCCTGATTTTGTATGCAGTTTCTGCACTTATTATTCTAATATATAAGAGAATATTCTTTGCTGGGTTTTTCTCCCTCAAGTAGGAGGGTTTTCCTAGGCTAAAATATTGTGTTCATTGTTTATGTGTTGCATTTTCCACTTGCTTACATTTTTTATCCTAAAACTAACATGGTATTAGAGCGGGTTCAAGAAATTCGATCAGATTTGTCTAAGCAAGACACTCTTCTGAAAAAAAGGAAAAAGGGGGAAGATATTCTGATTACTTTGTTGAAGATTATTCCATTCATCTTGGCATCACAAGGAATTGATTTATTACTGATTGGAATCAATAACAAAACAAGTCGATTATTGGAGAATATTATTGTTTGAAAAATCGTGGCATTTTGGTGTTGAAGTCACAGCCTTTGCACAATTTGCATTCATCGATTTTAGGATAGAAAATTATTAAAAAATTGTGGCTCTTCATTCACAGCACATTCAGCAACTTGGAGCCTTCGTTGGTGGTTATTCATGCAAGATAAAATCATGAAAAATTGTCTTAGGGAGCGCTGGCCTTTGAGGAGAAATCGTGGATTTATGTTGACTGATTTGAACCCAGAATATCAGCGATTGGAGTCAAGGATAGATCATGGTAACTTGCATACAAGTGGTGTTGCATATAGGAGAAGACAAAATCATCATTGGAGACAAGTTCGCTACAACTCCAGGCAAAGAGGTGTTGAGCTCGAAGATTTAATTGTTGTTTTTTTTGTGATAAGGCAGAGGATAATGCAAAGAAAGTGACAAAATTGGAGTCGTTATTGGAGATTGCTACACAAGAGAAATGTGATCTTGAAAAACAGTTGAAGTTGGCAGAAACAAATTTATGGAGACTGAAACTGAAGCAAAACAGTTTTATGAGCAGGTATCTGAATTGAGGGTGAAGATGGAGGATTCACTGGAAAGCTATTGGAGGCTGAGAACAAAATTGAAGTCTTGCAACTTAACTACAAGGATGCACATGACAAATTGGAAACACTTGAAATAGATCTAAAGGGTGCTATTAAAGAGATAAGTATTTTATGTTTGTACCTTTGAATAATGATCATGTAGTGAATAATAATTCATGCAAACAACATTGGGAATAGTGAATCATGTATGCTTCTTGCATTGGTCTATATATTTCTCTTCAGAGTAGTTTGATCCTATGAACTATTATTAATCTCTCTAAAATGTAGGATGGAGAGAGATTGCACAAGGAATTCAAAGAGAGGAAGATCTTGAGGCATCTTGTGAGGAAGTCATGCCCACTGGAGAAATGAACAAACATGGAGACATAGCTTGCAGCCATGGGACTGAGTTGGTGGCACATAACTCTCATGATTCTTCACTGGAGACATCTCTCGAGAGCACAAGGTTGGGTCAGCCTTGGATGGAGAATTTGCATCAACAAAGAAGATTGAGAAAGATGAAGACACTAAACAACGAAGAACCTATATAGATTGTCATTGCGATCAACTACTTTGAAGAGGAGGAAATGACATTCAGAGGGAGTTAAATTCCGAGAATTCAAGGCACGAGTTGAGAGCATGTTCGAGAAAAGGACTAAGGTTTTGATATCAGTCAATGGAGGGGAGTTCACTTCCAGAGGATTTCTTTGCAATCTCTGAGGCAGGGATCAAGGGGGATTTTTGTGACTCACTGAGAAGAAGTGAAGGTGTCAGCTAAGTGGGTTGCAATGTTGCAAGGCCAGGTGCTAAAGTCCTTGAAAGACCTCTTCAACTGTAGAGAACAAAATTGCACAAGACAGTCAATCTGGATTTGACATTGTTAGCTCCGCAAACCTATTCAAAATAGGGTGATCTGGGATGAGGTCAAGAAGGTCAGTCCTGAACTCTAGCAAGTCAGTAGTGTCGGAGATGTGCGTTGGAAACTGTTCCTCTAAGGCAAGCATTGTAGGCAATCTTGGACGAGGAGGTCAGGAGGTTGATGCAAGTACTTGGAGCTTCAGAGGTAGTCACATCATCATGAAGATTTGTTGCAATGTATATTTCTCTGAGACAGAGAAATATGAGGTGAAAGCCCTTGTAGTGTATATTTCTCTGAGACGGAAAAATATGAGGTGCAAGCCCTTGTTCATCTCTGAGCCTGAGATGAGACATCATGTTGAGAGACTCCATGACGACATCACATTGAGAGACTCCGTGATGAACCCTTGTACATCTCTAAGATTGAGATGTGTTTCTTTCCACACATGGGAGTAGCCATTGTGGACATCATATTGAGAGACTCCATGACAACATCACATTGAGAGACTCCATGATGAACCCTTGTACATCTCTGAGACTGAGATGTGTTTCCTTCCACACATGGGAGTAGCCATTGTGGACGTCATGTTGAGAGACTCCATGACGACATCACATTGAGAGACTCCGTGATGAACTCTTGTACATCTCTGAGACTGAGATGTGTTTTCCACAAATGGATGTAGCCATTGTGGACATCATGTTGAGAGACTCCATGATGAACTCTTGTACATCTATGAGACTGAGATTTGGTTTTCCACAAATGGGTGTAGCCATTGTGGGTGTCATGTTGAGAGACTCCATGATGAAGATATCTCGAAAGATACCTCCCTAGCTAAGAGGGAGTGTTAGTGTTTGGTAGCTTTGGGAGATATTTTTCCTTAATTATATCTTGCTCAAGGCAGGTCGGCCATAAATAAAATATATTTGCTCTAGGTCGGCCCTAGAGAGAAGGCCACCTAGTTTGGTATTTATAGAGGATGGAGTCCTCTCATTTTGATCATCAATTCATTCACTCTCCAATTCGCATCTTCAATAGCAGCAACAGTTCGCCTCCTAGCAGCAGATTCGATTCTAAGAAGAAGTGTCATCTTTTGTATTTCACTTCAAGGAGAAGTGTCTCTATTCATTGTATTAGTCCCGGCCTTGTGTAGGGCCTGATTTTGTACACAGTTTCTACACTTATTATTCTGATATATAAGAGAATATTCTTTGTTGGGTTTTTCTCCCTCGAGTAGGAGGGTTTTCCCAAGGTAAAATATTGTGTTCATTGTTTATGTGTTGCATTTTCTACTTGCTTACATTTCTGATGATGGGGAACCTAGTTGTTATCGGGAAGCAATGGATGGTACTAAAAATATTAAATGAAGATAGCAATGAAAGAAGAAATGGATGCCTTGGAGAAGAACAAAACATGGGACTCGATAGAACTCCCAAAAGGTAGGAAAGTTGTTGGTTGCAAATAGGTTTTCAAATTGAAGAAGAGTGTTGATGATAAAGTTGAAAGGTACAAAGCAAGACTGGTAACAAAAGGGTATTCTCAAAAGGAAGGTATTGATATTCATGAATTTTTTTCACCAGTTATTAAATTTGTTTTTGTTCAGGTTGTTTTAACTCTAGTTACTTTACTTGATCTTGAGTTAGAGCAATTAGACGTTAAAACAACATTTTACATGGAGATTTTAATGAGGAAATATATATGGAACACCCAGAAGGGTTTGTTCAAGATCACAACAAGAAATTTGTTTGCAAACTCAAAAATTCATTATATGCCCTAAAGTAGTCTCCCAAGCAATGGTACAAGAAGTTTGATTCCTTCATGGTGAGCCAAAAGTTTACAAGGAGTGAGTATTACCATTGTGTTTACTTCAAAAGTTTTGAAAAATGGTTTATCCATTATCTTGATGTTATATGTTGACGATATGCTTGTAGCAAGCAAAAACATAATTGAGATCAGTGGGTTAAAGGCTTAGTTGGTTAGGACTTTTGATATGAAGGATCTAGGAGCAGCAAAACAAATTTTGGGCATGGAAATACACAGAAACGGGAAAAATAGTAAGCTTTGGTTATCGCAACAGAAATATGTGGAGAAGATCCTCATAAGCTTCGGTATGATGAATGTGAAAGCAATAAATATCCCTTTAGCTTCTCATTTTAAACTTTCTTCAAGTTTATGTCCTAGTAATAAAGAAGAAAAGGATTATATGTCCTAGTAATAAATGTTGATGTTAATACAGCGTCGGTCTTCACTAAGACTAATATTAAATACATAGGCCGACCTTATATATTTGATTTATAGCATGTAATTATTCTGGCCGACTTTAATTGTTATTTATCAAAGGCCGACCCAAGTGAAGAGGCGCCTAGGAGATATAAATACAAGGTCACTTCTTGACTATTGACACAATTCGAACATCAAGAAGTTCGCACTTTATTGGCAGAGCAGAATTCGCAGTCCTAGAAGAAGTTCATACTTAATCAGCAGATCATCATCTTGTAGCAGCAGATCATCATTTTGTAGCAGCAGACTGATTTCAAGGAGAAACATATTCACTTGTATCTTTGCATCTAGGAGAGGTGCTATTATTCATTGTATCAAATTCGGCATTGTGTTGGGCCTGAGTTCAAGCAGATTTCTGCTCTTATTCCTTCAATATATAAGAGATATATTTGCTGGGTTTTTCTCCCTCAAGAGGAGGGTTTTCCTAGGGTATCTTGTTGTGTTCATTGTCTTATGTGTTGCATTTCTTTTGTTAAATTGATTATCTAATCTGATCTAAGAAACACTAACAATAAAGAAGAAAAGGATTATATGTCTCATGTAACATATGCTAATGCAGTAGGAAGTTTAATGTATGTGATGGTATGTAGAAGACCAGAATTTTCACATGTAGCAAGCATTGTCAGTAGATACATGGAAAATCCAAGTAAAGAGCATTGGGCAGCAATGAAATGGGTGATTCGGTATTTGGCACAATTGATTATTGTATCACCTTTGATGGTTGCATTGGTTCAGTTTTTTGTTATGTTGATTCAGATTTTGTAGGTGATTTGGACAAAAGGAGATCTACATCAAGTTATGTCTTTACTCTTGTAGAAAGACCTATTTGTTGGATGTCAAAGCTTCAAGAAACAGTTGCTTTATCCACTACTGAGGCGGAGTATATGATTGTCTCACATGCATGCAAAGAGGCAATTTGGTTAAAGGGTTTTTTGGGTGAGTTTGAAAAAGTGCAAGACAAGGTGATTGTATTTTGTGATAGTCAAAGTGATACATTTGGCTAAAATCCAGCTAGGACTAAGCATATTGTGATTAAATACCATTTTGTAAGATAGGTTATTGATGGAGGTGGAGTAACTCTTGAGAAGGTTCGTAAACCAAAAAATTGTGCAAACATATTTACAAAACCAATACAGTAAGAGAAGTTGAGGTGGAGTTTGGCTTCTCTTGGCTTGTAGAAAAGGTGATGAATGGGCATGGGTAAGTATCGGGTAAATTGTTGTCAAGGTGGAGATTGTTGGATAATGACAACAATTAAAGAATAAAGCAAAAATCTTATCTTATGAAAAAGATAAAGCAATAAAACAAAAACAAGAAGAAAACAATTAAAGCAGTAAAACAAAGTTGGATTTTTTCTAAGTTTGCTGGTGGTTGTTATCTTGAAGATGTTATATATATCAAGTTGCCTTGAAGACAAATAAATGTAATGTAATTGAATAGCAGCAGCTGCGTGAATATTGTAATCAATTTCTTTAAGCAATAAGAATACCGATACTTTGCCCCGTGGATTTTTCCTTGACATATTGTCAAGGTTTTACCACATAAATCTGTGTCTTGTTCGTTATTCTATTATTCAGTTTAATCTTTCCTATTATTTCTTCACAACTAATTTGTGCTGCAATATTATTTAAAGTTTGTAGATTTTACGTTTCCATTTCTGCAACACAAATCACCTTCATTTCTCTAAAATCAAGGACATTTGGTACTGAATTAGAAGTTCAGTTAAGATCCGTGCACATAATTAAACAAACAAATTAAATTTCTAAAATAAAGGGACAAAGCACATAGAAGTTCCTAAAATAAAGGACAGTTACCACCTAGTTAAAACTTAAAAGTATAGTTAGGATTTGTTGCAAAGCATTAAGCACATAGATTAAGGATGATTATCACTCAGTCATAGATTGAGGGTGACTGCTCAGTCACAGACGATTACTGACAGCAGACTTTCTCTTCTATCCCCTCCCCTTCCCATTATAAAAATCTGTATAATCATCTCTAAAGGGTCTTTTGGAATGACTAAGGTTTCCCCTGGAATTATAAGGGAGGATTTTGTAGCTTCTCCAGACAAGGGTGAATCACTGAAGTGCTTGGGCTGTTTTATGTATTGGTGATAGTAGAACAGATTTAGTTTCTGTTATTTTTACAAGTACTCTCATAAAGGAAAAATCTTTGTAAATTTATATTCCAGCCCTATAGTTTGGTTCATATTTGTGTACTGGCTTTAAAAAAATTCAGGTTCAGGTTCACAACACAAAATACATGAATTGTGTCACATTATTGTTTTCTGATGTCAGCAGTCCAAAATCGGCTGAATAGCAGTCAAAACACTAGACATAGGTACCACGCTGAAACCACTAGCCTCGTTGATGTTAGCTGTAAAAAAATGTCACACAAGTCAAAACAATCAAGAGTTAGTTGGTGGCTCACTGAGGAACTGACTGATGCCATGCTCAAGTTTCAAGGCAGATCATCTTCACCTCATTCACTTTAGTGATTCCACAATGAATTAATGTTCCATTTAAATAACTCTTACATAAATAAAATAAAATATTTTTTAGTAAATACAAATAGAATAATTCTAAAGTGAAATAAAATAACTCTTAAATAAATAAAATAATTTTAAAATAACTCTTTAAGTATATAAAATAAAATAAAATAACTATTCACCTCTTCAAATAAAAATAAACAATGTAAATAAAACAAAATAAATTTTAAATACTTCTAAAGTATAATTCTCAAGATCGATATCTCTTATTTACTCTAACAATTATTTTATAGATTTATTATTTTTTTCAAATATAAGTTGGCTCTGTTTTAATTTTAGTTTTTATTATTTTTATATGTATACTGTTTGCTAGTTTTTGTTAAATGATTGAACCATTAAACTGCACCCCCTGTTTTGATTAGTTACCCCTCTTCACGTAATAACTCTTTAGTAAATTAAATAACTCCTAAAATTTCTTTTTTTTAAAAAGAAATAAACAGCATAAATAAAATAAATAATTCTTAAATAAAATAAAATAACTTTTAAGTAAAAAAAATTACTCTATAAATAGATGTATTTAAAATATCTATTCTAATAATATTATTTAACCATTTTTAATTTGGAATAATATAAAAATAAACATCAAAAAAATAGCAAATAAATGTTTTTATAAATTTATGGGATGTAATATTTGAACTAAAATAAAAAAGTTAAAAATTGAACATAAGACATAAAAAAAGCAAACCTTAAAAAATACAAAAACAGGCATTCACCGCCGTAATTAAACCTGAAGATTGAACATTACTACATGAATGTTCAGGAATCTCTTCTATTACAAGCTTAGTAGTAAAACAAAACATTCTATGTGGCAGAACGAAACAATAACCGAATATGTAAATATATAGCAATGTTGAGCGGCAGAACGAAAGGAGGTCGTGAGCCAGAAGAATTTCAAACTTCAACTGGAAAATGGGATAATAATAGGTTTTTGCTGATAGTGCACTATATTAACACGTATCCGGCATCTGAGGGGTTTCCCTTACATTTTAGGGTTTAAATGTTTTACATAAAATTCATCCGGATACGGCACAGATGACCACATTGCCGAATTCAGATGTATCCGGCGTCGCAGAAAGTTTGCCCTAATTTTGGGTACGAGAGGGTAAGGTATTTTAGACGTATCCAAGCCGTATTGTATCTGCACCCTTACCGGGTACACCAATACACGTTCAGGGAAGGGTGTGGCGCATCCGGTAACTGTGATTATAAACATTAAAATTTTCACAGGCTATTAGTTCGAATGGAGTTTGCTTTTGGAAAAACTATGTTTCAGATGAAATTATAGTCTTGTGCATTAGATGATGGTGACCTGGATGCCGTATCAGCCCAGTTAGCAAAAAAAAATGTTTAAAATTTAATTCCAAGTCAGCCCAGTCAAGAAAATAGTAATTATCATGAATTTTCAAATTTCAATATAAAGCCATATACGGACGTCACTAATAGGCCAACAAAGTCATAAATTAATGAAAATGTGATAATAATGAGGTCATATTGATGTTATGATGATGACAATATATCTAGATCTTCGTCATCTGTTTTGTGTACTCTGTTTTATAGTTGCTTGCATAGTGTCCTCCATGCTCTTAAAACTGCATTTCAGTTAAGTGTAGGCCTTATCCGGGCAATGAAAAAAAAGGCTTAACCAATGAAACTTTGGTAAAGCCTTTCTTTTATCTCATGTAAAGGAGACTATATCAACACAAGTAACATACACTTCGCAAATTGGATGTCAATAATATGCACACTACATGATAAAAACAGAGCTGATTTTACACACTAACCTTTGCTATAGCTATATGTATAACAAGCAGCAGTCCCCCCATCTCCTGCACAAAGATCTGCTTCAGCAACTCTTCCAACAGGTCCAGCAGTTGCACTCAATCCAGCTCCAATTGAAATGTTAAGACGACCACTAAAAGCTTTTATCGCCTTAGAATTCCGAAGGACAATAATAAAATCTGTGAGTTCTCCTCCTGCCTATTAAAAATCAATGTCAGATAGCTTTCTCAGAGGATCCATTCATGTTTCTAAATAGATCATATAACCTTTTAGGACTCATCTAAAAATAATCGCCTTAAGATTCAGTAAATAAAAATCATAAGTCCAACCATTTAAAACATGTACAGAGAAGTAAATCCCTTGAAGAAAAGAAAAGATTCGTCCTACTGGAAGGATAACTTACTTGTGCACCCCAGCCCATACCACAACAAGCAATAGCTGATGGTGCAGACCAGGTACCATCCATTCGCCGAGCAAGAACCAGTCCAGTCCCTACCTTATATGTCACTACCATTCCTACTTTCACAGCAGTTAGTATAGCAAGACCTCTTGCACCTTTAAGTACAGCATTAGGAATCGACTTGTCTGCACTGATACCTCCAATCTGTACATCAAGGACTATTCAATCTATATTAAAGAGCAGTTACAATATAACCTTTCAATTTTCATTAATAAAAGTGAATTGGTTTTTGTGGAAAGTAACATAGGAGGAAAATATCCTAGAAATAACAATTTATCACCATTCCTACCTGGTAATAGCCCCGTATTGTATTAGTTGCTTTGTAAATTTCCTGCTCCATGGTAAAACCCAACGGACTGTTCAGCCAACCTCTCATACATGTCATATCTGTAACATCATGGGTTGCAATCTGTGATGCATTGCTCACCCTATCTGCCAAGATTCTCTGTATTGGTTCAAGCCTCTGATAACATATATCACAAACCCTTTGTGGATTCCTCTCCTGAAACTTAACAGGAAGTAAACACCTTCCAGTGGAGCAGTTACGACAGAATATGCCCCCACAGAGGCGGCAATGATGACGGCCACATAGTACAGGTTTGAAAAGAGTTTGACACTGTAAGCAACAATTTGCAGTGCTATCTGGCATCCACTGTGGAGGCTCAGCTTCTAATGTAGCTCTGACCACTCCTATGTCTACACCACAAGGTGTTGAAAAATGTGGAACACTTGGGTATTTCTCCTTGCACAACGGAATTACATTAACTGTTGAGCTTATTCTTTCAACATTAGAAGATACTCCATGCCATATTAAGTCCTGTTCATCAGACCTGGACCTCATAAGTGAATCATTTTCCCTTTTGATGTGAGGACGTACTGCATTACCAACACTATTCCATGCACAGAAATCTGCAGACATGTCCTCGCGAGGCATTAAGTCTTTCTTTAGATCAGCAACAATATTTTCAGGATTTTTGGGAGCTGACACATGAACCCAAGCGCCAGATTCTTCAGAAGGTTGAGACCCATATGGCAAAGCCTCTATATTCATCTAAGCAATTGATCACAGTGTTGTCTGTGATCGGTATATTGTATGATACTGTTTTTCTGTCTTCAGATGTATCAAAATATAAGTTTCTATTAGTTTTAAATTCAAACTTGCATCATATAGTGAAAATTAGAAAAATGCACACATTACAGCCAAATGGTTGTAAATATGAAAAACATCAGCAAATAGGCATGAATAGATTTATAGACACTCAACAATAACTACAAACTTATGAAAACAGAAAGTATTTTCTCAGAAAATTAATGAACAACCATGCAAAAGTGAGAATATTGCTGGCTAAAATATTAATAAGTGTTAGGATTAAGTTGCCATCAACCTTGTAAATCCTATGTCATTTATTGTTCCAATATCTTTGTCAAGGTGTCTCTAGGCACCTAGGGTGTTATTGATGTAATAATTTTCCACCTATAGTTCATAAGGGATGAAGGGGTTCATTGACAGCAAAAATCAATTATATGAAACCAATATTAATTAAGTCCTCTAGTAGGTGCACTTGGAAAGGAGTGTCCATTGGGATTCATGAAGGTGACTCTTTGTTTAGAAGGGAAAGTCATTTTGGGCACCCTATTTGATGGCTCTCATGTTTCCGAGGGAGAATCCAAGGGAATAGGGGGTTTGGTTTTTGCAAGAGGGATTTTGGCGCCCCTCTTGTTTTGGGAAACTAATAACTCTATAAGTTGGAGCCTTGAGATGAATATTTCATATTGAGTTTTCACAGGTTCACAAGAGCTGTCAGGTTGAAGACAAAGGAAGGAGAAAGGAAATGTGCTATATTGTAATCATTCTTTTGAAAATAACTAAGTTGTCGGTTCTGGTACGGATCTTGGTTCGGGTTCATGGATTCGGCAAAAAAAAATTTGGGGCTGGGTTCGTTTTGGGTTCATCCATACAAAAACCATGTTAAAAATTGTGTGTGTGTGTGTGTGCTAAATACAAGAATTAAGTTTAGAATACCACATAGCATAATATAATCAACAAAACCACCATAAACTATAATGTCATTTAAAACATAAATGATAAATATTATAAAATATCCATTATTCAAACTTCAAGTTCAACAATCAATTTTCAGTGTCATAAGGATTTTCTAAATCATCAACACCAACATCATCATCGACATTCGATGATGTAAGAACATTTGTAGAATCACAAAAAGTGCCACTGCCATTTGCACTAAAAGTCTGCTCACTTTTCAAACTCAATAGTAAGATGTTGGAAAGTGGAAGCATCTAAGTCAATTTTCTCTAGCTCCATATCCCACAGCTTCACCAAAAGGTGGAATTTTTTTTTAAAAAAACAAACAAAAAAATAAAAAATAAGAAATATGGACAGATTCGCCAAGGTTCCCCTGGATCCTACCCGAGTTCTTCCCAAATGAACCCAACCCCATTCTGTTGGTGTCATGTCTCCGAAATGGAGCACTAAAATAACTAAGCACTAAAATGCAAATAAATAAATACAATACATATTAAAATATAAATACAAATGTTAACAATTTAATATTATTAAAATAATAATATTATAAATATTAATAAAATATATATAAAAACTAATATAAAATAAATATATTAAAATATATAATATACTCCTAAAAGCAACGATTGAGATCCTTAAAGGGAGGCAGCGATCACTTCAGTCAAGCAGCGATTCATATTTAATAAAAGGCATCGCAGCATGTGAAGACCGGGGATTAAGGGGGGCAGCATGATAATAATTATTAAAAGAGTCTTAGTGCAGCGATCACCTATCTAAGGAAGCCTTTAATTATATTAAAGGTAACAATCATTACCAAAATCCATTAAGAGGCAACGCTTGAAATGAAGAGGGTTGCATCCTTTGAAAGGGGTGCAAATTATTAAAAAAGGTTGTGTCTATTCACAATAGGAGGATATATAAAGGCAGACAAAATCATTTGCCAGGGACATCATGGAGGGAACAATAAAGAAGAAATCTGAAAATATATTTTTGATTATAGCAGCAGTTATATTAATATATTATGATCAGATGCAATGGGAAAATAAGTGAGATATCCAGAATATATTTCTGCATACACCGATAGAGGGAAGCAATCAAGAATAAAGTCTGCATTCAGATAAGTAGCAGCAAACGATATAATCAAGGATTAGCATGCACGGGAATACATAGGCCTTTAATATATATATATATATATATTAATTATACGATTATGCAACGCCTGATTTACACTAGCCATACCCTCTGAATATTAAGAACAGATCGATTTAGAGAAGAGAAGAAGATACACATCAGCTGAACAAAAGAGGGATCAGACCAGCGATCACAAGGAACCCGTCCAATCCACTATAGCGGGTTGACAATTATATTATATATATATATATATATATAGATACTCAAGTGTATTTCTGCCATTTATTATCTTGCATCTATATGAATATGGCCCTGCATAATAAAGGAAAGTTAAATGTGTATTTTCTTCAAATAATTGTCTTCCTATGTATGCATATTGCTTATAAGATAGGAAAGAAGGATATCGTATGATTGAATTAGAATTATGCTTGATTGTCTGAAACCCACCTTGTGGGAAGGGCCTGGGGTGAAGCGGTAAGAGCCTAAAAGAGCCCACTTGTGACCTCCGCCCAATCCCACAACAAGGATGGGCTTGGGGTGAAGTGGTAAGTGCCAAAAGAGCCCGCTTGCGACCTCCGCCCAATCCCACAAGTTGGCCAGTGTCTTCCAAGAGTCGAGACCTTGATGGGGAAAACAAATACAAGTCGCCAAGGGGGATGGTTGTGGTATACACCCTCTTAGGCTTGGCATATGGCTTCAAGCGGACCCATCATGTCCCTTCTCCCAAATTTCTAATATGTTATTATTAATAATCTATGGATGTGATGCAATTATCTAACCCTATCAAGCATATACACATATTTGCATATATTGTTCATGTGGTGAATGCAGTATTCAAATCCAAGATTACATCATTACGGGGATATTTATTTAATAAGGTGAAACCCTAACCCTAATTTGTTGCAATTTGTGATCAATAGGCGAATTCTAGGGCAAATTACGATAGGGAACATTACAGTTGGATCCAAACCGAATCCACAAACGAATCCGAACTTAACCTAGATCCAGTTTGAACCAAACCTTGATCCGGCTAGTCTACAAGAGGATTTGGTAATAGAGGAAAATAATATATACTTGACCTCTCTTCTTGGTGGAGATTTTTCCCACAAGGATTTCTCTAGGTTAAATCTATGTTGTGATGTTATCATTTTGTTTGTTGATTTCTTTTGTTGCTGATTTATTTCATTAAACTCCATATGATATTCTACAATTAAGGTTGAATGGGTTTTCATGATTAAAACTTAAAAGAGCTTAATTTCATATTCGTAAAACCGATTTTCAGATTTCCATCTAGTAGTTTACCTTTTATTCCCAACAATAAGTTTCTTATAGTAAACTAGAGTAGGAAGAAAAAAAAAAACAAGGTTGACAAACTACTGTGTAATGTGCTTGCTCGGATGGATAAGATAACCAACAAAATTTACAATCAAATATCTGAAAAATGGTCACACCAAACTCAGTAAATTTAAATCTAGAAACTTAGATTAATGCAGTCGCTAGAGAGATAATGAAGAATTTGACCAAAACACAAGGAAATAAACACTGCATTTAGTGATTTTCAAATTCCAAGCAATCAACCCGAAATAGTAGTGGAGACTTATAGTATCAATCTCAATTCAACTCTAAAACCTTTACAGAT
The DNA here is from genome assembly GCA_007115665.2 of Sequoiadendron giganteum. Taxonomy (NCBI): domain Eukaryota; kingdom Viridiplantae; phylum Streptophyta; class Pinopsida; order Cupressales; family Cupressaceae; genus Sequoiadendron; species Sequoiadendron giganteum. The sequence continues at coordinate 464,528,638 of CM021106.1, forward strand.
CTGCTTAAAATATCAATTGAAATTCATGCTATCTCAGTAGAATACACAATATACCCGTGCGCACCAACCAAGAATGATAGAGAAGTAAACAGCAATGATAACACACCCAATCGAAATAACTCCAGAATGACAGCAAATCCAGATAAATAATTCACCGCAATTTTTCAATATTATTATTCAATGAGAATATTATGTTGTGAACACAATCGATCGTAGATTCAACTCACAATACAGATGATGATAACCAGAATCACTTCCTAGCCGCAATGGCAATAAACATAGGAAGGTGGTGGAAGATATTAGTTTCCCCAAATCAATCCCGAGCAGCAGTTGAATCACTGAATTGGTATCTGCAATATCCAAACAACCATCCAGAGTGCCAAGCGCATAGAGGATTAAAAAGTAGTTTGCTTCCCGTGTAGATTCCTCACACTGGCGACGCCTCGAGTTTATACCGCTCAACTGGAATTGCCAACCGAGATGCAGTTCCCCATGTTGAGTCATCGGCTTGAACTGGAGAGATGGAAGGAATGGAGTGCGGCCAGAGTTGGGAGCTTGGCCTAATCACAACAATCGCTATCTTCTCCAAACCGCATGCGCAAATAACTATACTTAGACTACTGTAGAAGTATGAAACTAAAAGATAGCAAAACCACAAATTCACAGGAGTGAGGTTGTCGTCCCAAACTTGCGTACGATGGGAGAGGGGCTATGTCCTCAACACAAATCGCATGGAGAGATTTCCCAAATCCGTGATGATCGATTCCACCCAAAAAACTGATATATATATGATAGATATCGCCTCCTTCAAATGAAGTCGGCCACTAAAAGAAATGCCTTCCTCAATGAGGTCGGCCACAAGAATAAATTTAAATATTATTTATTAATAATTTAAATTTGTTTTATTATTTATTGTTTTAATATTATTTTAAATATTTAATAAATGCAGATAGTGTTTAAAAACACTTTTGTGCCTTTCCCTCCAAAATTTGGTTCAGGTAATTTTGGGGACATGACATACTGTGCATGAAATGATAGATGGACAAAAATGAAATTCTCAAGACTGAACCAAGCATAACATTGAAGACAAAAACAAAGAAGTACATGCCACATCTAAATGTAAATCATACCCATAAACTAAAAGTCAAAGAACATCCAACACTATAGGTCCTCATAAGTCAAAACATATCAAGCACTAATACTTATGGATCATATAAAATAGATATTGTGAAGGAAAACTTTAAATATTTTCTAAACCATATATAGCATTCAAGCTGGCCAGCCTTGGGCATCATTTACATGATTTGACTCGATCCAGCAACTTTTGTCTGTTACATAAGTGATTTTCATTTTTCACCACCAACATATTAATAGTCAAATAACATAGCAAAAATACACGACCACTTTCATAGTCAATATTAAAATATTAGTGATACTCAAATGTCATGATATAAAATTATAAATTAAAGTTCAAACATAAAAATGTCAAGTGTTTACAATCAGCCATAAAAATGTCTTTTTTGACTTTTTTACAATCATTAGATCAAGGGGAAAATAGATGTCATAGAATGCAAGGAAATGACTATATTTGACATATTTGAATAGGTATAAAATAGTGTTACTATTTTAGCTGTTGAGTCACTAATGAGAACAGGTCCAGCAAAGAGATTCAGTATAGCTTCATTTTATGGTAACTATAGCCTCATTGGCTCCATTTGCTTTGTGTTTCTTTGTAGTTTGTCACTTTGTAGCATGACATTTGTATTTTGTAGTTTGTGATTGATGTTGAGGGATTAAACTTTGATGTTGAACTACGTAGTAACATGCTATGTAGTGTGCACTATAAACAGCGATCACAAAATTAATGAGAAAAATTCATATAGCAAAATTAATGTTGAGGCTCTCCTTACCTTTCTCTCTCTCACTCTCTATGCAATTAGGAGGGCTTTAAATCTAAAAAACAATAATCATTTCATATTATTCTGAGAAATTGAAAATATCTCTCTTTTGGTTTGTTGAGATATTCAAGAGAAAGATATTTGCTTCTATGGATTTAACTTCCTATAAGAGGTTCAATTTTGTTGTTTTGTCATACATGAGACCATTTTTCTGGCAACTGAATCTGTTTGCTAGACCTGTTCTCATTAGTGACTTCGTAGCTAAAATTAAAAAAATCCAAAAAAAAACGTTGAAAAACGCACAACCTGGGCATTTGAAGGCATGGATTCGGTCTGGGTTTGAACCAAGTACGAAATTTCGTACACATAGTGTCATTTTCGTTTCCTAGTCGTTTCCACAGTCAAAAAAACGTATCTGAATTGTTTCCGTACCGTTTCTTGTTTTCGTTTCGTACCTGTATCGTAGCCGAGGCCATATATGGGTGTACCAATAACTTAGCCTTTAAACAAAATTTTCAATATCTAATACAAGAGTTGACTATGGAAGCTCAATTAAATAATTATAAGTACAACATATTATTTCAAAATGAATGCCAACTTTAAACAATTTCAGTAACATTGTCCAATATTGCTAATGTTATTAGAACCCTGCAGAATCATGCACTTAAAAATAAAGCTTGTCACATAACTGATTTATAGTTTTATAATCAAAGATGATCATCTTAAGGTGGATCAAAGCAGTTATAGCATTAGAATGGATGCAAGCTTAATCAATTCCTTGGTGATTATATCAATAATCAGCAATCATTCAGCATAGACATGTAGGACAGAGAATCTCTAGAGGCATGAAACATAGAAAATTGAACACCTGATGATTTCTTTCTCCAAAGTGAGTGCCAAGTCATTATTCACTCAAAAAGAAAATGTAAAAAACAATTATGAAAGTAGATTATTTTTTTGCTTACCATTTTCAAAATTGCCTCATTTTTATTCTTAATTTTTATAATTTTCCTCATCTAATATTTTTTGGACTCTTGCCAAATTTTTTGCAATTGCAATTTTGGTAATATTGTGTCTGTAAGAACACAATTAAACAACTAATTAGTAGGTATTGAAATTCTAAAAGATAGTTCAGAAAACTCTCATTTACATACAAACCAATATATTTTCTCACAATATCGTTATATTCATCATCAATAACTGTTGCAGGATATAAGTGCTATAGATTAAGATGTTATCATGCAGCATAATTCTAGATTTGATGGAGGACCTAATATGTTCATCATTATGAGGATAAATCATATCCAAACATGTAATAGTATCATAAATCATATATATCTGCATGGCATACATCACTTTATAACCTTAGGTTTGACTGACCCATGTAGTTCAAGAACATATGCAACACCAAAGAAATGTACCACATTGCAACTGGCTATTACTTTATTGAATTATAGTATATAAGGTATAAATGTGATTGTCTATAGCACAAATATTAGTAAATTGTAATGTCCCCTTCTCAGGCCTAATCAATTCAAAGACCATTAGCCTATTTCTTGAGTTCCTGTGGGCTAATTGGTAAGGCAAGGGGACTCTAAAGATCTTGGAGGACGCAATTTCGGAGTTACAAGTTTTTTTGTTGGCAATGAGCTTTGTGGGAAATACTGATCTGAATGACACTCTCTGAAGTGTTTTATAACTTTTGGGGTGTTCTCCAAACTTCTTGGAGAGAACATCTATTTATAGTAAGTCACAAGTCACCAAATTGGCTTCTATTATCCACCTATTGCCTCATTATCATATCAACGTAGTCAAATTTGGAATCCGATGTGTTTCAAAACTTTTCGCAATCTAGGTGAGTTATTAAGTTATTTAATTAATATTTCACTAATGTTGTCTGTTGTACCCATAATAAATTTTTGCTTCAATAAGGCATTTTGCTTGAAATGATCCAAAACATGCAAAATTGTTGTCAAAAGTATGTTTTAGGTCAAACCAAATGTAGGCTTTTTGTGGGTTTATGTCAAGAGAGATACTTGCAATTTTTTGAAAATTTGAGAATTAGGGTTTCAAACCCCTGTTTTAGGAAAACCCTAAAAAATAGGACATTTCCAAAAATGATTGAAAATTATTTTGATAGGATAATTTGACTTCACGATCACACTGGTCAAGTCATAATCACCAAAAAGTCTATTTTACTCTCGTGGATCTATTTTCATTTTTCAGGAAGAAAGTTAGGACCTCCACAACCATTAATGGTAGAATGGCAAGTACCAAGTGGTGAAATCTAAGCCTCAAGAGCTTCAACGAAGAATCCATGGTGAAAATGCTTTATGACGAAGGGGATTTTCAAAAGTGAAAAATGTTGAAAATTGGTTGTCTGGAAAATACATGCCTTGCTACTAGGAGGTTGTGTAATTGAATGTACACACAGCATGCTAAAGGTGATTGCTAGGATACACGTGTCCACGTCGTCAACGACAACGCTCAAATCAATCAAGCTACACGACGAATGTGAGACATGAAGAGAAGAAGATTTTTCAAAGGAAATGATGAAACTGCACCTAAAAGCGCCCCTGCTGGCCAAGGGCACCCTTGAATTCCAAAGATCAAAGGCAGTCATCAACTTTCACCACTTCTTCATGTTTTTGTTGGCTTTCTGACACATCGTCAAGCAAGGTCACCTGATTCATCAATCAACGGCGAACGTAAGTGAAGTTGGGAGATGCTGCAATGCAAGTGCCATCAAAATGACAGTCAAACATGAGAAAAAGCGCCCCTGCTGACCAGGGGCACACTTGAATTAGATGGTCCAAATGTTAGTTGTTGAACAATCTTGTCTTCGAGTAATCTCTTCAGCATCAGCTCAACTTCGCAATGATCCTGTTTGCCAGCTTGTGAGACACATCAAACGACAGCAACTGATGATCGTTGGAGGATGTAAAATGGAAGGTGAATTAGTGCATATCAAGGCAAAAGCCCCTTACAGGCTAGGGGCGCCCTTCATTTTGAGTCACCTGATGAGGTCTTCAACAACTGCTTTCTACAAGGCATTTGTTCAGCACTCTCTTAGCTTCGCGATCAATCCAGTTGCACGTTCACAAGACCTGTCAGGCATTCATAGGAAGATATCAAGCAGAAAACACCAAAGGTGAAGGCAGAATGAAGAACATGGAGAAATTGAACAAGTGTCAAAGAAAATGCATCTTCCTAGAAATAGGCGCCCAGCTTTTTGGGCAATCTAATGCAGTCTGTAAGCTTAGTCACCTACAGGATGACCTTCTCCGTTGTGATCAATCTCAACAACCACACCGTCAGCAAAAACAACAGACAGATCCAACATCTGACGACAAAGATCAAACTGGGGTTGATCGTGAAAAATTAAAAATAGCAAGTCAAAAGGTCAAAGGCGCCCCTGCAGGCCAAGGGCGCCCAAGCTTTTGAGGCACCTAAATCAACTTTCAGGATTCGCGAAGCCATTCATCCTTTCCGGGACTGAATTGGCTATCCATCCCATGTTTCAGCAAGATCACCAGACTCATCAACCAATGGTAATCTCAAATCAAAGCACGGAGGGTCAAAATGGAGGAATTGAAGAACACTCAAGAAAATTGAATAAGTCTAGTGAGAAATGCACCTTCTTGGGAAAAGGCATCCAAGAATCAGAGGCATTAGACTCAAGTTTTGAGCTTTGCAGCTCCCAAGCACACTTCATCAGAGTTGTTCCATCTCAATAGTGCATCTATCAGCAACACTTCAAGATCAACTGAGCAACCAAGATCAGGGATCAAACAGAGGGATTTCATCATAGAAAAACAATTAAAAAGTGTTCAACTCTTCAAAAGGACGCCTAAAGTCAAAATAAGTCTCAGTTGACTGAAGTTGACTATTTTGAAGGCCTTTACATGGCTAAAACGTCCCAAAATTGGTGGAATTTGCTCCAGTGAACTCCTAATCAGGAAGATTAACTCCCCAATCAGGTTTTGGACGCCTAATTGATGCTTGCAACTCCAAATTGATATTATCAAAGCCTAGTCATCCATTCTTCATTATTTCTTTGTAGGTTGAGAAGCTCAAGAACAAATATTTTTCGTCTCCAACGTTTTTGAAGATTTGACAGAGGGTTTTTCATTGTTCTTCATACTTTCAAAGATCAGTTGCACAGATGGACAATTTATCAAAGGTTGCATCCTCAAGCATAATTTTCTTGAAGATCCAAAAAGGCAGTTGATAGCTTCCAAAATTCTTGTCCTTTTCCTCTATTCTTGTCTTAGATCCTATTGTGATCTTTTCACACATCACCCCATCCAAGATGGGGACCCCCTAATTTTTGCTCCATTCTGGTCTTTTGGCTTTGGTTCTCTCTATCTCCGATCTTTTGTCCTTCCGGGGATGAACCGTCATTTGACCTAGGGTTAAAATGTTAGCTAAGTCTGTGAAATTAGGGTTTGTATCCTTCAGGCTTGTTTGAGGTCAAATAATGTCATCAAGGTGAAATCTGAGTGCAGCAGTACAGTCAAAAGGCTCAAGATAGGATCCCACTGAAATCTTACTGAAATCTGACAACTTATTATTTTTAGTAAGTACCTAATATGGAGGCCTTTTCCTCAGGATTTCGGGATTCTAACTACTTCAGCACATCCGGGAAACTTCAGGGTGCCTACACATGAAATTTGAACAAATTCAGACAACTGGCTATTTTTAGCAGTTCAACCTTCGGAGGCCATTTTCAGGGTTCAAACATATGATTTTCCAATACATGATTGGAGAATCGATATGGGTTTTTCAAGACCTTCACGATGGTATAACATGCAAACCGAGATGGTGACTTTCAACGGTACAGCCTTCAGAGGCTATTTTTAGGGTTTGCAAGCAGAGGTGTTGAATTGACAAAGGCGTGGCTTTGCAAAGTTTAAGGTGTGGATTTGCTGAGAGGTACGAGTTTGCAAAGTAAGAGTGAAGTTGCTGAAAAGTACGACTTTAAGAAGAAGCTTCTCAAAGTGCTGAAGTGCGAACTTGAGTTAAAAAGGTTGAGTTGGTGAAAGCGCAAGATTGCAAAGAGGATTCCTAAATTATTTGTGAAGAAACTTGAATTGCTGCAGTACGAATTTGCAGGCTTGCTGAAGTACGAATTTAAGAGAAGAAAGTGAGTTGTTGGAAGTTCAAAGTTAAAAAGAGAAGTGCGAATTTGAGAGAAGTTTCAAATCTGCTGAGGGCGAATTGCTGCAAGTAAACATTTCCAAGCATCTGACATTGTGTTGCTGCAACTAGAGAAACTTCTAAAAACGTTGAAGTAAACAGACGCAGTTGAGGTTTGCAACTGAAAGTGACAAGTGTTGCAGCCTTTTTAGTTAAAAATCTGTTGGCACCCTCAAAAGTTATATATTGTTTTATGAAATCTTGTTTTCTAATGACTCTGTTGCCTTTTTGCAGAATGGACGAATCAAGTAGAAGAGCTGCAGCCAGAGGGAACCACGTTGAATCCACAAGAGCAAGCACATCAAGATAGACAGTGATAAAGAAATTGAGCAAATCCTTCCTACCAGAATCAAAATTTTCCTCAAGGCTGGGCAAACTGACTGACACAAACATTGGCTCGTTCAACTTGAAGACGTTCAGGAGAAGAATAATGAGGACCGGAGGTCATCGCCCATCAGTTACTTCGCATAACATTGTAAGGAGCGGACTCTATGCAGTTGCTAGTTTTCTTCCAGCCATCTGGTGTCCAGAGCTGATCATGGAATGCGCCAACTACTACAACACAGAGCAGAGAACTGTCACTTCGCCAGATGGCAAGATATTGGCCAACCTTACACCAAAAGCAATCGGGGAGGCATTTGGAATTCCAGTCCATGAGAAGATGATTTATAAAACGAGGGAGAGGGCTGAAAAGATGTACTCATCCACGTTCGATCGATGTGCTGATTTGATAAATACCAAGTGGATGAACAAGCCCAAGCCAACTCGCACAAAATTGCCCAAGCAGATAATTTTAGAGGATTTGAGGCAAGAGTTTTGCGACTTGATAATGATGCTGAGCAAAGTTGGAGGATGCCCCCAAGCGTTCATTTTTGAACCTTGGATGTTTTATTATGTCAACTTGGTGCTAGAAGGCAAGGATTATGTGGACTGGGCACTGATGATCAGTGACAACATACATGAGCAACTCCGTGGTTTGAGGAGGACAAAAACATTCTACATGAGCTCTTACATTGTCTACATGCTGGCCCGAATGACGAAGTATAGAGGAATTTCATATAAGGAACCAATCGGGTGTGGCTCCCATCAGTTCAAGATACATGAGGCTTGTCCGCAGTTGCATTTGGCAAGCACCACCAACTACAAAAGGGTCAATGACGCCTTCACCATGCACATAACGAGGACCTTGCAGCAAAGGACTCACCATAGAATATCTAGAGAGGCACAGGAGCTGATTGAGAAATTCGGATGTTGGTTTATCCAGTTTCCGAAGTTTACCTACATAAGGCTGCAAGGATTTTCCTCCTATCCGTACAGATTGCCCCGGTATCCCACAAACAGAATTGTGATGCTGGAGATATCTAGGCAACTTATTGCCTATGATAAGATTCAAAAGAAAAAGAAGAAAGGTGGACTTGGATTCCCAATTACCATGGGGAATTCCGACGAGGTTTGTCCATCACTACAAGCAACAAGGGAGGCAAAAAACGAACTCCAATTCTTCCACCTTTCCTACCACACCAGCAAGCAGCACTATGATCCCCACAGAAATATTAGATGGATATTGTCCGAAGAGTTCAGACATAAGGCACAAATTGAAGACTTTTGGGCAAGTGCGGTGGATGAGATCGAGGTTAGGAGGAGGATGTTTTCTCGAATACCGTTGGGGATGATTAGGGAATGCAAGATCGTCCCAGTGCCAGATCAAATTGAAGAGGATATAAATGTTGTGCAAACTGATTATGAGACAGTGAGGGATACGCTTTTACCACTCCTGGATTGGTGAGAGCCGGAGATTACCGACTTGGATACACTTTGTATCCCAGTCTTAACATTCACACAAAGTTGGGTAGAGAGGCATGTCAGCCGACTTAAGGGCAGATCAATTCCCCTCACATACAATTTGATGGGAGATCACAAATCACCGGCAGCTAGACAAAGAAGGCAGGTTGATCAAGCTCCAGAGCCACAAGGAAAAGAACTGGTTCAACCTAAGCCTCTGAGAATTGAAGAATCTGTGCATACACCATCTCGGGCACATTCTCCGAGTATGCAGGAAGTATCACTGTTTGCTGATCAGAGGGAAGGATTGAATGTAGAGCAGGCAGTGCAAGTGGCAAGTCAGCCACCTCATAGAGAGTCAGTGGGCCAGAGCATCAACATGCCTAAGGAGGAAAACCAGCAGGAGACAGATGAGGGGACGGCCACTGATACCCAATTTCAGCAGGAAATTGAGGCAACTCTTGAGGATGATGCTACTTCTGATCAAGATGCCCAGAGCTCGGGAGATACTGAGCCTATAGATGATGATGAACCATGTCAGCCCGAGGGCGGGGAGGAAGTTCATGAGGTTGAGGCCGAGGTCGAGCAACCTTTTGTTATCTCAGATATGCGGCAGGAGGTGCCGAAATGGCTAAGGGACAGGATGAGACATGATCCTGTAGATGAGACTGATCCTGCAGCTGAGATGGAAGAGTTGTTGCAAAGGATCAGCACGCCTCCAACAAAGAAGAAGGCCAAGAAGTTCTCTAAGATCTCAACATATGAGAATGGCTCTCGAACTTTGCATGTGGCAGTGCCTAGGGTGGAGTGTGATCGGGATGAGGCCGTTCCGGAAAATTATGTGATTACAACTGTGGAACTTGGCCGCCCTACTGGAGCACAAGTGGTTGAGGAGCGCGATAATTCATATCAGGCACTCAAGGATAGATTGTCCTATATTGAGGGCAAATATAAGAAATTGAAAGTAGAGCACAAGATACTGATTGGCTATGTGCAGCACTTGTCCCGTCCTTTTGGGCAAGAAAATCTGGCGATTGAGCTTCCCGCTGAATTTTCCAGAGAGTCAATCAGTGGCTTAGAGGATTTGAAAAGAATGGCACAACAGGCAGACAAGTGGGTTGCCAACGTTCGTGTCAAAACAAAAAAGTTTATGGAGGACCTTGCACATGCCTATCGGCAAGCCTCCGACATTATGGCAAGAATGGATGCAGTCAACCATGCTTGGGGTGAAGCTCGTACCTATCAAACGAAAGTTGTTCTTCGTTTAGGAGCTTTGATGCACACACCTCTACAAGTTTTGGTAGGGAGGTGTGATTCAGGTGGGAGATACCGAATGGTACTCTTCAGTGGTCACAGGCCGAGGGTTCTACGATGCATCACAAATAGATTTTGTTAGGGTCAGAAAGGCCATAACAAATATCTTTGATGGAGTACTCAATACGTTGGAGGCAATCTTTGCCAAGAGGCTGACTTCTGAAGAGGTGACTGCAGATGGGTTGAAGAATAGATTAACGCCATTCTTTTCTGAGGTGAAGACCTTTGTTCAGGACGACTTTGAGAACACCTCTACGTTCTCCAGTATTATTCAGAACACCCAGGATGCCCTTGTTGCCTGGAAGAAATCTTGTGCCCGGCATGGGCAAACAGTTACAGTATTAGAGTTTTAGTTGGATCACATTCCTCCCATTTCTGATCAAGAAGTTGAGGCAGTGTTGGCCAGATTCATCAGGTTTGCAGCCAGCGAAAGGGAGAAAGGAAACGCCCTTCTGGAAGGAGACGATGTGCATTGATTGCAGATAGTGGTTTCTGATGAGAAGTGGAGAATCTCCAGCGCATTCATTGCCCCACTCCTCTCAGTGGCAGTTTTTAGGGCTAGAACCCTAACCAAGGCTTAGGTGACTCAATCTAGGCCTTCCATTGTATTTGAATCTAAGTCGTCCACTAGACTGGGCTTGATATAAAAGGGGTATCCCCCCTCATTTGTAAAATATTAGAGATAGATAAGAGCTAGACAGAATTGGAGATAGAAGTTAGAGAGTAGAGCTAGGAGTTAGCTTAGTTTGAAAAGGAAAGAAAAGCTTTCCCTTTGAAGGTTTTTGTAAAAGGTTGTTGTGTAAGACTCTCATAATATAAAGATTTTCATTGATTGGTGATTCTTTCTTTTGTTGTGAGCAGTTGACAAGACTTTTTCGTCTTTCCAATTCAAGTAGATTAGAGTAAAGTAGACTTTATTTTATACAAGTATTCGTTAATTGTGGAGTGTGGCGTTTGGTTTGGACAAGTCTTCCTTTATCCATACCACTAGCGGGCTTGCTGATGGTAAGTCTGCCCTACGTGGTCAACTGGAATATTGGTACTTAACTTCGGTTGTGATTCGTATGTTCACTTGCATCGTTGTGATGGGGTACGCATGTTGAATCATAATTTGAACATCTTATTCACCCTTTGAAGATTGCAACAACTTTGTCGGAGCTGTCCAAAGGGGAGGCGAAGCAAAGTCTGGTTTGAAGATTGTCGAAGTTGGTCCTCGCACTCCACCCTTTAGAAATAGATTGTAGAATCCCTACCCCTTATCCTTTTAAATTCAGCATTTCCCGATTAGTTTAGAAATCAAAGCATCATAGTCAAATCTTTCATCTGCTTCACGAAGTTGAACAATTACGTAAGTCCCCTTGGAATACCCAACATATTCACATCAACCAACTGAGTCTATTCGCGATAAAAGGAACCTTGGAGTTGAACGCATGATCTTTCATGCAATCTTAGCATGCGGAATACTTTGATCAAGAGAGAATAGAGTGACTGTTGGACATTTTATTTTGTGTTGGTGTTGTCATAAAACACACGTCAATTCATAGATCTGACCTTTTGGGTATCATCAGCATAGCTTTTTCAACAAAACCCGTGTTGGATTTTTCCAGAAAGAGTAGCCCTGTTGCCCCTATTTTTTAGGGTTTCCAAAAAAAGTCATAATTTTGAAAAACGAACAAACTGGGTTTGTTCATATTCGAAGCATAAACAAAACCCATGTGTTGGATTTTTCCGAGAAAAAATAATTTTTTGGTGCCTCACTGCCTCTGCCACTGAAGGGCTCTTGCATGTCATAGAAAAATACATTTTTTCGAATTTCTGACATTTTGGGTTTGTTTAGAAAATTATTCTCAACAAAACCCACATCTCAGAATTTTTTGTAAAAATTACCCCCAGCAAGGCTAAATATTTAGCAATCACAAAAAAAGTTGCCCAAATAGTATCGTGTGCACAGTCAATCTTCAAGGTTTTTAAAATGCAGTTCTCCCAAGCCCAAGAACAAGACTAAAACAATCTTATTCCATGACTTCCTGAAAACGATTGACACCGATCTACGTCGGGCACACCCAAAGGTAAATTTGGACAGATTGACAAGCATAGACACACAAGTCCACAGGTTCCATAATGGTTTCACTTTGTATATCTGATAGTCTTCCAAGGCTAGTTTAGAAGATTGTTACCGTTGGAATTTTGCATGTGCAGCGAGTTCATGTACATTTCTCATGGCTAGAGTGTTGGCAGACAAACTTCACAGTTTCATCATCGAACTTCGCGGTTTCATCATATAACACTCTTCCATTGAGAAAGATCAAGGAAAACGTCAGTAACATAAAGTTGCAAAAGAACACGGAAGGTAGTTATTCCCAACACAGAGCTGCCACCGGTTAATTCTACACTACCTTCCACGTCAAAATAGAAACACGGACAGAAAGACAAGGAGTAACCCTCCTAAGGGAAGCAGAATGGAGATACATACATCAAGTTGCTGACAGGCAGTAAGCTAGCAGGCATGTGACAATCTCCATGTGAAGAAGTCAACGACTGGTTAGAAGAATTGTTGACTAGAATTGATGAGGTGTAGACTCTCAATTAAGGACGTCAGCAACAAGAGGGATCTTCCCCTCCTAATTTGAAGAGCGGTGACTACACACTTGCAATAGTTGCCGTTTTCCAATAAGCACTCCAGAGGTGCTAATTTGTAACGACCCCAAAACCGGGTAAACAAAAATTTTCTACTTTCACTAATAAGATACAAGGAAATACATTTATAATGACAAAGTAAACAACTTTTCTTTTCATTCTAATTGAACATTTCATCATAAAGAAATAAATGACACAATACATCATTGTTCTATTTTCCAAGTAAATAACAGAGTACGCTTTCATGATTACTTTTCTTCAAAATAAAAAGCAAGGTAAGAATCTTACAAGTTCATACATAGCTCAGAAGCTTTTGAGCAAATAGGAATAAGACTGTCCAGGATCTTCCCTTTCAAACCTTGGTTCATCAGAAGTCTAATGGTGGAGGAGAAACATCACTCAGGTGCTTTTCCACCAACCACGGACTTATTTTGCGGTCCCCCGCACGTTTACTGTTAAGTAGACTGCCCTCCCTTCTACGAGGAGATTGGTTGGGTAACCGGTTCTGTATGACCAACTGAGCATAGTGTGTAATCCTACATAACTAAATCCTTGTGTCCTCACAATCTCAATCTAGCATGTAACCTGGATTACTGTGAACTGACAGTGTAATTCGTCTCACAGTCTAAGTGGACGTTAGGTATACTACACTACTTTGGCCAAAGCATTTCGGCAGTACTTATACTGACGGTCATCTATCACTTGCACTAAGTCAGGTTCAGTTTGACTTAAGGCTGCCTTATCCTACGCGTAGGTTGAGTCCTTTCCGTGGGTAGTCAATCACCCTAGACTTCCTACTTCAACTACTTAAACAGGAAATGGAGTACAGTCAACAAGGGGTCCCTCTGGTACTTCCTAACATGGAAATCTTTATCCATGGAGTACATAGCTTTCTCTAGTTAACCTATTTAACTCTAAAGCTTTAGACTACCTTGGTACTGAATCCACCCTCGTCCTAGTATTAAATAACTAGTCCCTTTCCTTTATTTAAGGAGTTCAAGCAGTATTCAAGCGATACAAAACATAAGGTACTTTTACTAAGAAGTAATCAAACATTTCCCTTTTTATGTTATTCCTTTTCAAATTCTCCTATGAATTCAAACTAATTCATTTCAACAAGCTTTTAAGCTATTTCCAATTCAACAAGCTCTTAAGCTATTTCTTAATTCAATAAGCCTTTTCTAAGGAAATTAAGCTATTCCCATTTCAACAAGCTCTTAGAAACATAGAGGCTTCCTAATGATTTTCCTTTCATACTACAACATAATGCAAGCACAATCAAGCAAACTAGTAACTCATTTTTAAATCAATGACATAAGTTCTACAAAGATATTTCTCATGCCTGATTTCTTTTTGCGAAATGAGCTCGTTCGGTAGCTTCAGTTCTTGCTCCACCGTCCTTTTCAGCCCTTGCCAGCTACTTCTCACAGCTTGAACAAATACTACTCCCAGGTGGATGCAATTCGGTATGAGGAAATGTTGCTCTCAACAATACAGTCTCAAATTGTAAATGGCTTTCACAAAATGGTAAATGGCTCTCACAATCTATCTCACAATCTAATAGTAATGATGGTTTGCAGCTTACTGAAAATGCAACAGCAGTGAAGGTGAATAAAGCTCTCACAAAACTCAACAGCAAAAAGGAATTTAACACACAAAAAATACCACAGTATGAATTTCGTAATTTCAATGCAAAGGAGAGTAAGTGAATCAGTGAATGAGTGATTTCTAACAATGAGAGTGAACCTATATATAGGTTTCGAATTCTCATGTTTACTACTTTGTAGGCATGAGAATTCGACACCTCTTCCTTTGATAATGTCAAAATGTGTAGTGGCAACCGAATAACCAGACACACAGCAAAAATGAGTGATGATTCAACATATTTTCAAAGAATGTTTCAACTTATCACTTGTGAATTTCGTGAAGCAACCACGTACAGGTTTAATCATTAAACATGCCCTCAGAAATGGCGGACTGAAAGAACAAATGGCGTTTTAAGTTGCTGTTGAAAACGTCAAGGGTTACACAGTCGTTTTTAGCTTCCTTTCGCCCACGCGTCCACAATGGTGGCGTTTTAAACATCTGCGACCAAGTCCTTAATGTGCAACTGGGCGCGGGACTTCAAATGCTGCCATTTTCCATTATTCTCAGCTCAAACAGTCGCGCGATTTCTTCACGGGAAGAAATCCGCGATTTTCAAACATTTGTTTTAAGTCTTTTAAAAGTCTATAGTTCAAACATTACCTTTCCTTAATATTTTTCATGAATTTTTCAATGGTCTAGAAAATTTTGAAATTCCTTTCCTTTATTTAATACTTTCAACGTATTTTCCAAAGTTTGAATATTTCGAAATTCCTTTGTATGGTAATGCAAAATAATTACCAAAGACTATAAGTCTATTTCAAATCTTTCCGAAGGTTTAGTCATTTTAATATTTACATTAAAATGTTATTAATATATTTTGTATTATATTCAATATAACATTATTATAGTTTTTAATTTACCTTTATTTAAATATATAAATATATCTATATAATATTTGAATATTACATTAGATATATTAATATATTATATTATCGGTAAAACTATAATAATATCGATATTAAATATATTATTAAATATATTAATAATCTTACCCAGTTTACACTTAAATATATCTATACATGTTTATTTTCAAATTTCCAATTACGCTATTATAGGCCAATCAGAGCACCTTTAATAGACGTAATTGCACAAACACGTATATATACATTTAACTGTAAATTCCAGGCATCAGTAACTTATCAGTTCACATTTCACATTCAAGGTTCACAGAACAGTAAGTCAGTCAATCAAGGAGCACCACTCATAAAGCATAAAGAAGTAATCAGAAACTCCTAAGCCTAAGGATGACTTATCATGACAACTTAATCTGACTCAGTTCTTAAAACCCTTAGTGAAGTGTGTGTATGCTCATATGATCAACTTTACCGGTTAGCTGACCAAGTTCCTCTTCCCAAGTGATGTTTCCCCTCCACCTGGAGGAATAGTTCCTGTTCCTGCATCCATGGCACAAAACCATGGCAGTCAATTGCTCACAATATTTGCAGTATATATAAATCAAATATATAAAACAAGACTAATTACTTTCCTCTATTCATTGTTTATCCAAGAATAACATCAATCAAGAATACAGAATGAGCCAATCATAACATGTAAACAGATTTTCATATTGATAACAAGGTTCAATCACATTTTATTCATTCAAAACCTTCCTTACAATCAGAATGCTCTAAGCATTACTAGAATAGTAACTATACAAATTCCGGGGTGTAACATAATTGAAATGCCAACACTATCTAATGTTGAGAAATAATTAAAAGACAACTTAGTGTAATAGCTCATGGGAAAGGTGATTAAATGTTTGCACATAATGAATTATTTAATTTAAAGCAAAAAGTGTTTTTTTCAGAAGAAAGTAGCGAAAAAGAAAAAAACAATGAAAAAACAAAAAAGCTTTTTTTCAAAAAAGCAACAAAAAGAAAAAAACTTTTTTCAAAAAAGCAACAAAATAAGCTATGAAAGGAGGTGTTGGGGGCTCATTTGGATATGCTAAATAATGATAATGTTATGCTTCTGAAATGGCTTTGGTTCTCTTCAATCTTTGAGGAAGAAATCCCTCATAGATTTCTAGTTTCAGAATTGCAAGATATTCCCTAGCTAAATTGTGGTGTGATTCCACCCAGGAATCACCGTTGGAGCTGATTTGAAGTTTCAATTTGGGTTTTCCAATATGGATTATTTTGATGTGTTTTAGCATTACATTTTGGTGTGATTCCTTTTCAGATCGCAGGAATGTTGAGTATGGAGTTTGGAGTGCTTTTTAGGGGGGTGTTCCATTGTTGCTACCTGCTGCAACACTAGTTTCAGACCTGCAAATGTCTGATATACTTTTCCAGAATAGTGATACACTCTTTTCATGAGTTTTGGTGTGAGTTGGCATTGTTCTTTGGGTGCTAATGTAGTTGGTGATTATTTTGGCACGTTGGAGGTAGTTGGGTGAAGTTTCTTGAGTCATCTATCTTGCTGTCCAGACTGTTGCAGCATAGTTTCAGACTTGTACCAGACTTCCATTTGCCATAATCTAAGGTATATTTGTTATTACAATACTAGGTGGTTAGTTTCTTGAATTGAAGGTTCATTTGAGGTTTTTTAATCAGCTTCATAGCACATTACAGAAAATATATATATTTGGTTTGGAATGAATTGTAAGAGCTCAAGTACCACCAGTGATCTTGCTCTTGGTACTTGTTGTTACTTACCCCACTAAATAAATGGCTCATTGGTTCTCACTCACCACTGATAAGCAAAAGAGTTGATCTTGCTTATTGTATTCACTCACCACTGAAAAGTGGGAGAGTTGTTCTTTCTTGCTATATTCACTCACCACTAAAAAGTGGTAGAGTTGGCTTTACATTTTCAGTATTGTATGAGCTTTCCCGCTGATAAGTGAAAGTGCTAAGCTAACCCCCACTGGATAAGTGGATTACTTTCAACTGCTTCATTTTAAGTATAATTGTAATCTTGACACCATATGCTCTTACCTTGCCCAATCCAGGATCTGGGTAATCAAAAAGTGAAAGGGAAGTTGTTATGCTTTCATTTACTTCGAGGCTAACGTATTTTTTCAAAAAAAAAAAAAAATTAAGGGTGGTTACTACATAAATAATGCATAAAACATGTAATTAAATCTTAACTGAAGAATTTAAAAGGTTATCAAGTTTTCCTAGGCTCAACTAATTCAAATGTCTACAATTTACCTCCAACTGAAATAATGTATGAGCATGAGCCCATCATTTGATGAAATTGCAGATTTCTATGTTTATATGGTCTTCATTGCACTTAACATTCAGAAAGCTAGGCTACAAAATATGCAATCACATATTAGAACTCCAATTATCATTTGACCCGAAAACTCTACATTACCTTCTGTAAATCAGCATGCCATTGTTATTGGACAGAATCTTAGAAAATACAAAAGTTGACTCAAATTTGCCACATGAAACCTTAATCGTATTCTCATAATTGAAGGTTGCAAATGCATGCACATGGAAGCTTTTAATCAAGACAAAAGTCCTAGATCAGACCAGTTTTCATCAGTGCCTAGTGGGCCTGGAATGTGGGGGAATGGAGGGCAACTCCAAAACTGGGAGAAACTCTAGAATTGAAGTGAATATGAACATACAGAATACACATAGAAAGCAGAAACGTAGCAAAAATGCTCTTCCATTAATAATAAAGGGGGACTATACAGAAACAAGAGCAAGGCATAGAAATATATGTGTGTACTTATTATGACAGCTGTGAGGATTCCTGCATGCATTACAATAACTATATTAGATAACTGCCCCTAAGGATAAAAGCTAAAATAATGCTATGAAACATATTTGAATAATTAAATAAAGAGTCAGTTATAAAGATATATATCCTTTTGTAGCAGCTTTAGATTTTAGTCTATTCCCTGACATTTGGCTCTGCAAGCTAGCAATGCAAGATAGTTTAGATTCTGTAAAGACTCTGAACAATAATTCAGATCTTGTTGTGTAGCCATCGAGGTCCCATGCAACATGGATGCTTTGAAGTGGAATGTTGCTGGTGCATGGGGCATTGATGGTGTGAGCAAGAAAGAACTGATCAATCAATAGGTTGATGGACAACTATCCATAGTAATCGCATACAAAAGCAAACTGCTTATCCAATGAAGGGAAAGAAGGACAAGGACCGTTAGGCACTCAATCCTGAGGTGTGCATGATAGCAAACCCCTTTTCTGAAGAAAGGGAAAGGAGGACAAGGGCCTTTAGGCACTCAATAGAAGGAAGGAACCATACACTGGCATGCAACTTCTTGTTGTAGCGGCACAAGAATTTAGCATGGTTAGTTCATTGTCTTCCATGTCTGAGCTTGGATCATTTGTCCTTTCTTGAGAAATGATGGTTCCATTGCATCAATCTGCACTTGACAAAAGTATGCCTGGAACTATTGCAGTGTGTACCACTTAGCTTGGTGAGCATACTGCCTGGTTTTGAAAACTGGAAAGCGTTGGTGAATGTTCTAGCAAGTGTTTGTCATGGTGACATGCATGATCTCTTCATTCAATGTGGATGCCAGGTATTTTGGTTACAGGTTTGTTGGAAGTATGGTCATCTATGGATTAAGAAGAGGAGCAGGGGGCTATAGTAGACATTGAGTACTGGATGGATATCAAGATAAGATACAAGAACAAGTACAAAGGCATTTTTCATATGCTACCAAAATGGTGTAAGGGCCATATATAAATGGCTTAAGCTTTCATTGAGTACCTTTAAAGCTCTCCTGCGACTGAAGCCACGCCTTATCACAAATCTAGAAGTAAAATGGAGTGCACCATCCATCAAAAAGTCCCTTGCATTTCTGTTGTTGGTATGCAAGGATTTGTTGCAGCTGGATAATTATTTTCCCTTGTCTTTTTTCAGGCCTGCATATCAGACTCGGAAATTGATGGTGTGCAGAAGGCAATGTCAAGGAATACCATTGGATGGAACCTAATGCCTAGAATGGATATGCCCAATAGAGCTATGGAGAGCTCTTTGATAGGAACAATAAATAAAAGGCATATTCCCACCCCATGTGCCCATAGGCACACTGTTGTCCATCTGTAAATGATTTACAAGTCTACGGATGACCATGCCTATTTGACCATCTCTCTGCAGCTAAATATGGTTGAGCAATCCAATTATCTATCTAACAATTTTCAATTACAAAAATGTCTGTTAATCCTAGGATCACAGTCAAAAACAACAGATGCTGAAAGTCTGGCAAATCCATACATGTATTATTGCAAGCAACCATAACACTTTGAAAATCAATTCAAAAGAAGAAAGAATCATTTTGATACTTTTGCATGCAATGACCCATCACTTAATTCATATTGATAGATTCTCAAGGCTTTTTAGGGACCAAACAAAGAATGTAAATACCAAGTTTGTGATTTGCATGCTTGACAATTTTACAAAGAATGGACAATCTGACATGTGCCTATATGTCCTATATATATTTGGCCAATATAAGTGGTGGTGTTGCACAAATGTCTTTCTCACACCGAAGTGCCTTTGCTTATTCAGAGCAGCACACCTCCCAAATCAGGCAAATGCACAGTCCACTTGCTGACATCAGCAAATGTTAAAGCAATTAAATTATGTTGTAGGGTACACTCCCAAGCCTCAATCTCGTACCATACCGAACCGGTCTGGGTGCCAATCCCATGACAGGAGCAGCTTGGGCTTGCCCAAGGTCCCACCAGAGCACCCCCTATGGGTCCTTCACAAGGAACCCGGAATACTCAAGTGGGGCCTTGGGCAAACCCAAGTGAACCCAAGGGCTGCCCAAAGAAGAAGAGAAAAAAAACATTCTTTTAAAAAAAATTATAAACAAAACAATGCCAAATACCTAATTTTGCCCTTGAGTAATAAAATTGTGAAAATAGCATGCACCATGAAAGTTTGTGCAATTTCAATTGCCTTAATTTGGGCTTGGTGGTGGGGGCTTTGCCCCTCGACCCTACCCTATATCGCGATAGGGAACACACAAGGGGTGTTGCCCCTCAACCCCATTGGGGTCTCCACTCCTAGACCCCCACTAGTTATTGGGATCTCCTATCACCTAAGAAACTTGATTACAATGAGAGGGTGGTGAGGAATTGGGATATAATTCTTGAGTGTGTTGGCTTAGACATTATTGTCGCACAACTTGCCAAAAATATCTTTGGATGAGGCAGCTTCTACATATGACATGGTTTGTGAAAGTGGCATTGTAACTCATTGTGGTTCAAATGAAACTAAATCAAATGTTGACTTTGATGCTCTCGATGAAGAGCAATATGAAGATTATTGAATATTGATTGTAATTTTCATTGTGTATTGACATTTGACAAATCACTAAATTATGAATTTATGAGTTTTTTTTACAAATTATGAGATATTTAAATATTATGTTTATTGGCAATTATGAGTATCACTATTTTTATATTTCTACATGTCATACCCAAGAAAAAGAATGTCATACCAACATACCCCAACCCCATACCCTTACCCAACCTTGTACCAAAACTAGCAACTTAGCAATTAGAGCAAATTGTTGGACAAATAGTGGTCTATGACTTATTGCTTTTGTAAATAATTGTTGTAGATCCTCTCAAAAATTAGATCATCTAATTCGCTGACTATAGAGAAATACAATTGCCACAATCATGACCTTAAGTGTTTGGCATTATAGGAAGCACTAGTTGGCGGTAGACTAGGAAATTGTTTTGCTTAATATATTCCCTTTCTTGTTGTTGATCAACAAATGGAACTGTTGCAACCATCCATTTCATGTGTTGTGCATTATATAGTTTACAATTGATTGTTAGATTTAATGATGGTGTGTTGCCAATAATTTACAGCTTTCTCAATGGTGTACAACTCTTTTACATAGGTTAAGTACCTTTAAGGTTTGCATCATATCACTAAAGGTCTCAAATATAAATGCATCACAATATCCATGGTGAGGGAGCGGTACACCAAGCACATAGAATGACATATTAGTCTTGATCATTAAGGTGTGCCAAGTGTATAGCATGGCCAACACTAATTTTGAGCAAAGTTGCACTTTCAAATCGATAAATGCATGATATTGTGTTGGTGTCTTATGGAATGTTGTCTTGTTAGATTTACTCAAAATTGTGTCTATAACCTGACTAGTGGAGTATCTAACACAAAAACCACTAACCACCCATAGAAACCCTCATTTGTTGTTGAGATTGTGTTTTAGATATCCTATTGCACATGGATACCTAAAGGCATCTAGAATTTAAGATTAATTTGGTGAAGTTTTGCATGCCACATAGCTGGTCTTGGAGATCATCAATGCACAACAGTGGGTATTTGTCCTCGCTTAAAATTTTGTTGAATGCACAATAATCTATAAATAAGCACCAACAGGCATCCTTTTTTAAAGCTAAAATGATATGAATACCATAAGGAGATGTGTGAGGTCTGATCTACCCTAGTAAATTAGCCTTAAATTTGTCTTTGGATCTCATCATTTTTACATCGCAATATGCAATAGAGCGAATAGTTAGAAAGAGATCTAGAATAAAATCAACTCAATGTTGAGCCAAGAAGCATGTCAAGATGCCTCTAGACTCCCAAAAGGCACCACCAAACGTTGTAAGAGTCTATCAAACAAGTTGTGCTAGTTTATCTACAAGAGTTGTGGTTGCAATGTGG
Organism: Sequoiadendron giganteum; assembly: GCA_007115665.2. NCBI lineage: Eukaryota > Viridiplantae > Streptophyta > Pinopsida > Cupressales > Cupressaceae > Sequoiadendron > Sequoiadendron giganteum. Next base: position 464,550,756 of record CM021106.1, read on the forward strand.
CATGCATGGATGAACATGAGTGAACCATCAAAAGTATGGACTTTTATATGAACGAATACTAAAATGACATGAGCCTTCAAAAAGGAATCCAAAATTTGGTAGATGGTACCATTGACATTGTGGGAACAACATTGTGCTTTAACTCAATACAATCCGTCCCAATCATAGATATATTGCCTGCAAAGAACACATTGCAAATATCAAGAAGAACTACCTAAAAGTGACTTGATCATGCTTGGGTTCAATGCAATACTAAAAATATAGTCTTGTTACTTTAAATCCTTTGCCTTGTTAAAGCCATCCAAGTAAACCCACAATTGTGTTATAATTGTTAGATGAGGCTTGATCATGTTCTTCCACTCCCATTGTTAATGATGAGATGGAGAGGTTGTCCCTTGAACCAACACATGATATGAAAAAAAACAGGTCTCATTCTTCAACTACATCAACTGGTGGGTGTTGTCCTTATTTTTGAATTTGACCAATTTTAAACTTTTTACATCAAATTGGCAAGCATCATCATGCATCGAGTCCCTCTATAATGTTAGTCTTAATTGCAAACACCCCAATTATCCTCAAGTGTCCAATCACTTGCCCAATTGTAGTCAACAATTTGCATTCATAGTCACAAGCAATTAATAATCAAAATATCATCCTTCTTAAGTGGCATGTGTTCTCTGAACCAAGTTGTCATACCTTGTCTACCTAGTTATTTGTACAAGAATATTAATGCATTTGATCCAATTTTTGTCAAAGGTGGCACAAGCTGTCCGAGAATATTAATGCATTTTATCCAATTTTCATCAAGGGCGACACAAGTTTTGACAAGGCATGAAGGTGGATGTTTCAATAAGGAATTTTACATGTGTTTGTACTATGTAGATCATTTTGCAATGATCATACTTCCCAAAAGTTTTGGTTTGATGAACAGGCATGTTATTATTTTATTCCCATTGAGTTCAAGCCAGCAATGCTCGTAATTCTTGGGTGATTGTAACTCATAGTCAAAGGTTGTTGCTGAAACAACCCAATTTGAAAACATTAAAATGGTGTAAGTTATTAAATCAAATAATTTGTGATAAATTTTAAGCATGGTGGAAGTTCATTATTTCTACATATTTTCTTATGGGGCATTTTGATTAACGAGAAAGGATTATGAAAGTTGTTTGTGGAGATTCAAAGGTTTTAAAAGGTATGATTGCAAATGGTATTGGCAAATTCATTAAAAAGATTGAAATACATTCTTCATCAGTATTTTTATGGTTCGATGAACCTTCAAATTGCCAAAATGCATTATTATTGGCCTTTTCCTTTTTCATCAAGCTTGTCGGAGAGTTCACGAGTTCATGAACTCCCCAAACCCCCGATATATTCCTTTTTGAAATCTTTATCAAGCCTCTACTTTGTTCAAGAACCTATTGAACTTTCGGCATTGGTTCTCCAACCACTCAAAACTCCGAAAAAATTCTTAGAAGATTTTTGTTTCAATGCTAACCAAAGGTTTCATGGGTTCAAGAACTTTATAAACTCTTGACAAAGTTCAAAGGACCAAAACCTCCCCAATAGGAAGAAACTCTACACACGATCCCCACACCAGCTATCATCCTTCATTCTTGTGTGTAGAAGGGAATAGTGGAACAAGTTGCAAGCATCCATATGTGTTGAGGATAGAAGAATTTTGTCTAATTCTATAGTTGCAAATGTTGTGAACAAGCTCACGAATTTTTTTTAAAAACCTTAAAGGGATGTTGTCTCAATGAACACAATGATTGCGGGATAGACACAAGATTGATTTGATGAAAGAAGTTTCAAAATTTTCAAAACAAATACATTTGGTGGTGTAAAGACAACTTCCACGACCTCTACCAACAATTTTCTTGTGCAAAGATGAGAAATGGAACAAGTTATTGACATCCATTGAAACATAAAAGGTAGAAGAACTTTGTCAAATGTTGCTATTGCAAGCACCCTATGTGACATATATGCAAAATGTGGAAACATTGATAGGGCCACAAACCTGTAACAGAATGCCTTAAGAGTGATGCCATCCCATGGCCGCCATGACCGCAAGATATGCATAAAATGGATTTGTTGAAAAGGCGTTAGAAACTTTCAAGCAAATGCAATTGGCAAGTATAAAACCAAATTCCACAAACTTCGCCAATACCCTCTCTACCCGTACCAAAATGCAAGCTTTGGAACAACGTATGGACATCCATCAAAGCATAATGAAGAGAGATTGTTGTTAAATATTATAGTTGGAAATGCTCTGGTAGATGTCTATGCAAAATGTGAAAGCATAGACAACACATGTGAACTGTTCGACAAAGCACTGCGAAGAGATGTCTTCTCATGGAACGTAATGACTGCTGGATGGATTAGGAATCCAATTTCAGCTAGGGATTCTTACAACGATTCTACTGCAAATGTCTAAGTATTAATAAGTAACGGATTTTGTTTTTGTTATTCATAAAGGAAAAAACTTGTAGCTTGTGCTGGCTTTGAAGCTTGAGTAGAAAAACTACATCTGAGTTATAACAGTAGAACTAATATGAGGTCTCTTTGTTGTGTGGCTGCAAGGCCACATGTATCCCAAAGAGGTTGTGGCAAATGGTCTGTTGGTCCTAATGAACCCCACTGTCGTGAAAATGGTAGTTTTTAACCCCTCTTTCAAGAAGATGGGATTATAGGCTTCATTCTGAGGCTGTGTCCTCTGGTTCACATGGACTGCAGCTCTATGAATCTTCATTGTTTTCAACTGGGAAAAGAAGAAAAAACGGGATGAGTAGTGATCACGTTTTAAACTGCCAATATTTTGCATCAAATGACAATGTTTCCAACTTTAGCAATCCATCTAACAATTTCCATACACAACGATTGGACACCCTAGCATAAGGTAGCAATCTTGGGGAGTTTGTTTTTGTAACTATATCAGGTGGTCAACTTAACTACTGAACATGAAGGAACCATACAACCAACTAGGCTCCATGAGCTAAGAGCTCAGCCAGTAAGGTAAGATAATGCCATCATTCCTGCTGCAAATGTTACCCTGGGGTTTCAGGTTGGGATTTGTCATGACTCATATTACATCCATAATCACAAACCGGATCATGTGACTAAGAGACAGGCATTTTCATCCTTGAAATTCTGGAGCATTGAGCTGGCAAACCTGGCAGAGTGGCTTTCAATGGAATACTACAATAGTTTATATTTCCTTATCCTAATTGTTCATTGCTTTTCAAAGAGTGACTTAAGTCACTGATTATAATGTAGGTTAAAAATGGACTTTATTTCGGGAAAGGTAAAGCAAACATAACCAAATAAAGTTTATTTCTAATTATTGTATTTAAAGAAACAGCTACAAGGAAGCTGAAAGGACAAAACCTATATATACAAGGTTGGGCAATGTAGAAAGCACTTTTTGGCTCTCACAATTTTGTACAAGGAGTTTTGGAGTTGTAGAACTTTGCAAAGCAATAAAAAACATTTAGATTGTAGTGTTTTGGTGTTTTTCTCATATTCATATTTTGTATGTTAAATTGATAACGATCTTTGTATACCCTTTGTCTTCTTGTGAAAACAATCAGTCATTTGTTGAGAATATGTATAAACTGGGTAACTTATGAAGGAAAATGCAGTCGTATTTCTAGGTTTTGTGCTAAGAACTGGTCATATTAATTTTTTCTTTGTATGTCGAAACTTATGTGTCATTCTTCCTTCATTATTATCATAGAACGAAATATCTTGTGAAGAAAATTTTTCATAGAAGTAAAGAAAAATAGTTTCTTTCTTTTATGGGAAAATCTTTACATCTTATTTTTCATGAAAATTGGGAAAACTTGAGTCAGTATTCATATGTGTGCTTTTGGGTTTTTACTTTTCTTCAAATAAGCCTTTCTTTGAGTCTTTATTTTTCCTTTGGTATTTTTGGGTTAAAAGTACCACAAAAACCTCAAAACTTTATCATACAAAGGAGCTGCCCCTCTCAAACGCAGAGAAAAGTTGTTAATTTATAACAACTTTCTGACTGATGGAACAATTGCCACTGCCCATTGGGAAAATCAAAGTTAAAATCTGCAGTGACAAATCTGTTTACCTACAGTGGGTCAGCTGATTAAATTGTAACATTTATCAGGTTGGATTATCTAGTGCAGATTTGAACTCAGGTTGCTATGTCTGTGAGATCAACAATTTGAGTGTGCAATACTCTATTGAGATCGAGGGTGGTGACCTTGTGAAAGTCACTCAACTTCTCGCCTTGCTTTTGCTTTGCACCTACACTTATTGAGACACTTTAGGCTAAAATTGTACAGTTGGGTGTTGTTTGTTTGGTTATATACTTTATGTTGTTGAGGAAAATGTCTTTTCCTCGCTCTTGATAGACTTGCTCATGTAAGGGTTCAGAAGGAGTAGCACAATTATGCTTCAATGGATAGAATTTTTTTTTTGCATAGCTGCCACAAACTTGCTTCACTGTCCATGGCATTGTAGCAGAGTTTGCTAATTTAATGCCCCACCAGCAAAGGATTGAAGATGATTTTTCGCTCATCAAAGAAGTGGTTAATGGAGTTAGAATTTAATGATTGCAGGCAATTGTCAAGTGACTCACCATTGTTCTTTCCTTGAATGGATGCCAAAGACATGCTTGAGGACTTTCTTATGTTTTTTATTACACACACCTGATCACACGAGTAAAGATTACCCTTTATTGGTGTGTTCTTGCACAATTTGCTCTTTTCTTTTTTTTGCCTTAGTATTTGCCACTTGGTGTACTGATCATCATAGAACTTCAACAGATAGAACTTTATTTGCATAGCTGCCACAAACTTGCTTCACTATCCATGGCATTGTAGTAGAGTTTGCTAGTTTAATCCTGTTGGTGTTTCAAATCACACCTCTGGAATGCGTTTTGGAAACGGACAGCTATGTGCAGTAAACTGCTCTTCAAATTAGGAGGGGAAGCTCCCTCTTTTGCTGAGTTGCATAAAGAAAGTAAACTAAAACTTATTTTGCCTATCTTTTTGGTTCAGCTGCGAGAACACAAGGTTATAGAACTCTAGATGTTGCAGCTAAGGTTTTCCCTTTAATGAAACTTGATAACTACAACTTAACTTACGCTAAAACGTTTCCATCCTCTCAAGTAAACGTAGGGCAAGAGAGTTTAGAAATGGACGAGATTGATTTTTTGACAAAGATACTTAAATAAACTTTCCTCAACATACATCTACTGAATTTCAATGCAAGCTCAAAAAGGAGATCATAAAAGTATTACACAATAACAGAAATATGAGACTTTATATCAAGGGCAGCAAAGCAAGCTTCAAGACTTTATTTCCTCACACTTCTTGGCACAAAACAATAAACAGAAATCTGATATTTTTATATCGGGGCAGCAAAACACGCTCAGGACTTTATTTACTCAAACTTTTGGCAGAAAGATTACAATTCTGGGACAGCAAGTTGTAGCAAAATACTTGCAACATGCGAGCAAAACTAGATTACAATTGACACATAACACAGGCACTAAACAAGGATTTGCAGCTAAAGAGGCATGCAAACTTGCCCTTAACACAAAGTGAACTAACACTAATTGATAACAAACATGAAGGCATAGGCTCAGCAATTCTATTATCACAAGCATAGATAAACTAAAATGAGCAAACACTGCTCTTATTTATACACAAGCAGAGGAGTAGGGAACCCTAAAATCTCCTTACTTTTACAACTAAGACTTGTCAACATGCAAGCTTTATTTCTAAACTTAAAGAGGATAAACATCTAACACCTATGAAAACCTAAAAACAAGGAAAACGCCAACTCATTACAACTCGATATCCTTCTTCTTCAAAGAATGGATAAGAATGGAGATGAAAATAGAAAGAAAGCTGAAAGAAGATCGTCGCTTTGAATCCCGGCCATATCTGCCAAAAAGATGATTTATTTCTTGTTTTTCGAGTGGAGAATGCTGCTGAAAATAGAATGTTGCTCTGTCTTTGAAAAAACAATTTCTCCAAAAAAGTTGTGACCTGGGTTTTGCAGAAAATCACGTTCCGGAGAAACCCAGATGCTTGGAAACTGAAAAAGCTAAATCCATCCTGAAAAAGCAGTCAAAAAGCAATTTCTAGAAGAGGGAAAATTTTCTCAATGCTCAAGAGGACGAAAAAGCATAGAGACCCATGTGATCAGAAACGGAGAAAGCTGAGTGGCTGTTTTGAAAGAGCATCACCCTAGAAGTTTGGATTATGGAAAAGGGTTCCTTTTTGCTCACTAATCTCGGAAACACGAAAAATACCGAAAAAGCATGTCGTTTGGGTCTTCAAATCTTCGTTGAGGAAAAAGAGAAAATCTTCATGCTCTGGACTCCAACCTGCAAAAATGAATAATGAAAGACAAAATCTTCTTTAAATAAGTTGTGGTTGAGAAAAATCTGCTTTCATTTGCTTTTAAATCTTTCAGAGCCAATCCCGGACAGGTTCGTTCAATGTAGATGTTGTTTGAATGTCGAAAGATGGAAACTTCAAAATTTTGGAAAAAGTGACTAAGGCATTGAGCCTTGGGCACCCTTCTTAGCCTGGGGCGCTTTTTCCTAGCAGACTTAGTCAAATTTCTTGAATTTTCAACTTTTTTGCTTGATTTTGACCTCCCGTTGATCTTTGATTTCTGAGTACTCAGAGTATCCTATGAACTGACGAAGGATCTCATTGCAGAGCTGGAGTAGATCTGACGAAGTTGTCTTGGAGGCAAATTTTCATAAAAGATTCATCAGACCCCTCAAAATGTTGGGCGCCCTTCTTCTCCAGGGGCGCCCATCTTCACCAGTGTTAGTTTTTATTTCACATTTTTCAACCTTCTGTGTTTTCTCGATCTTCTGATGAATCTTCAACTTTGGGAGTTCAGGAGATCTGGTGAACTGACTAACTGCTCCGTTGCGTAGTTTGGCAAAGTCTAACGAGGGGATCCTAGAGACTGCAACTGCCAAAACTGCCATCTAAGGCCCCAAAACCCTAGGCACCTATCTTCTCCGGGGGCGCCCATGATCACCAGACTTAACCATTTTTCACATTTTTTTAGATTTCTATACTATCTCCTCCCCTTCAAACGATCTGACCATTTCGGATGATCCGGAGCTCCGACAGGCTGTCGGCTGGACTCGTCGGATAGCTTAGAAGATTTTGAGGGGTGTCTCCTCGGAGTGATGTCTCCGAAAAAGTTGATTTGGATCTTCAAAAGCTTGGGCGCCCTTCTTCTTCTGGGGCGCCGAAGCTTCACCAAAGTTAGTCAATTTTTAAGAATTTTCGTCTTTGCTTTTGATTTTCTTCATTCTACACAATTTTACCCCTCTAATCATTTTGTGATATCTGATGATGAACAAATCTGACGAGCTCGACGTTGAATCCATTGCAGAGCTGGACTGAATCTAGAGAAAAGCTGTTGGGGACTACAAACCCTAATTTTATCTTTTGAGCACTCAAATCCTTGGGCGCCCCTGACTGCCTAGGTCACCCAACACTCCTAGACTTAGTCATTTTTTCACGTTTTTCAACCTTTCCAGTTTGCTACTTCTTCAAGACTTCTTCGTTTGATCTAAGATTCTGGTTGACTGAATGGTCAGATGATCGTGCTGATTGATTCACTGCGGAGCCAGGAGGATTTTGAGCAACAATGGTCTGGAGGCAGAAACCCCAACTCTAACATTTGATCCCTTGAAAAGTTGGGCGCCATTCTCCTTCAGGGGCGCCCATGGCTAGCAGACAACCATTTTATATGCAATTTTCAACTTCTACCTCGTTTGACGTGCCTTAATTGCTGCTGATCGCCTGAACAAAAAAGCTTCTAAGGCATTGAAGTATGGGCGCCCACACTAAGCAAGGGTGCCTGGATTCACCAACCTTAGTCAAATTTTTGTATTTTTCAATTTTTCAATCTTCCTTTCTCTGTTCCTCATTTTTTGTGCACATTCCTCGTTGACAGCTTCTATTTGACGCTTGAATGTCTGATTCTTACACCTGGCAGCTAACTCACCTCCATTGATGACCTTGGTTCTCCAAAAAAAGCTCCTAAAAAAGCAGAATAGACTCAGTAGAGTAAAACTGATCTTTTTGTGATTCTGATTGCACCAGCCTGACGAGGAAGTATTTTAAACCAATCAAAATCAGTCTTAACCCTAAAAGCCAAACTTTCTATTTTTAAAAAATTTCTATTTTTAGAAAATTTTACAAGTATCTGTTTCTTAAGAAACCCAAAAAAACCCAAAAAAAGTTTCTATTTTTAGAAAACTGCTAAAAATAGAAATTTTCCTAAAATTTAGGGATGAAAAACTAAAATCTAGGTATTGTTGATTTGGTCGCTCTGAGCCTGCCCAGATTGTCAGATTTTGAAAATTTCAAGGTTTTGACCCCCATGCAAGACATACAAACCCCAATTTTGACCTTTTTGACAGATTTAACAGTATTTGGACTCATTTCTTCAAAATGCCTAAGTGTAGCAAAAATTTTAATTTGGGGTACAACAAATCCCCCACCAGCAAAGGATTGAAGATGATGTTTTGCTCATCAAAGAAGTAGTTAATGGAGTTAGAATTTAATGATTGCAGGCAATTGTCAAGTGCCTCGCCATTGTTCTTTCCTTGAAAAAATGGTATGTCAATGTTGACTTGCACTTTGAACAAGGTTTCATAATTATGTACAATAATGAGATATGCAGCTAACACAGACATTGGGTTGAATTACTGTCACAATCCCACCTTCAAATGAAAATATTAGTGTTTCTAGACCAAAATAACAAGGGCAGGTTCCATGCAGATAGAAGGCTTTTGTCCTATTGCACCATTCTTTTATTAATGTTGGTCCCATAATAAAATTATTGGATATCAGAATCTCGAAAAGAATGTGGTAGTCTAATAATCTTTCCTCATAGTGCCTCTTGCGATTAGGCTCACATCGAGAAGAAAACATGAATGGAAAGGCCAAAAATGAATATATTCAAAAGATTCTGAAATTGGGCTACAAAAAGAGCATGGCAGTAAAATTTAAATGAATAATAGCTGGTTAAGGAAAAAGAATGGGACAAATTTTAATTGCAAATAAAGAGTCCTCTCCAGGAATATAGAATATATGGACAATCATCCATGCTGATTTACTGGCATTATCGTTTAGCTATTAAATGAAATGAATTGCAGTTGCAGCCCATTCCGTGGACATGTAATAGTTACACATAGAAACAACAAATAGGACACCATTGATCAAGTTCAAAGAAGATAATGGTGTAAGCACTTGCGCTACTAGATTTCAATTGTTTTACGATGATAGCAAAGAAGAAATCTTTATCAGATATTTTAACAGGGCACGCTATGGAAGCTTCTATCCAGTTTCTCTAGAAAAGCTTCAAAAATGAAGAATTTGTTACTGTATCTAAACAATCAACAGGGTCTATAGGACCTAGCTAAAACATCAATTCTGGTTTAGAACAAGATTTCTATGATTGTAAATAAAATCATATCGTTCCTGATTTTCATAAGCTAGAAGATTCCAAAGAGTACTGTAATACAATTTCAAACAACGCTAATGGAAGGGACGCCTGAAAAGCACTCAAATTGATAGATCATAGAACAATATGATCCCAGAGGAACCCTCCATTCTCCTAGTCTCCTACAACGTTATCAGTTTTCTAATTGTTCCAATACCCACTGGACTTTGGGTAGGACAAACCCTCTTAATGCGCACACAAAGTTGAGACTATTGAGCTTTTACCTTTTGTGACAGAGATGTAATTTCAGGTACTTTGGTTCGCCTAGATCTTACAAGCTGTTTGTATCCCTTGCTGGAGAATTCCTCTCCAGCCAAAGCACTAACTCAGGTATCTTAATAAATATGAGCTAGCATCTGAGCCTTGAGCCTCACCTATTCAATGCTTTAAAAAATCTTACCTGGTACATTGAGTAGTTCTATAATTCCCAGTTATTTTGGTAAGTCCAGTCAAGTGCTCACATTGTTGCCATAAGGTATTCACTTTTATTTGCATAATTGGAAGAGAAATCAAAGCAATCTTCTATTGGCTTGGTCAACCAACCCAGAAGACGAGGGCTTTAGTTCATGCTGGCAATTCCACCAATAGACTTGAATTAAAACGTCAATGTTCAAGACATGGGTTAATGCTGACCACTGTTTATAAGGGCTAATAACTCTACACAAAGACAGATATATCAAAGGCATTGAATTACTGTACCGTCTTTGCAAACCCACAACAATCTGATACATCTACAGAAAAGGATAAATTTATTTGGAGGGCCACAGATTATCTGAAACAATATGTCTGAATGAGGCTTATTCGACAAATCAGCAAGCTCAAACACAATTTTAGATCTAAGTCTGTCTGGAATCAAACAAATACTGAGCTGAAGGGCATAATTTGATGGCATACCTTCTGGATGGCTAAAATTCCAAATTTGATTAGTAAAGCTGGTTCTTGAAAATTGAATGTGGTGGTTTTTCAGGCACCACGATTGTTCTAAGGTTTATTTTTCTATTGACTGATTAGAAATGTCCTTCCGTAATTTGGAAGTAAGGTATTGTTTGTGACAAAAGTAGGACATTTTAAGTCACCTTTTACCTTTCACGTTTCCTTTTATTTCCTTCCCATATAAATTTTCTTCTTGTATTTCCTTCCAACTATTCCATCATCATATTCAATTATTTTTTTCAAAGTTGTGTGGATGTATAGTCAAACACAAAGTAGTAAATGGGGAGAAAAAAATATAAAGAGCAAAAATAATGTAGGTTTTAAATCTAAACATTTAACAATGGTATTATTTTAAGACATATCATTAAAAAAAGTTTGAAATGAAAATAGAAAGTTTATTGTTTTTTATAGATTTCAAAAAAGTTTTGAATATAATTTTTTAAAATAAGTTATGGTGTAGAATGAGCAATCTTGATATTGCAAAGTAATATAGAGTAACAATGTGTAGAATTTTTGAGGAGGTTCAAGTAAAAATCAAAACTCAAATAGACCTCTCAAAAAATTTAAGAGCAATAGTAGAATTAAGCAAGGATGCCCTCTATCCCCTACCCTTTTTAACTTATATATCGACAAGCTAGAAGAATGGCTAAATTTACAAGAGGGGATGGTGTTTGTTTGGGAGAGTATGTTGTGAGGCTTCTTTTGTACTATAAATCTTATTTCAATTGTTAGGTTCACCCAAGGATGATAGAAGTACTCACATGTCTTAGAGCACTTTTACAAGTGGGTATGCAAGTTGATTCCAATAAGACCAAGTTCACGGTTTTCTCCAACAAAAAGAAAAATGGCATAACTTTTATTTTGAAGGGAGTATTCTAGAATAAGTAATATAGTGCAAATATCTTGGGATTGACTTATGCAACAAACTTAGTCAAAAAACTTTCAAAAGGAAGAGAACTTTGGGAGTCTGGAGAGCACTTTATGCATTGCAAAATAGAAGTAGAGGAGTGGAGTCATGGGATTGGAACAATATCCAAATTCTTTTTGAGTTATTAGTAATTTTGATGCTTTACAAGTGTGAATCATGAGTTAGCAACACTTCAAAGTTGAAACCAAAACAAACATAGAGGATTCAAAAATGTTTGGTCACAATCAAATTTAAATTAAAAGCTTTGGTGACCTCTGAGATTCTTCTAGCTAAAATAGGCATGTTTCTTTAGAACTCATTACTATGGTTTGTCTCCTAAGATATTTGGAAAATAAAAAATAGATAGAGGAAAATAGATGGCCTAAAGTTGTTATCAAAGAAGTGTTGGAGTAAATAAGTCGTTATCTGATAATTAATTAATCAGTAATTAATTATTAGAGGCTTTTTACATTAGTTCACTTAAGCTAAACTTAGGAGTTGATTATTTAATCTTTAGTTTGATTCTTATTATTAGATTAGACTAAATTTAGGACAAGTTGTCTCATTGCATGAGATTTGTACACTTGTCTCTATCTTGTTAATCCGCATGTAGTGTTTTCTTGTGCATTGCTTATATAAACATGCACATTCATTTGTAATATCTATCCAAGTCATTTGCATCAATATAATTCTCAGGTTATTGAGCACAATCTTGTCTTTTGATCTTCTTTATATTGTGATAGGTAATTGCTTGCATGTGTTTCATGGGAGTTGTGGATTGAATCAGTTAATTCCAACATGGTATCAGAGCCCAAATCTGCAGCCCCCTATTCAATTTTCAAAGAGATTTGGCCTTGAACAATTTTTAGGTGCATCCTGGAACAAAACAGACCTCGTCGTTGCATTCAGAACAGTCAAAAACCTAAGAATCGTCTATTGTTTTGTCAAATTTGGAGCAGTTGTAAAAAAAAAAAAAAAAATTAACAGTAGGGCTCTCCATACAGATCCGTACAGCCCTGCTACCTTGAGATTCATGCACGGGTTTCTTATTTTTTCCTAGTTTTTTATTTCAATATTTTCCAGGGTTTTCGAAAAAAAAAAATCAATCAAAAAAAACAAACTTTGAAAAAAAAAATTAAAAAAAAAAGCAAATATCAAAAAGTTTTTTTGAAAATTTCAAAGAAAAACAAAAATCAAAATGGCTTTTAAAAAAGCATGCACGGGGTTGTAGAGACCTGCACAAGTTGTACGGGCTGGCTGACGGTGGTTCCAAAGCCTATCAACAGTCATTTAAAACCTCACTAATTTCTTCAAAAGTCGACGCTTAGCAAACCGATCAACAGGCCCAAAAACATCTGACAGGAAAATCTTGTCAAATCTGGCATGCAAAACAAAAACCAATGGTCAACACCCTTGACAAAATCTTTTGAGATTCCTTCAAAATTTTCAAGTGACCATAATTTTTTTCCAGCAAGAGGGCGATTTTTTTGCATGCATAGGGAATATTCTAGACGACCAAATGGCCGTCAAATTTAACCCAATGAATAGTTGATGTCGACGTGACGTCATCAGTCATACGACCTCCAAGCCCCCTCCTAGCCTTGATTTCCCTTAAAGTGGCTATGTTTTTTTCTTTTTGGCATAACTTGGGCATACGATGTCGAAATCGGGAAACGAGATATCGTCGAAAAGCTGGTTTTGCGAACTTTTCAGTGGTGCAAGCCTCATCATCAAATTTTGACAGTGGTTCCTGTTATTCTTAGTCAAAGTCAGATCTTCATTTTTTGCTTCTGAGCTCATAACCTTTTGCCGATATCTCCAATTTTTGTGATTCAAGCAACGTTGGAAAGGTATTTTAGAGCTCTTCAGATCTATTCATGCAATTTTTCCAAAATTTTCCCCAGGTACATTTTATTCAATTTTTTGTATTTTCACAATTTTGTCAATTACTTAGACATCTTGGCACCTGGAGAGGATTTGTTTGCATGAGATGACATCATTTGATCTGCTTTATCAATACTAAGGTTATTATTCTCTAATTTTTTCATTTGAGTGAGTATCATGGGATTTTTGTTCATCCTTCTGTGATCAACTTGGACAAGGACAACTATGAGTCTTGGCAAGATGGAATCCTAACACATCTTAGGTGGCTTGATATTTTACCTTATTTGTATGGACTCATACCTACACCAGACACACTAGGGAGTTTATCAACATGGGGTATCATTAGAGATCATATTGTAGGGGTTATATGTTCTAGTGTTGATCTTGACACTATGTATGTTGTATCAAACATTGAATGTCCCCACATACTTTGGACACAACTTTGGGAGATTCATGGAGACCCTCATATCTCTCCATACCCAGAGGAGCCTATTGCAAATTTTTTCATCCCTCTTGCAAATATAGATTGTGTACCCTTTGATGATGATACTTTAGAGGAGCTTGAGTATATCATAGGTCTTGCATGTTTCGATGGTTCAGAGACTTGCATTCATGTTCCCACTCTTTAGATTGAGGCTACATCATCTCCTATTGTTCCTAATTACCTTGGTGTCGCCACATCTTTAGCCCCTATTGATTTAGTGCAGCAGGACATCATACATCCTCCAGACATAGCTACTTGGGATTTGTATTTCACAGACATATCATCCTTGTTTGTAGAGTCCTATATTACAGATCTGGAGGATTACTTTGAGGACATTCATATCCTCTTTGTTGACAGCCACATCACCACTATTGGCCCACCATCTTCATCGCCTTTGCAGCTTGTTCTATATCAGTATTCACAAGATTCTAGATCAACATCATCACTTTCGGACATGTGGATATGTGATCAATTTTTCAGAGGCACGCATCATTTGGATTTGGATTCTAGTATCACCCATCTTTTTGGATTTGCTTCTCCAAACATCAGTTGATCCTTTTCTTCCTAAGGGGAGAAATGTTGTTTGCAGGTAGTGGATCATATTATGTCTTCAGGTGTACATCATTGGCATGAGAGCTCTTTCATTATGGGGGGATTCATATCCTCATTTTATCTCTCCTATCAAGGGGACATCTATTGTACTTGCATGATAGAAGTAGTCCTTGGGGGGTCACAGGGTGATCCCATAATACTGGTTTACAATTTTTGGGAAAACTGGACACTGAACTAATTTTTTTTAGCTAAATCTTCACTTTCGGGCTCCTATAACTACTAAACTGTGAGGAATTGGAAGATGATGAAAACTAGTGATTTGTGATGTTTTGTTTATAGATTCTAAATATATTTTTTTCATTTTTTTTGGAATCAAATTGCACTTATTTTTCCATCTCCTTCGAAATTTTTTTTTTTTTTAAAACAACATTTTTAAGGAGTGACACTCACCGTATACAACATAACTTTTTTTGTATGAAGGATACAATTCTAATTTTTTCGAATTTAGATTTTTAACTACGATATCTAGCACTTTCATTTGGTTTTATAGTGTTTTATTGAATATTTTTTCCTTAATCAAGTTTTGAAGTCAAACCAATTACAATTCAGACATAGGCGGACCGCATACAACATAACTTTTTATGTATGTATCAAAATTTATTTATTTTTTAATGGATCAAGGACATCAATACCCAGCGCAAACATATTTTTTAAAATTTTATTTTGATAAGCTGCTATTTTTCCACATGTGCAGAACAAAGAACTTGATTTTCGGTGGAAAACCTATGTTTAATAAAACTAAAAAAACACATACATAATAAAACCAAAACATATTAAAATTATATTCATTGGATAGATTGTTCAGAGGACTACCATCTTCTAGTTGGGTCTGTGAAGTCTCCTCCATTTTCATCCTCAACCTAAGCTTCGAAGGGCAAAAATCTAGAGTCTTTTTGTGTCGAAGGGTGGGAAGGTGGGAAAAGGGGGGTTCAAGCGAACCCCCTTTCCACGATGGGAAATGTGGGTTCCCACATGCAAAGGGGTTCGCTTGAACCCTGGTTCGAGTGAACCCCTTTTGGGTTCGTTCGAACCTTGAGTTCGCTAAAACCCCTCAAAACAATTTTTTTTGCATGGGTGAGGTTTTTGAAAGTTTTCCTTCCTCACTCGAATTGTAAACCACTTTTGTGGGTTCACCCCACATTGAGTCCTCCTTCTATCCTTCTTTCAGTAGTGCAATCATTTATTTTTCTCTCTTTCGGAGAGGAGTTTTTCCCATGTGGTTTTCTCCTTTTCTCCAGTTATGAGATATTTCAATTGCTTGTACATGGGTACCTCATTAGGCCTTGTAGTCGGGACCCATTCTGCATTCATTTAGCTTCTTTGATCAGTTGTTTAGTTTCTCCCTAAGTTAAACTTAAGGGGGGGTGTTGGAGTAAATAAGTCATTATCTGATAACTAATTAATCAATAATTAATTATTAGAGGCTTTTTACTTAAGTTGACTTAAGCTAAACTTAGGAGTTGATTATTTAATCTTTAGTTTGATTCTTATTATTAGATTAGACTAAATTTAGGACAAGTTGTCTCATTGCATGATATTTGTACACTTGTCTATCTTGTTAATCTGCATGTAGGGCTTTTTTGTGCATTGCTTATATAAGCATGCAATTCATTTGTAATATCTATCCAAGTTATTTGCATCAATACAATTCTCAGGTTATTGAGCATAATTTTTCCTTTTGATCTTCTCTATATTGTGATAGGTAATTGCCTGCAAGTGTTTCATGGAAGTTGTGGATTGAATTAGTCAATTCCAACAAGAAGCCTTGAACAAGAGAAAGAAGGTAAAATGGAATATGCACTTGAATGCATGTCCAAATAATAACAAACAATAAAGGATTTTTTATGAATAAATTCAACAAGTTTATGTGGTAAAAGGAAATAGGGAGAAACAAGAAATATCACCTTAATGAATATAACCCCACTTATAATCATCAAGAAAAGGCCTATATAGGGGTGAAAGTCCCTTGAAGAGAAAAAATACTCAAAGCCCAATTAAGGACTAACTCAAATCATCTTTGGCGTGAAATGGGTAGATAGAAGATGTCAAAAATAAGAATGGGAGGAGAGAGTATGTGTCTTTTGCACAAATAGGGAAGTTGAATAAAAAATACTTTATTTTATAGTGTGAAGCTTACAATAACACTTGAACCAATTACATAATTATTTTAACTATAGTTTCCTTATAATATTTAATTAAAGAGAAGTTTGAGAAAACAAGAGAATTTGTAATTAAATTTCATAGCAAAAGATCAACAATTCAAAAATAAAATAATAGGATCTATTATTCTATTAGCTATCTTTGACCTTATAGACATGAAAACTATTATATTATATTATATTCTATAATTATAAATTATACTAGTACAACTATTTTTAATATGTTCAAATATTTTTTGATGAATACTTCTTATTAAAATTTATATTAACAAAAGAAAAATAGTACAATATTCACAAAAATTGGGTAGGGTGGTAGATGACGCACCCACAAAGTCTAGCAAAAGAATAATAAACTGGGGGCCAAGCCCATAAAAATCTTGAGCAACTAAAGTTATGCCAAGTGAGGGAGGAGGATCTTGATCATCAGGCTTCCCCAAACATCATGAGGGACAACATCATCAATTGGATCCTATCTAGTGGAAGCAAAATTGTCATTTTCATTCTCTTGGGAAGATCGTTGAACATGGATCAGATAAATGGTGAGTTGTGGATGAGGAAATTTTCCAGTGTCCATCTAGCTAGTATCTTGCCTAGGAGACGATGGATGGGAAGGTTGGGACCATCCTCCATGAGCAATGGAATCCCTAGAAATTTAAGGTAAGGAGTCGTGAGAATGAGAAAATGATCACCACAGTTTCCACCATCATGCCTTGCCGAGTGGTTGCATCCACATTGACGTCCCCAAGGAGAGGTGGAGTTAAGAGGAACCTAAGAAACAATGCAAGGGTAACTACCTCAATGGTCCAGTAACTCTTGGAGATGGGAAACTTCAAGTGCAACTTTGGTATCTTGCACCTAAATCTATATGAGAACATTATATAAAATGATAGCTTTAGTGTACAAGGAAAAGTTCTTATCACCAACATAGTGATTAAAAAGAGCAGAATTCTTATCTAAATCAAAATATTAAAATTATTTCCATCCTAAAATAATGCCATATCTAGGAAAACATGTGCAAGAGACAAGGCTAGTCTCCAAGAAAAACTATGTGCCAAGAAAAAGGGGCAAGTCTAAAAAGTCTAAAAAATCATGAATCCAATCCCATGCTTCTTGAACCCCGGGGTAGAACTAAAAGAGATGTTTGTGGGATTCAAGTTGTCTACAAAAAGTACAATAGGGATTAGGAAATCCCATACAAGAAATATGATTCCCCAAAGGAAGGCCTTGGTACAACAAACACCAAGAAAATGAGCCAATTTGGGCTCTAGCATTGCATACCAAATACACTAAAATATTTTTTTTCCGAGATCCATGAGATTACTGAAGTTGCAAACAAAGATTGAGTTGATCCACCATATGCAAATGCAGAGATAGCTAGGAATAAACTTTGTAGTACTTATAATTCTGAAAGGGGGTGTCTAGATACCACTTCTAGTCCTTCCACCATGGTTTATGGCATCTCACCCCAACTTTATGAATCATCTTAGGAGGGATAGCATGGTCATAATCAGTAAGCCTAACTTTTAGTTTGAATTATGTCCAGGGAAGAAAGTTCTTGGTGGCCTAATGAATGAAATATAGTAAAACCCACACTCCTCGTTTGAAGAACTTCAAAGAATGATCCAAGGTAATTGAGCAAGTAGTCTCTCATGGGAGCTAAGAACTAGGGACCACCAAATGGAGTATTGGTTAATGAATAAACCATTACAAAAATCATATCTAGCCTAGTGAAGCTAGGGTTTGATGCCTTCCCAAACCTTCCAAATACTTTTGATAACAAAAGTGTCTTGAATGGAAATGAGTTCCCTCATGGTAAGAAGGGTTCCTAAATCCAAACCTTTCCAAGTTGGATGACATTGAGGTGTGGCATTGCCAATGTAATGGTGAACAAGAATTTTCCAAGCTTCATTACCTTGGAGAGCTATGATGATTCTTTTAGCACACAAGGCAATGCCTTGATGGCGAACGAAAATCAAACCAAGCCCTCCAACCTCACAAGGGAGGCAACATAATTCTCAAGCAACATGATGGAAGCCTTGATGCCCATCATTAGGGGTAGGTATAAAATATATCTGAGATTCTCATCCTTCAAATAAGAAGCCTTGGAAGGGACCCAACATGAATAATAATAAACATGAGTGGCCACCAAAATCTTAGAGAAATTTTGAATTTTTCCTACCAAAGAGAGAGGCTTGGTAATGTGGTAGTGTAGTTTCTTCTCAATTCTCACATTCATGGCTTGCCAAAGCTCCAAAGAGTGGCATGGAAAGCAAATAAAATTCTCAAATATATATAAAATTCCCCCAATGATCAATCCCTCTCTAATCAAAATTGTCAAGCCAATCTAACTTTGGAAGGAATGATTGTATGTAACACAAGGTCTTATTCCATTGAATGTCGGAGTCGAACTCTTAGCAAAACATGTCCAAGAAGTGGAGAGCCTATTTGATATTGTTTTCCCTCCTCAAAATGGGCGAGAAAATAGTCATCAACAAAATGACCATTCACTTGCTGCTAAGAAGAATTTGGAAGAGAAACCCCCTTGACACAAGATTGAGAGATAACTTGAGCTAAAAAATATCCAAAATCCTTAGTAGACAAAACACAAAGAGCCAAAGAAAGAGGGTAAATTTTCTTGATGGACAGAAAGAGCCCAAAAGAGGTGGGTTGTTGGCTTGAAATAGTAATACAAGAAAAGTTTTTGAGAAAACCATTTGAATGAATTAAGGACCAAAACCCAGAGCTTGTAACATAGCCAATATGAAGGGCCACTATATGCAATCATAAGATTTAGCAAAATTAATCTTGATAAACACAACAAGTTGTTGAGAATAGTGAGCTCATTTCTTTCCTTCCCACACATCAATTATATTGTCTAGAATAAATCTATATTTAATGAAACTTTTTTTCTCCAACTGGATAATTAAAGGCAACAAAGAGAGAAGCTTGAGATCCAACACTTTAAAGCTATGATCTTGTAGGACACATTCAACTGTGTGACAGGATACCAATTATTGATATCTTTTAGATCAACTTTAGGTATGATTTAATATTTCCTTTATTAATGAGATTTCCTAATGATCTAGTTTGCATGGCTTCAAGATAAACATTGTGCATGTCACTACCTATAGTATCCCAAAAGGTCTTGTAAAATTTACAAGGGAGGCCATCTAAGCCAAAGTCTTTATCATTGAGCATAGAAAAATTTGCTTCCTTGAGATCACCTTGAGTGAGAAGTTGGTCACAAAGAACATGTTGGGAATTTGAAATTTAGCAAGGACCAGTCACTAGACATTGCTACAAGGCAAGTTGTTTAGCAGGAATATAGTCTTGAGCTACAAAACAAACTCATAGTGCCAAACAAAGCCCTGGAGAATAACGAGAAGCTCCTAAAGTAGTTGTTGTCCTTCTTGAATCTACTCAATAGAATGGCAAGTATGGCGAGCTTGTAAGGATTGAAAGAACCCTTTAGAGACGTTATCCCCAATATTGAGCCAATGTAGCTAAGCTTTGAGTTGAGCTCCATGGGTTGCATGAGCATTTGTAATTTTATTTTGTTGTTGTAATTGAGCCTATCAAAGCTAGGTGGTGGAGTCAAATAGCTCTTCCAAGGTAGTGGTGGCATCAAAATAACATCAATACATATTATAATATATAATTATATTTTTACTTCAAATTTATTAATATTCTAATAACTTTTTTTAAGAATATAAACTCCCAACTTTAATCACTAAAAAATATAAATTATTTTATACAAATATTTTTTTATTAAAATAATATTAGAACATAATATGCAACTACGGTTTTTAATTTTTACTATTATTAATATTTTAACTAAAAATTAAGGTAGGGTGTAGATAAGACCGTAGTTCAATTTAAAGTGAGATTACAATTAAATTGGTGGTTTAATTAACATGCAACCCAACTTTAAAAAAAAGTATTATGAGCTTCTCACTTAAAAGTAAATTATGTTATAATTTTGACAACCCTTTTTTTCAAACATTTGAAAAAGAAACTTTTAATTATTAAGTTAAGTTGGATGACAATAATTATCATTTTAATTTTATTATCGTAGAATTAAAACTTAAGGAAAAATAAATTTAAAATCAATAAATTAAATTATTTAGAAAATCAAATAGATATCTTGAAAAATAAATAATTTTTGATGCAAAAATTTAATTATAGAAATATGAATCCTTTTAATTATGAATGAAATAATAAATAAATTTTATTTAAAAATTTGTCATATTTATTACTTTAACTTTCTATTTTTATTTCCAGCTCTTCTATTAGTTAACTCTATTTCATTTTAGAATTTAAATCTTTCCTTATCAATTAACTACTCTTTCTTTTGGAAACTTCACTTTAAAACTACATCTGAAAGGGAAACCTCATGTTCTTAATCCATCTTTTTAAATTAAAAAATCATTATTATCCTCTCATGAGTTAGAATGACAACTTTCCTCTTTGTTTCCCGGATCTTAAAGGTTGATTTTTCTTTTGCATGCAATTTAAACTAGTATCTTCTTAGAAAAAATAAAACAAAGGAGGTGGAAGCCAATGCTAGATTCACCGAGGAAGAGGCTAAGTTGAAGATTGGCCTCAACAAAGAAGGACTGAAGAACTTGCATTTTGAGGTAGGCTCTCCGATCCCCCTTATAAAAGAGTTCCATTTGAAGAAGGATAGATTAAATTTTATTTTGTTGAAAGATGAATTTTAATGCATACCAAAATTTAATTCCTTAATTCTTATATATATATAATTAAAATTAAATATAATCTAATAAATATAATTAAAAATACATATTAAATTAATTAATAAATACTAATTTTTATTTTTATTTATTTTAAAATATAAATTAAACGCAACACCTTACTTAAATAGGTCACGGACCTGCATAGGCCGCGATCTGGTAGCTGGTCCCAAAGAGGGTTGTGGTACTTTTTTGGGGATCTGCATTATTTAATAACCATAAAATTTATTAGTCTTAATTTTAGGTATTGTGTGCTTCTGGTTTAAACTATGTATATTTTTAATTTATTATTAATTGTTAATAATTTAATTTAGTTTTTTTTGGTTTGGTTTTTCAATTAGTTAATTTAAAATTAATTTTAGTTTAGTTATTAATTATTTATTTTATTTAAAAACATATTTAATGGAAAAAATATATGTATATATTTAATTTCATAAGTCAAAAGTTTAGTAAGAATAGTAAATGAAAAGTAGAATATATATATATATATATATATATATAATTTAAAGCTGGAAAATAAGTTTATAATAATAAATATATAATAAATTTAATTATTTTAAGACTAATAATAATATTTATAAATTATAATATCATAAAAATAATAATAAATAAATGAATCATTTAATTTAATTTATAATTTTTGTTTTGTTTTAAATGTTTCTATAAATATATAGGCCTATACAAACGTTAATTTAAATTTAACTTTTAAATTAGTAAATTATTTCTTTCATTATTTTGGAAACTTTAAACAAATTGTTGAATTGGGAACTTAAAGCAATAAATCAAGTGTTTGAGATTTCTTACTAAATATGGATTATTAATTGGGATTTCCTTCAAGATATGGACTTGTGATTTTTGTACATGCAATAAATCAATTATCAAATAAACTTAGTATTTGATCTCTCATTTAGAAATAAAAATATTTTTAATTAACAAATGATTAATACTATATCAATTTACTTATTTTTTTAAAAATAGTAATGATTCCTAATTTGTATTTATTTTTAAGAAATTAGAGTTGCCATAATTTAATCATATTTACAAGGGTAGACTAACATCTTATATTTAGTTTCACTTCCTAAATAGTTAATGAATTTATTAGTAACTTGTAATTCTCGTACACTGTATGTGCTCACCTCGCCCATAATGGGATCTTGGTGATCAGAAAGTGGAAAGGAAGTTGTTAATTTTTGTAATAGTAAGTTAGTGTTTCAATTTGTATCAATTAAAGTTTATAACTCATTTCATAATTCAGTATTAACTTAAGTATTAGAATAAAGTAGTGTTTACTCTTCCCATACAAATATTTTATTTGTAAGAAGTAATTAGATGTTATCTCCTTTCTTAGATAGGAAAAATTTAATCAAAGTTGAAACCAAAAACTAGCAACATTTGGTATCAACGGTGCTATGGCTCACGTTTACAAGTAATTTCGTCGCTCTTGAGCTACTGCATCCATAGCCTAACATAGCCACAACAATGACATCTATGGTACCGTCCCTTTAAATCATCAAGGAGAAATAAGGAACATTGGTGGTATTAAAATCCAAGATACAAGTAATCTCTCTTGGACCGATAATCTAATAAGATAATTTCAAATGAACAAAAATCCGCTAGTTCAAACCTAGTAAACCCCATTATAGGATTCGATGGAATTCATTTAATATTTTTGTGTTAATTAAAATGTAATTGTATCTCAAACGGATTCAAGGGAGACGTAATTTTAGGAACTAGGTTTTAGATGTTTAGGAAACAAGTAATAGTCATGGAGACTATTTACTTATTTTTATTGCTTCTCTTCATGGGTAATAGTTGTAGAGGAACTTTCTAGGGAAAAGAGACCCTAGAAAGGGTTGCATACCCACATAATAGTTCACATCAAACTTAGATTAGAAAACAAAACTGTATATTTTATGCCTTAGTCTCGTTTGGAAGTAGGGTATGTAGGCAACCTGGGAAACAAAGGATGCTCCCAGAACCTTAGGAATTCGGGGATGGGGCTTAGGAAAATTAGGATAATGATAAATTAAAATATAATTTAATAATTCAATAAAATTGCTTGGTCAAAAGGGGCTAGAAATATCAAATATAAAGATCAGATAGAATATGTTCTTTGTATACTCGGAAGGAATCCTAGATTGATTCACTTGACTCCTCGAGGCCTTAGGCCAAATTTTGTGGTGGGAGTCAAGCTAAATAGTTATTTCTACATACTCCTAAAGATGACGACCTCAGTGCACTTCCAAGGGGAGTGTAGTCTTTATGAGTGACTCAAGACCCATATGGTCTCGATGAGTCTAAGTCTCTGGCCAGAGCACATCCTTATCCTTTATGGATAGATGTCTACCCTGTTTAAGTAGATGCCTAACCCGCATGGTTGGGGGCCTATCCCGGATGGATAGACAAATTCTTGTCTTGTATGGACAAATGCCTAATTGTATGGTTGGATGCCTGTCTCGGATGGATGGATGCATATTTTGTATGGATAGAAGTACCTGAGTATACAATTGAATAAACACATAATAAGATAATAATTAAGAAATAAGAAAAACAAAAATAGTGGTAATTTTTGGGTTTATAGTTTGGGTCATTACGATAATTACATTGAAGTGGTCCTTGTAGCATGTTCTAAGAAGCAAATTATGTTGTAATTATATTGAAGTGTTCCTTGTAGCATGTTCTAAACTTGTGATAGTAGTGGAGTGGGTTCATTAACAAAATTTAAATTAATTTATTTACAATTAAAATACAAGTTTAATTTAGTGGGATTTATTAAATGTATTACTTAGTTATATAATTTATTTGGTATTTTGATTTTGTTGTATAATATTAAAAAGTAAAAAAAAACTTTTAAACGAAAGTTTAGATTGATTAAATAAATATAATTATTTTAAATTAATAAATTATATAATGTTGGAAAGCAAAATAAGGATTCTTTAAATAAAGGTTTAGATCGATTAAATAAATGCAATCAAGTAATTATAATTATCCTAAATTTGTTAAATATATTGGGAATAGAAATAGGACATTATATTTTGTAAATTGAATAAAATAGTGGGTGATACTTTACTCAATAATCAAATAATGATGCCAAACGGATAAGGATCAAGAATATATATGTTCTCATATGTTAGATCCCTTCCCAATTAGAGGTCAATTTTACAAGGCCACAATAGATTTGCAAGCATGAAATTTTTCCTTAGGCATTAGATTCATCCTAGTAATTTATAGAGTTCTATCTTGCAACTTTGCCTAATATATGGTATTTGCCTTGCATTTCCTAAATGTTTTTGGATTAGGGATGTCAATAAATAACTTCTTAGTTTTTCATAGAACTGAGGTAGAGGGCATTGCACCTTGACCAACCCCTTGAAATTAAACAATATAAAAAATAGTGGGCAAGTGCCTAAGAACAAATTCTTTACTATTTTTACTAGACCAAATCAAAGTGTGTCACTATTTATTTCTATAATGCTCTCTATAATGAATGGAATTTTGAATGTTTCAAGATGATTAGAATGATTGCATAAAATACCTTTAAATATTAGTAAATAACATCAAATCACCTTGAAATTTTGTTTAGTTGACTCAAGGTAGAAGGATAAAGGAGGCCAGTTGACAAATTTTGAATTTTAAAATTTAAATAAGAAAGGGACAAGTTTTCAACCATGAGGTTGCCCCTAAGACCATGGGTGTATCCTAATATAGAATAACAATTAAATCTAAACAAAAAATGCCTCAATGGAGTTAGGTACATAGATAAGTGTGATAAGTAAGTAGATAAGATGAATGTATAGGAGTATGTGTGTAAATGGATAGGGCAGGGATATGGGTGTGTATAAATGGGTAAAAAGTCTAGGGGAAAGAGCTCAACTTCACACAATAGCATTACATCTATCACCATTGCATGTATTAATATATTAACACAAAATATACATAAAACTAAATGGGTAATGACATTGGTAAGCTAATTTTTCCATTACATTTTTCCCAATTTGAGGTGCATATAAATCCTTTAATGATCGTGTATCTCAAAGTATGTACAAATCACAAAAATATATGTAAATTAAATATTTAGGCACTCAAAGGATCACCATGGGGTCTATATATAGTAAAGGACTCTACAGGGATACAATCATGTGTGTTAATCTTCTACACATTATTATTTCCATAAGACGAGTCTCTATAAGCAGTTATGTGTACCTACATATCTAAACATGGGAATGGTAATGATAGTATTTACACCCCAATAATTGGTTGTATCCATAAGATATAAGGAATGGTTAGAAGAGGGAAAAATGGTACATGAAGAGTAAATTTAGTCCAAGCATGTAATCATATAATCATGCAAGCACTTAAATATCTAATAATCTAATCATATAACAATAAGTATACAAAAATATCATGTAAGCCTAGAGATATTGTCAATGAATGAGAATATTACCCCCAACATGGAAATACAATGATAGTGTAACCCTTGATGTCCTACTAACACCCATGTAAGTATGTATAATACTAGGATCTACACATATGCCCCCTAATGTGGCATCTAAAAAAACCATCACACATAGTTCAATAAAACATTTTGTCTCTAGTGTTAATAAAATTAGGAATAATGCTATGGAATTGAAACTATGGGAAAGAGACCTAAGATAAAGCATAAAACCAAGATACAAGGCATAAAGCTAAAATAGAAGGCGTGAATCCATGATAAGGGGTTACAGCCCATAACTAAATGCAATATGGGGCAAGTCCCCAAGGTACACCAATAGTCTAAACATAATGTAGAAAAGAATGAAGCATTATGCCCCCAATGTTAAAATGTAATCGCAAAGGTGTAATGTATAAATAAGAGGGAATGATGGCCTTAAATGTAGATGATAAATATTGCAAGAGGATCACATAAGTATATAAAAGTGAAAATCATAGTGCCCCTCCAAGTGTAAATATATAACTGTAGACACATAATAACACAATATAAATATAACAAGCTGTATACCTAGGTTTGGAGTAAAATAGGAAACTAATGCAAATTTAATATTATTTTTTCCAAGCCCAAGAATACCTTGAATAGATTAAAGAAGGAAAAAAAAACAAATACTTAAAATAAAATTACACATGATACCTTCTTATTGTACAAATGTGCTCCTTGATGTTTGTCTACTCCAAGATTATGCAAGATCCAAAACGGTATGCATATATATTGACGAGGGTTTGATGAAGGCTTGCAAGAGATTCTTTGTCATTCTAGTAGCATGCATCTAAAAATTATCCCCCTCTTATGATTTGATTGAGGGTGAGGATTGATTTACAAGTATGTAGATGATAGGATGGAGGGCTAAGATTTAAGTAGAGGGTGATCCCACAAAGCTGGTTTACAATTTCTGAGAGGAGCTGATTTTTGCTGAAATCATATAGTTTTAGAAAATATAATGATTTAAGCCTTAAAAAGTTCCATTTTAAGGATTCCAATTGAAGAAGGTTTGATCAAACCACCTTAGATCAAACCCCCTTTGATAGAACCTCGCTAGTTTTAAACCATACCTATAAATGAGTCTCCTTTGCACCTATCAAAATGTTGATAGAAAATCACTTTTGCTTTACCTTTTGGGGGATCAAATGAATTCATTTAAAATTTATTTTAAATGATCATGGTAGTCCCCAGAACGAGCTATCCAACACATATAAGTTTACTATGTTTTGGTTTTATTATGTATGTGTTTTTTTAGTTTTATTAAACATAGGTTTTTCATCGAAAAATCAAGCTCTCTATTTTGCACATGTGGAAAAATAGCAAATTGTCAAAATAATTTTTTAAAAATATGTTTGTGTTGGTTATTGATGTGCTTGATCCATTAAAAATAAATAAATAAAATTCGATACATACAAAAAAATTTATGTTGTATACAGTTTGCCTATGTCTAAATTACAATTGGTTTGACTTCAAAACTTGATTAAAGAAAAAATATTCAATAAAAAACTATCAGACAAAATGAAAGTGCTAGATATTGTAGTTACAAATCTAAATTCAAAAAAATTAGAATTTTATCCTTCATACAAAAAACGTTATGTATACGGTGAGCGTCACTCTTTAAAAATGTTGTTTTCTGAAAAAAATAGTTTTCGTGAGAGATGGAAAAGAAAGTGCAATTTGATTCCAAAAATTTTGAAAAAAATATTTTTAGAATCTACAAACAAAATGTGATGAGACTCTAGTTTGCATCATCTTCAAATTCCTCATGGTTTAGCCGCTATAGGTGCCCGAATATGAAGATTTAGTTAAAAATAATAATTGTAGTGTCCAGTTTGACCAAAAATTGTAAACCACTATTGTGGGATCACCCTAGAATGGATGACTAGGATTAAATAAGATGAATTAGGGAAATGTGAGAAGCTTCTAGGACAAAATAAGAGGATGGATGGTTGATATTGAGTGAGCCAAGGATTGCTAAATGATTAGTGGAAAAGAGGTGGTAAGATAGAGGGTTGGGATTTATTAAGAGATTTTTTTTTGTATGGATGGCTAAGATGTAAAGTTGGTTTGAATTTTGGTGAGAATGCCTAGGTTCAATGATTCTAGGTAGCTTTTGTGGGTTAGTAGATGATGAGGTGGATTTTGTTTAAATTTTTAATTGTGAGTGGGACATGGTTTGTATTATTGGTGGGGATTTAATTAGGATTTGAAACTTTAGACTAATTAATCAAACAATAAGATTATTTAATTAATTATTTGAGAGGGATGCATGAAATTATATCTACAATGGAGGGAATGTTAGTGGTTAATCATAGTTAATTAATTAAATATAAATTATCTAATTAATTAGTGTTAAGATGATTTTAATGTGGTTAGTACGGGCTTAGTATGATGTTGAAAGTGATATTAGGATTGTGATGTTAGATGTGTCATTAGGATGTGGTCAATTTTAGGTGTCTACATTTTCCCTCTTTGAAATGAAGTAGAATTTTGACTCGAAGAAGAAATTTAATTTCAAAGATAATAGATATATGCACTTGGTGGACAATATTGGTGATAATATACCCCAAGTATTAATATTTTAATTTTAAGATTGATTGGTGGCTTTAATTTGATTAAAATTAATTGGTTAAGATTGATTAAGATTAGATTTGACAATTCAATGCTTGGATGGAATATTGATTTTAAGTTTGGATGATTTAGTGTAAGGATGTCCCATCAAGAGGACATGTAATTTTGAAGAACATGGGTGTGCTCTTGACATATATAAAATAAATAGTTAACAAAGATGTTAGGGATAAATAAAATATATGGATGTTAAGAGATTTGAATGTGAATGATAGAGGAGGGGATTGGTGATTATGAAAAGATAGTTCAGGGGGAATGAAATTGAAAGATACATAAATTTGTAGATGAAGGCGTGGGAGAAATATGCAAATGAAAGATTAATAGGGATAATGGATGGTGAATGTTAATGATAAAGGGGTAAATATTATGAAGGGCTATGTGAAATGGATGTGAAGGAGATGAAATCACATATGTTTTAAGGTGCATGTTATTGTTCTTGCATGGGTTCCTAATACTATTTTGATCAAATTGATGTTTGTTCTAGCACACGATGGGAAGCATCATGATATGGAAAAACTATAATGACATAATTATCAAATATTGTAGGACTAACCCAAAAGATAAATTCACAAGAAGACATATGACATATGTCCAACCATGATATGAAAGACCATGATGTCATTGCCATGAAATTCCCCAAGGACCAACATAAGTAAAAATCAAAACAAGAAGATACATAAGAAGGAAAACATATAATAAGTCAAAGAACAAATAAATTTTTCCCTTGATCAAGCTAGAAAATTCAAGATCAATTTATGATGATAGCATTTTTAATTTTTTAATCATATATCCCAAGAAGGTGTAAAGATTATGAGCGATATATCCTAATAATAATGTAATTATTTTATTTTTAAAGTAGAGACAGATGCCTATATATATTTATAAAAGGATATACAAAAGTATATATTCATATATTTTGTCTCTCATTAGCCAAATTCAACTCTTAACCCTCTTATTCAGATTAGACATTAACATAACTATTTCTACTTTTATCCCATAATCCTAAAACATTACCTAGCACCATCATGCTTATTTTCCCAAAAGAATTACATAACTTGATTACTATTGACCATATCAACTTACTATCTACAACAATGAAATTTTTCCCTTTGAAGCCCACATTCTACAAAATAGAAGTTGCTTCGACCACCTACTCCTCCATCTGGTCAACTGATACCTCGTTCTCATCCTGATGTTCTTCAAAATTACCCACCATAGATTGCAAAGGAGGCATTATGTTTAAATTTATACTCCTGGTGTCAATTCTTTGCGTTGTGAGCAATTCTATCTTTAATTTGATATTCTTTACTGTATCTGGATGGTATTTTATTCATTTTTGCATTGGTAACCTTTCCCTGTTTATCTGAAATGCACATAAATATGAAAACCTGCACGATGACTTGTTAATTTCTTTGATAATGCGTTCCGACAGTAATGTGGGGAGTTCACAAAACTACATAAATCACAACTGTAGTTATGGGAACCACTTCGATTCCCCTCTTTGAAAAACTTCAGAAAATATCATCGACGGTTTCCTCAAAAGATGGGGACTAGTAATATCAAAAGAAGATCCTTTTTATGCACAGAGGGTGAACATCATCACACGGATCACTTCTATCACCACTTGGAGACGTTCTATGTGTGCAAGTGACAGGAGGTTCTCGTGCAACTGCAGAAATTAGGCAAAGAGCCCCATGTTGTTTCTTACCAGTCCCACACGTAGGAGGGTAACTACTTCTTCCAGGGATTCATTCTGGGAAATAGAAGCAACACAAATGGTGTCACCTATCAGTCCGCTCCATGGATAATTATTGAGGCCAACAATGGCTACATTCATCCGGTGGAGGAATTTTGGTCGTACCACTTGTTCTGCTGCTCTCATCCCCCAGTCACGACGCCCGAAGATGTGGATTACAGTGTACACAAAATTCTCTAAGAGTGTTGCATTGTGCACATGTACCTGGTTCAGAAATATCTCTCCTAGGATGTTGCGCAACATCTCTTCTTCAATCTCACAGTTAGCTATGAAGACCTCTTTCAACTGATCGGACACGCGCCTGAAAAGAGGACTGCATTCAATTTCTTCAATAACAATGAAATTGTTCATGGAAACTCCATCACTCTGAGCACTCACCATGTTTGCAGGTTGGCAAAGTGAGGCAGTTCCTATTGAATTTATAGAGGGTCATCGAGACATGTTAACTAAGAATGATCAAGGTGATAGGATGGCTATGCAATCTGAATTAATGGTTGATGTGACGAGAATTTAAGTTACATTCCCAATTGTTTTTTTGGTTGGACAACTTACACGTGTGATAGTTGTTTAATGCTCAATTGGTGAGGTATGTGAACCGCTTCAGAATCAATGGCCACGAGGCGAGAGTTTAATCAAGAAATGCTCAGGAATTGTTTAAAGTGTTTTCACTGGTAATGTAATCATGTCAATTATTTATTATTTCTCAGTCATCGGTTTTCAAGATAGATAGTTAGGCGACAAGAAGACGTTACTACAACCAATCGGTAACCATTCATCAAGGGTCTAAGCTCTGGAGAATACACTGTGTTGTAGCAGAGGAAGGAACACTTAGGTTTTTCTTTAATAACTCATTTTTTATTGCAATAACTTACAATCTGTGTGTTGTATGTGGAATGTAATGTTGATCGTACTGACCTGTGAGTCATGTGCGTAAATAGAATACATTTTTTGTGCAAGATTTATTTGACTGCATTTATTTCCTTCATTGAAATTATGAAATCTATCATTTCTAATTACATTAGATTTTGTCATCAGTTAGGTACAGTCTGTGAGTTGTTCAATTGATGATCTTTAGGATTTATTTTGCATTAATCACATTTTTACGGGTTAGTGTCAGTTTCCTTATCGCTTTTTGATTAAAAGTTACTTATCTTTCATTTAAATTGCATGAGGGAGTTGTACCTCTCAATTCAGAGGAAAGCTACAAATGCAATTGTGGTCTTTCCAAAGTTATTAGCAAATCAATACTAGTGCTTATCAGGCAGGAAAGTCATTTATTACCGACATATTTATCAAGGGGCCAATTCATTCACTAACAGATGGATTCTATTTTTATTTTTGCATTGAATGAAGTTACCTTAGATATCATTGAAATTCCACTAACATCATTAGATTTCTTGTAAGGAGGTTTGTATTTGATGCTTTAATATCAATTATTTGCATGTAATTGTACAAGTTCTAGGATGCCTTGTCCTTGAAGGTCAAATCCATTTCCTTAGTAATCTATGAGTTGACATATTTTTTTTGTGATGGGATACTTGTTGCTCTTGAAACTTGATGCAAGCTCATATTTAGATAGCTTGAAATGATTATAAATTTTAATTTTCTCATCCATGAGGAAACCTACTTTGATAAATATTTTTGGACCAAGATGATTGAATGTTTATAATTTATCATCATTCATGATTATTTTACCTTGATCCATTATATGCTTAATATGATTAACCATGTCTTATCCTCATGCTTGGTGTGATCAAAATTAGTTATAACTTGATTTTTAATGTGTTTAATGTGATTGATTTGATTACTATGTGTTCAAGGGTATCAATAGTCTCGTCATGGGAAGGGGGTTATTTTAATTAAATAAATAAATATGATGTATTTAACTAACTAGTAGAGGAAAAATGAGCTAATTAATTATAAAATTTTATTTAATTAATTAGTGAATATGTGATGCATGATTAATGATGTGGATTAATAGAAGTGTGATGATGTTAGGTTAAAATGTAGAAGATTTAAAGTGTCTACAAAAGTAACTTCAAGGAGTACTATTTGTCATATATAAGATTAATGTATGGAGATCTAAAGATCAATATGTATCAATACAAGACCAAATTAGAAGCTCTAGTAAGCATAATATATTAATTTAAGAATAATATAGAGTATAATATGTCATAGTAGGAAAAAATTCAAGCTCTAATAAGCATGATATAACAATACATAATCAACAAGTAAGCTCTAGGAAGCATGAGATATAGTATTAGTCCAATGTATAACCTCTAAGTAGTATGATATAACAATGTTGTAACTTTTAATTAGCATGATAGATATTGTCATGGCAATGAATCATGAGCATAAGGAAAAAGCAATGTAAACACGGACAAAAGAGTAATAAGGAAGTAAGAGAAAAAAGGCAACCCAAGTGCTGAAATAGGAATAAAGTCACAAGAACAATGTAAAAATGACACTCAATAATTCTCTCCAAGTTGGGGAAGGGAAATATATCATGTGAAATGAGTATAGAAGTCACAACAATGTAGCTAAGATAAAAGACTACAGTATAAAATAGAAATTTGAAAAGAAACCAAGGAATGAAAGAAAAAAAATAAAAACAAATGAAGTCTAACCTATAGGTATATATGAATATAAACTCTAGTGGTGCTTATAAATAACTAAACATTAAATTTATTAGTAGCACCTTGGGTACCACCATCTTAGGCTCATCAAATATTATATATCTTCATTGGTCAAAAATCATCATATAATTTTTATTCCTTTTGTTTTATGTTTTTCTCTTCTTTGCTTGCTTTTTTAATGACATGTGTTTCATCTTGGTATAATTTGGTGCCTGGTAAAAATATATGCCCAATAGGTACCTCTTTTCTTGCTCATTCTTTCTTTTTTATTTGTGATCTTGGTGGAATGTTATTATTTTGATGCATCACAAATTCTTGCTTTATTTTCCATCTAATATTTATGCATGAAGCTCAATTATTATCATTAATTTTACTTATT
Source organism: Sequoiadendron giganteum (assembly GCA_007115665.2). Lineage (NCBI taxonomy): Eukaryota > Viridiplantae > Streptophyta > Pinopsida > Cupressales > Cupressaceae > Sequoiadendron > Sequoiadendron giganteum. Next base: position 464,583,887 of record CM021106.1, read on the forward strand.
GTGTACCTATATTTTAATTTGTACTCATCTTTGGTACATGTATAATTTGTTTTTGATTAAAAAGCAAGATAAGGGCCTTGATCCCAAGAGTCACAAAAGTAGAACAACAAAACCAAAAACAAAAATTGGCACAAAGGCCATGAATAACACCTAAAGCCTAGGGAGGCACACAAGCCAAACATAAAGCACTTAAAATATTAGCAAGAGATGCACATAGGAAAGACAAAAAATAGGTGCACAAGCTAGAGATAACATAAAGAAAAACATAAAAAGAGACAAGTAGCCAAAATATCCATCAATCCTTAGGACCATTTATGAGATTCCAATTCTCCTGTAGAGTGTCGAGATACTCCATCCACTTGTTCCTTGGATTTTTGTTTCTACATTTAGCTGAAACAAGTACATGTATGATTTGTTGTTCATATTCTAGTAATCCATATGAACAACAAATCATACATGTACCAAATATGAGTACAAATTAAAAGATAGGTACACAATTTAAATAAAATTAACCTAGCTATGAACATTAACATTTGTACAATTTGAGTCTCTTTGGTTTTTTTAGAGTATTTATCTAATCTTCCAATCCTTTGTAACTCAACAAGTTGTGTATTGTATAAATAACTTATATAATAATCTCTAATAAGGCCATCCTTTGTAGTTTACATAAATATATCTAATGTGAAGTGACTAGCATCAAATATTATTTACAAAGGGCCCTTTCAATTGTGACAAATTTTACTTCATGAACACATTTAACACATTGATGCAAAATAGTAGGAACAAATTTATTTCTCAATCCATGGTCTCACAAATAATACATCAAACCTATCACAAGATGGTATCACATGACATAAAATAAATAATACATTAGGTCCAACTCTCAAATGTACAATAAAGCATCCCAATATATTAATTAACGTTTCATCAGTCATTTTAATGAAATCCCAAAATGTGCATACTCTTGATGTAGTGCCCCTCCCGTTTGTAGCTTGTAGTGGCAAGATCAGTGTGTCAGCTTCACCATTTCCTCATGATTCTTGTTATATGATTGTATTATTTCTCTAAATGGTGTGTATGAACCATCTCATGTTCGAGATGAGGTTCCTCAATATGTTGGTTGTTGGCATTTTTTACATTTATATGTTTGGTTTATCATTATGCTTTAGTTCAGTGATGTGAATTATATGTGTTCGATTAAATGTGAACATGGTTATTGAGGTTAAAGGAATGATTTATATAATATATGTATGGATGCTATTGTATTTTTTATACTATTAAACCCCATTGGGTGATTATGATGTGCTTCAACTATATATACATTGAGCAGATATCCTTGACATGTGTTGAGTGGTTGCAAGTACAGAGTTATTTCTCCACTTGGCTACACAAGTTTGAGTTATTCCCCAATGGTGGCTAGTTTGGATATATCACATTGGGCCTCCCTATCTATTCCCCAATCATACTCAAATCAAGTATGGTATGTTTCATATTTGACCATTGTTGACCTAAATCCGAGTTAGGAACTATTTTGGAATCCCTATGTGTTATGAAATTCTAGTGTATGCTTGATTTAAATGATTTCCCAATTTCATGATTTTCTGTAAAAATATTTAATGAATTGCACATTTGCTTGATTAATCATATTTTAGTTATGGAATTAGACTAAGATAAATATTTAAATGATAGTTTAAATTACCTTTTTTATTGTAAAAGAATTTTTGATGAGTTAAAAGATTATTTTTTGTCTATGGGTTATTTCTGTAAAAATTGGGAAAATATAGTAAGTTAATTAAATTTGGAAAATTGTTGGGGTGGGAAGGTGTATTTATATTCGATTTAATTGTATTGTTAAATAAATGCAAATGAATGAAGGTAAATTGTTTTATTTGTTAAATGAAATTTTTGGAATTTAAAATAAATAAAATTAGAAAAATAATTGGAAAAGAAATGGGTTAAAAGGAAAAAAGAATTAGCATTTTATTCATTATTTGTGATTTGGGGAAAATTGGACTCTCAAACTCTCTTCTTGCCAAATTTTAGAAATGAAATTAGAATATATTTGTGAATGAAATGGGATGAGATTCAAAGAACCAAGATAGTAATGGGAATGTGAATGTGTGTGGGATTCAAATCTCTCTCTCTTACATCGTGTGTAGAGTTTAGGGTGAATGTTTCTTTTGCAAAATTTGAGGTAAGTTATTCATTTTGCCTCCATTATTCATTGTTTTGGATATTGATTGTTTGGTATGTGATTGGTGGAGCATTAGCACACCTAATATAGTTTTAAATTTTGAGAAATTCCTAAATGTAACCTCATAATGCCCAAATTTTGAAAAATGCTCGAAAATCAAATTTTATTTTATAAAATGGTTGTTGTGTGCATTGAACAAAAGGGCAAATTTTTCATTTTTGGAAAATGGAAAAATTGAAGGACCTTACTCCATTATGGAGTTTGCATGTAAATTCTAATTTTTGGCATTCAAAATATTATTAAAATTTTGATTTTAAAAGTGAATTATGAATACTTTATTTTGGGGGAAATTGAGTCTCCTTAATAGATTTCATAAGGATCGTTTTAATATTATGTTTTCAAGTTTTTGAGAAAATAAATTCAAGCCATGTAATTGTTGCATTGTTTTCCTTGTCATACTTGCTGGAGGATGTGATGAGCTTAGGGTGTAGGTATTAGAGAGGGTTATGAGAGTGGATCCCAATATGAACCCAATCCAAATTAGCGTGTAGGAAATCATGGTGTGGGGAGTTGGATTAACAAGTGAAAACTAATGAAACATGGGTAATTAATTAACCAAGATAATGGATATCCCTCTCATGCCTTGAGTGTTCGTACAAGCTAAGGATGATTGAGGAAGACAAGCCGCTCAAGGATCATAAGACTTGTAAGATCAAGTATCCTCATTTATATGAGATGATACTTGGTTTTGTGTCGAGCCCCACATGAGTTTCCATGATGACACTCCTTCTCTTTCTCTCTAATATCTAACCCTAGTGTAGTTTGAGTAGCACCTAAAAGATGATTATTCCTTCCATGTGTATATTTTTTATTATGTCATTGGTGAGTTTTTTCAATGAGAATTCTTGTGTTATATACCTGTGTGCAAGTGTGAATTCCTACTCTAAGATGCAAAAACTAAACTAATGCAACAAAGGAAAACACAAAAGCATACACTCAGATTAGGCCTAGTTGAATTCAAACAAAAACAAAAGAAATGAAACCTTTTACCTTGTTTGAATTGTTGGTCTTGGTTGGCCCTTTGATTGTCTGCTATGTGTGCTCCTTCTTAGCAAAATAGCTCAAAATGGTGCTTGAAATGATGCTAGGAAGATGAGGAATGCAATGGTGCAAATGGGTATTGTGATGGATATAATATGAGAGCTCAAAGATGCAACAATGGTGGATGCTAGCTTGGATGTGAAAGATGGATTGAGTGTGTTGAATGATTGATTGCTTGAAAGTGTGTTGTTTCAAAATGGAGACATTTCCACCATTTTTAGGGGAAGTGCCTCTAGATCAATGGATGGTCAGGATTAAGCCATGATGGAGAAGATCAAGGGCTAGGGTGAGTTGAGAACTCACGAGCCCTCACATCCTGACATGTGGCAGATGAGATGGAAAGGAGGAGATGAAGTGGAGGTGACATGGAGGTACTAGGTTGTACCTTGGGAAGGGACAAGATCTCCTCATAAAGGAGGTCCTTGTCCATATATGCATGAGAGGACATTTGAAGAATTTTTTTTTTTCAAAAATCCTCATGGGGATGGGAGAAGGAATTTAAAATTCCTTTTAAATGAATTGGATAAATAAATGTGAATAAAAAAATCACATAGGGAAGGGGTTGCTTTCTCCAAATGGAGAAAGCATTTAATGTTAGTTGACCTAGGACATATGCCATAAATGGCATGGGGATTAGGTTGGGTTAATCAAGTGATTAAGGTTGTGCAAATGTGGGATTAGGTAGATTAATGACAAATTAGGGGAAAGTGGGAGATTATGGAGGATGTGACCCTAATGATGATTAGGGGTGTGTACATCCTAATCACAGATTAATTAGATTAATCTGGATTAGAGAGAATTATGGAGGATGTGACATGAGGAGAGAGGAAAATGAATTAAAAATTAATTTAATTCATAAAAGATAAAGTGACTAAATTAAATAAATTGGGGTATTTATTTAATTTAGAGATGAAAGGGATAAAGTATTTAATTGATTGATTAAATACCTTAGGGGATATTAGAGTGGAAAAAAATATTAATCAAATAAAGAGTTATTTAATTAATATGGATGAAGGATGTGGGATGGAGGAATGCAATGGTGAATTTGACCATGTGGGGGTGGTCAAATTCAGGTGTCTACATTTTTTCCCTCTTCAAAATAATGTTAGAATAATAGTGTTTTGAAGAAAAAGAAAACACAGAAAACTCGATAGAAGAAAAGAATGTTAGACGATGCCTTGGTATCGCGGGAAAATGGGTGGGAAAGAAAAATGGTATGCCCCCTCGAGAGGGCAGATGGGGAAGAAAAAGGGGCCCTGGGTGACTTCTCGATGTGAAGAAATGGAGGGCACCATGCGATAGAGCGCGAAAAACCATGAAGAATGGATTTTGAACGGAGGTAAACGAACACATGGGGTGTGAACGAAATCCCTTAGAAGAAAAGGTGAAAATGAATTAAGGGTTAATTAAAGGGTAAAAACTACCCAAAAATTAAAAGGCTAAATAGGGTAAAAAATGAAAATCATATAAATAGTAAATTTGAAAAGTTACTATTCACCTAATTCTCATTTGCACACTTGGCAGCTGACTAGATGAGAGAGAGAAAAAGAGTGACTAGGATGGCTGATGGATCGAGCGGTGATAAGGCATTTGTGGACGACAAGCTAATCCACCAAGGTGAGGAGGTGTGGCAATACTACTAGGAGCATGCAGTACCCTGCCAAGTAGGCCCTGAACCCCACATTGTGATTTTGATTTCGATTTTAAGTACATTTTTAATTGTCGGGTCAGGTAGAGTAGGGTATGGACACGCCACGAAAGGGCAGATTTTCCCTTCTAACAAGAAAAATTTTCCCATCGAGGGGGATCGACGAAGAAAGGGGTGAATGCATGCAATGTAGGGGCGAGCACGCTGGAGGACGAGCGATTTTGAAATCGGCTCTCTGCAAAAGGGGTGATCCTACACTACGCAGGGGTGGGGATGCAAGAGGAAGGGCGAATACAAAATCACCCAAAAGAGGAAAAGGTGAATGTGAACTCGCCCAAAAGGGGAAACGAGCGGATGTGAACTCGCCCAAAAGGGGAAATGTGCAGATGCGAATTTTCCTATCTAGGCGAAAAGACACAGGGGCGATTATGAAATCGTCCATGGGGGAAAGGGGTGAATGTGAATTCACGCCTGGACAAGGAAGGAGCGAAGTCGCTTGAAAAACAAGTGAACCTGCAAAAAGATAAGAAAGGGGTGAATGAGCTAGTTGGATAGGCAAATGTGTTGGGATGGGAAATGGGGGAACTCGCCTTAAATAGAGGTGAACTTGCCAAACCGGGGTAGGGAAAATGTAAGAAAAATAGATGAAATGTTAGAAAACTGACGGAATGGTCTGCATGGACGTAGAACTTTGAGAGGCTAAAGACACATGAGTGACACTCAGTGGTACTAGAGGTGACAATGAGGGCGATGAATTCCCATGATCAAGGATTGTTGGCATAGGTGGGGCTAATACACATGTTGGGGTACCCCAAAATTAGAGCACATAGGGGATTGTTGACTGCGTTGATCAAGAGATGGAGTTCAAAGACTTCGACCTTCCATATCCCAATAGGGGGATGGTAGTGACTCTAGAGTATGTGTGGAGGATTTTGTGATTGCCCATCCGAGGGCACTTGGTTAGTTGAACACATAGCTGGGCAGTAGAAAGGAGTCTACGGGCTGTATTTGGACTAGTAGAGTTGCCCATCTAGGGGAGGGAGTTGGATTTGGATGCATGTTTGGGGTTGGAGATGTTGAATCTGCCACTATATTTATGTGGTCTGATCAGTGGAATTTTATTACCTAATAGGAGTGGATGGTTCTACAGTCTCAAGGTGATTGAGGTTGTGAGACACATTATGGAGAGACGGGAGGGGGATTTTGCATGGGGGGCATGTGTATTGGCCCAGTTATACAGAGATATGCACATCGTCTGCTATAGATGAGCATTGAGTATCACCCATGTGACTTTGCTATAGGTATGGGCCTAGGAGCACATCAGTGTTGCCAGGCTAGACATTCTTATTATTGGGGCACTGGATGAGACATTGCCCGTAGCATACTAGTGGGGTATGGAGCATGGGTACAGGTTGCATTACCAGGATGTGGGGGATTTGGAGGGATGGCAGCAGAGGATAGATGATTTGAGGGTGGAGCATATCACCTGGAGGCCATACCTAGCGCAACGCTTCTAGGGGTGGAGGGATGAGGATAGGAGATATAGGGGTTACTTCTTCTCAGTGTGTTATTTGGTCAGTAGGGACCCCTTCATTGTAGAGCTACATAGACCAAACAAGGTCACTAGACAATTTGGGATTGAGTAGGATATTCCTACAGGACTATAGAGATTTAGGCGGATTACATGAGAGTCAACAACATTGTGGGGAGAGCAGATCACAGTAGATTTTTCTTGTCAGATGTGGAATGGGGTACAGGAGACACAATACTTGTGGAGGGGAGGACCAATGGATGCAGGTACCACAGTACGATACTCTGCATGGTGGGTAGAGAGGGGGCTAGGGAGGATGAATATAATGCACCCAATTGTAGGGGCACTGGGATTCGGTTTGATGATGAGAGGGAGCTGGACAAGCCCCAAAGGAGGAGGAGGAGAGGGGGGAGGCAGAGGAGGGGAGGTGATGAGGAAGTTGAGATGCAAGAGGTAGTGGAGGAGTAGACCATGGATATGGATGTCCCAGAGGTACACCCATTAGCGATGGTGCTATATGTACCATCGCCGCCAGAGGATCCCACAATACTACTAACAGGAGCCCTAGCTAGGCTAGGCATAACAGATCATAGATTATGGGAGTTCGAGAAAGATCAGGATAGGCTATAGAGGGAGGTGGATAGACTGCAGGTAGAGGTGGAGAGGCTATAGGTGGTAGAGAGGGATGGAGAGGGACTAAGGGGCCCTGGTAAACAAGGCCTCAAGGAGAGCGTAGGAGATGTAGACAGAAAGAGAGAGAGAGATGAGGCCAGGAGGGAGTAGGATGAGGCTTGGAGGGAGAGAGATGAGGCTTGAGATAGAGCCGAGTGTGTAGAGGAGACTATGGGGGATGTAGGGGGTCTCATGGAGAGGGCGGAGGCAACAGAGGGATAGGTGCAGGCACTCTAGGAGGAGAGAGATGCGAGGGAACAAAGGATAGCCCAGTTGCAGGCACAGATAGATTAGATGTAGTTGGCACAGGAGGCATGGGAGAGGGGGAGGCGGTACATCAGTGGATTGCGGGATAGATACAGGATTGAGAGGGACCTAGCCAGGGCACAACCAACAGAGGTAGCTGATGCGAGGATAGAGGCTAGATATTATATAAGTGCCTACTTGAGGTGCTCGACCCAAAATGGAGAGTGCCACCCTACATTCAAGCAACCCCACAAATTCCAGCATTGTCACAGGGGGCCACCCACACACGAGGGTACAACTGTTACTGTGAGACACCTCCCCGAGGCGGAGGATCGGTGCCAAACTCCCCCATATTACAAATGTCAAGAGCAATGGATTATTTAGGAGAGGAGGATGAGGAGACATGGCCTAGATTTTGGTAGGTATAGAGTGGATGTATAGTACACAAAGAAAAAGGCTACAAATTCAGAGATTGATCCATTCATTGATTCATTGATTCTTTATTTTTTATTCATTATTCATTATTCATTCAGGAGATGTAGTCTTTGTACTTGATTAGCGCTCTACACTTGTACCCTTATTTCATGGATGTTCATGGACTTAGCGAATGGACTTTATTATGTTTTATCATCGACTATGATGGACTCGATGGACACTGTATTATTTTTGTTATATATATGTTATGTGATGGACATTGATGACACTATGTGGTTATTATGGGATGATATGGATATTTATTATGTTCATGAGATTATTGTGATTTATTTCTATGTCTATGTGGATGATATGGATTATTTGCATTATGTCTAATGATTGTGGATGCAAGATGTGATGTGACCTGATTTATGCTTTTTTTGATGTATTTTATGGACATGTTGCTAATAATGTGCGATGCAAGTGGCGATGTTATCATGATTATTATGTGATGTATGCATGTGAAATGTGATAATGGATTATGTATGGATGATGACTAATTTATGGATGATTAACTATGTATGGATGAATGACATGAGAATGTATGTAATGGATGAAAATGTATGATATATGTATGTGGGATCATGATATGAATAGATGTAATGAATGTGATGTAATGCAATGTATATAATGAAATGAATGAATGCGTTTAGAATAATAAATCTACACTGGAAAATGATAATGCAAATGGTAATGATATGATATGCAATGATCTTCAAATGCTTAGAATAACGAATCAACATTAATCTAAACAACTTAAGATGATCATGGAAATGATAATGCAATGAAATGATAATGAAATGAACTTAAGATGCTTAGAATTACAAATCTATATTAATCTAAACAACTTAAGATGATAATGAAAATGATAATGCAATGGATAATGATAATGAAATAAAATGAACTCAAGATGCTTATAATAACAAATCTATATTAATCTAAACGACTTAAGATGAAGATGAAAATGATAATGCAATGGATAATGATAATGAAATGAAATGAACTCCAGATGCTTAGAATAAAAATCTATATTAATCTAAACAACTTAAGATGATACTGAAAATGATAATGAAATGAAATGAACTCAAGATGCTTAGAATAACACATCTATATTAATCTAAACAACTTAAGATGATAATGAAATGAAATGAACTCAAGATGCTTAGAATAAAAAATCTATATTAATCTACACAACTTAAGATGATAATGAAAATGATAATGCAATGAAATGATAATGAAATGAAATGAACTCAAGATGCTTAGAATAAAAAATCTATATTAATTTAAACAACTTAAGATGATAATGAAAATGATAATGCAATGGATAATGATAATGAAATGAAATAAACTCAAGATGCTTAGAATAACAAATCTATATTAATCTAAACAACTTAAGATGAAGATGAAAATGATAATGCCAATGCAATGGATAATGTAATGGACTTAGGATGCTTAAAATAAAAAATATATATTAATCTAAACAACTTAAGATGAAGATGAAAATGATAATACAATGAAATGATAATGCCAATGCAATGGTTAATGTAATGGACTTAAGATGCTTAGAATAACAAATCTATATTAATCTAAACAACTTAAGATGATAATGCAATGAAATGATAATGAAAATGCAAATGCAACTAGGTGAGCAATGATAGGTGTGGCAATGCATCACATAACAAGATGTATGATGATGGGTGTAAGAGTGCACCTGTCAAAACCATAGGAATCTTGTTAGGAAGAATAGGTGGAAGGAAAACATTTGCACAACCAAAATTATGAACCATAGGCTAGGGGAAGGAAATGGATGGGGTAAATGCAATGTAATGGGAAGATAAATGAAATGCGGATCTAATGCCATTTTTCCATATTAGGAGCACTGAATTTTACTATAGCATGGGACACAATATGCCATGGTATGAGGAACCAAGGTCAATTAGTGTCCAATGCATAAAGCAAACATCACAAACAAGAAGACTATACCAACACCCCAAAACCATCGGGGCTTTGGTCGGGTTTGATGTTGAGATAACCACAAGCACAAAGGATACCCCAACATAATGCAAGACCACATGGATCTTGGTGGGTACTACATGGGACAACCATGAAGACAAGAACAAACAAAAGATCAAGATATGTCCCTATGTCTACTTGTCAAAGCATGACATGATATTATAAATCGTGGTGACCCCAACAGAGTATAATAAGAAGCTCAAATGATAAAGAAAATGTCAAAAGCATCAAAAGATCGCAACAAATTTCAAACATCCTTTTCCATAGGATCAAAAGGTGGATGGGAGTGATATAGTCTAATTTAGGAAGGATATATCTTGTTGAGACCAAAGATGGTGGATAGATTAGGTGATCGACATGACTTAGGATACTCAAAACCGATTGAACCTCATGATACTAATGACCTTTGTTTGTACGCATCAACTGAATAGGGACATACTTGATGATGTGACACACCACTGAAACACACCCTAAAGACTTAGGGGCTTGGGGGCTGATCAAAGATTAGCCTTGCCTACGTGAAAGCGTAGAGCCCTCTTAGTTCAATAAAAGACTGATGACCGACCATAGATAAAGGCGAAAAGAGAACAATGGAGACCTCGATGGATGAAAAAGATCAGACATATAAATTCCCTAGGGGCTAATCATTGCCTACGTGAAAGTGCAGGGGCAACGTAGTTCGACAAAAGGACCAAAGACAACATGAGACCTACTGATGAAAAACACAATGGAGGATCCTAGATGAGGATGCAAGACTGACCAAATGACATAGATATACAAATGATGAAAAGCTCAGATTTGGGATAAAAGCTCAACATTTTGGATAGCTAATCAGAATCATCCAATGCTCAATCAAAATATACCAAGCGACAGATGACAAGATGTCGATGGGAAGATGGGATCGATAGGATGTAAGGATAGGATATGCGGATAGCATGGATGGAAGCATAAAGTAACTAGGATGCAAGGTAGATAATGATTAAGCCCTCTACGAATGGCACCTATTGCCAATTTTTCACCAAACGTACTTATCCAAGGTGCCACCAAGGGTGGTTTTCACCATAAGATAGATTATTTTTCTTTACTATTTTTTGATGATTTTTTACTTTTTTTGGATTTTTCAAGGTAGGATAACCTAGCTGACTCGGGTATAGAACCTCTTTAGATGCATGATGTTGATAGGCTCCTTTAAGGGCTCTCCTTCAGTTTTTGCAAGCCTATATGCACCAAAACTATATTTTGTTGTAACAACATAGGGGACCAACCGGTTTGGTTCAAACTTTCCCTTCTTCTCCCTATCTTGTTGGGTACGTTGGCTTTCCTTCAGGACCAAATCGCCAACGTTGAACTAATAAGGACAAACCTTCTTGTTGTAGCTCCTCCTAAGACGATGTTGATATGCTTGAAGATGATTGTAGGCCTTGATACGTTTTTCATCCAGGAGTTCAAGTTGACTTAAACGTGCAACCCGAGCATCTCTGTCACTAATGAGATTCTTCAAGGAGATTCAGAGTGACGGGATCTCGACTTCGATCGACAAGATTACGTTGGCACCATATACAAGAGAGTATGGGGTGGCACCAGTGGGATTGTGGATGGATGTACGGTATGCCCAAAAAGCGAGATGGAGAAGGAGGTGCCAATCTCGACCAGTATTACTAACCACCTTTTTACGGATTTTGATCAAGGTTTTGTTGGTTGCTTTTTCTTGACCATTACCTTGAGGGTAATAGGGGGTGGACCAACAATGTTGGATGTGGTAGGTATCACAAAAGAACTTCATATGTTGGTTTTTGAATGGTTTTCCATTGTTGGTGATGATGGTCAAAGGGATTCTATATCTGCAGAGAATATGGAAGAGGATGAATTTGGATATTTGAATACCTGTGATTTGAGAGAGTGGAATTACTTCCACCCACTTGGTAAAGTATTCAATGGCTATGATAATGAAAGTATGGCCATCAGAGGATGGTGGGTAAATCTTTCCAATCAATTCAAAACCTCAATGAGAAAAAGGCCATGGTGCTATGAGAGGTTGCAAGTCTTGTGTTGGAGCATGGATTAAATCTACATGTTGTTGACAGGGAAGACACTTCTTCATGAAATCACAAGCATCATGCTCCATAGTGGGCCAATAGTATCCAGCTCTAAGAATTTTTTTTGCTAAATCCATGCCATTAGAATGGGACCCACAAACACCACTATGCATGTCGATTAATGCGATATGAGATTTTGATTCATTGAGACATCGAAGGAGCGTACCATCATACCCTCGACAATAAAGTGTATCTCCCAAAATCATGTATTAGGATGAACGTTGGATAAAGGATTTTCGTTGGTTGCAGGTAAGGTCAGGTGGGAGGACGTTGTCACAGAGGTAAGCATAAATGTCATGGCACTAGTGTGAATCAGGACCTACAATATCACACACCATCTCATTATCAGGGACATCATATGCAGGTATTAGTAGTTTCTCAACAAGAAATTCATAATCCATTTGATCTTTAGGAATTTCGATAAGGGAATCAATCGTAGCCATTGCATCTGCTGCTTTGTTCTAGACTCTTGAATATGTTCAAATTGAGTATAGGTGAAATAAATTTTAAAGTCATCCACCATGTGTTTGTAAGGAAAAAGCTTATCATTTTTTATCTGAAACTCATCATTGACCTATTTGATAAAGAGTTGGGAATCACCGAAGACTCGAAGACGAATGATGTTCCATTGGATGGAGATTCTGAGGCCAATGATTAAAGCTTCATACTCAATAATATTGCTGGTGCATGGAAAGGATAACCTGAATGACTTTAGGATGTAGTCACCTTGAGGAGTGATGAATAAAACACCTACACCAGCTCCATTATGCATATATGACCTATCAAAGTAGAGTGTCCATAGATCTATTTCTGTGACTATAAGGACCCCTTTGTCAGGAAACTCAGCTACTAGTGGATATGCATCGACCAAAGGAGAATCAACCAACTGATCTGTTGTCACCTATCCCTTGATTTCTTTTCGGTCCACATACTCTATTTCGAACTCACTCAGTAACATAACCCACTTGGCCATGCGGCTAGTCAAAGAAGTTTTGGATAACATGTACTTAAGTGGGTCCACTTTTGATATGAGTTTGATGGGATGACTAAGCATGTAATGAAAAAGATTTTGTGAACTAAAGACCACTGCCAAACAAGATTTTTCCATAGGGGAATAGTTGATCTCATAGCCTACTAGTGTTCAACTGATGTAATAGATAGAGAATTCCTTGGAGAACTCATCATGTTGTGCTAATAATGGCCCCCAGTGCAATGAATGTAGCTAAGATGTATAATAAAAGTGGTTTCCTGGAATGGGAGGCATTAGAATAGGGGCATGAGCCAAGTACTCCTTAATCTTGTCAAAGCCTTGCTGACACATTGGATCCCACTTGAAATAGATGTCTTTGCGTAGTAGATGAGTGAATGATTGACACTTGTCAGCAAGCTGGGCTATGAAGCCTCTGATGGACTGTAGCTTCCTTGAAGACTCCTTAATTGCTTGAGATTACGTGGCGGGAGAATTTCCATTATTGCTTTAACTTTGGCCAGATCTACTTCAATAGCCCTTCTAGAGACTATGAAGCCCAATAGCTTTCCAGATGTGACTCCAAACACACACTTCTTCAGATTCAGATGCAACTTGTAGTGCTCTAATTGCTCAAAGATTTTCTTCAGGATTGTAGGATGTTCTTGTCTGGTCTTGGACTTTCTCAATAAGTCATTGACATAATCTTCCATGATGATATGGATGAGGTCATGAAAGATAATAGTCATCGCACGTTGATAAGTTGCCCCCGCATTTTTGAGACCAAAGGGCATGACATTATAATAGAAGGTATCCCAAGGGGTGGTGAAGGCAGTTTTATGTTGATCTTCTAGTGTGATTTTGATTTGGTTGTAGCTAGAAAATCTGTCCATAAGGGATAACATCTCATGCCTTATTGTAAGATATACCAGCATATCAATGTTTGAAAGAGGGAAATCATCATTTGGACAAGCTTTATTGAGATCCCAAAAATCTATACAGATCTTGATGTTCCTGTAGACATGGAAAATGTACAAGCTCGTCTTGGCACACCTGATCCCGATTACTAACAACGTTTCCTCTTAAATCACATTCTTAGCATTTCATCACATTCTATCTCTTAATCTAATGAATCATTATTTATTTAATTAAGTCATCCTCACCTCCTTTGATTAAATTAATCAGTTTAATTTAATTAACCCCACATTGTTGTTTAATTAAATAAATCATTTTATTTAATTAAAATCTCTAAAGTCCTATTAAATTAAATAAATTAAACCTTATTTGATTTAATCTAACACATTCCTTCTTTAAATAAATCAAATCATTTATTTAATGAATCATTTCCTCTCAATTTCTGACTTAAATCAATTCATAAATCTAAGTCTAAAATTGTCACATCACCTAATTCTTCATTAAATTAATCAAATCCATGATTAACTTAATCCTTCTCACTAAAATCCTCTAGAGAATGCAACTTGCATAATAAATCAATTACTTTGATTTATTAATTCTCTTATTTTCCCTCACAAAGCATCAAAAAGGGAATATTCTTCTTTTGAATTCAAAAAGTCCAAGTGGACTTGGTCCTTCCAACAAGGCATTAAAAGCCTTTTACATGTCCTTGACCTTGAGCCAAGTGACATTAACTTCATTCCTTTTCCCTCTTCAACATGTCATTTCTCAAGTTTGAAATGCCACCTAATTGCATTTATTGGCACATTGGCCAAAACTTGCACATTCCTCATCCAATCACATGTGGACAAGTGGCACAGTGCCATTTGATGATCTTTTATCCCACATTGCTCAATCTTGCTCATTCTTCCAAGATTTGAATCTATAAATTGGAGACTCTTCTCCTCAATCTTCATCCACAACTCATATGCAAAGTTACTCTCTTCAAGTGAGAATTGATTTTGCTATTTTCATCCACACATTCACAACATCTCACTTTTTGCATCAAGGTTATGCTCAAATATCTTTGGAGATTTGACCATTTCTCTCATCCAATCAAGCATTTACAATTAGGAATTGGGAAAGGGCCAATTGCAACATATCATTGGCATCAATTCCCCCATAAGATCTTTAACTTATTTGCTTAATTAGGATTTAATTCAAGTTTCTTGCTTCATGTTCTTCATTTTCCTAATTTTAGTTTAATAGGTGGATTTCATGGGGAATTCCTCAAATCTTTATATGCATATGTGATCTAACACTAACAATGTTTGACTTCCTTGTGCATTTGCAGGTTTAGGGGTTCACAGTTCCCATTTGGTTTGGCAATAGGCACTATGTTGGAGATCCAGTTAGAATATTCAATAGGTCTTATGAACCCAACCTCTAGTAGTTTCTCCAATTCTTTCTTGACGAGAAAAGCCACTTGGGAATGCATTTTTCTTAGCTTTTGTTTAACAGGTTTAGCATCCGGATGAACATCCAAATGGTGTACAACTAGTGCAGGATCTAATCCTGGTATGTCTGAGTAGGTCCATGCGAAGTTGATGGTTCCTTCTTTGAGCAAGCTGAAAAATAGTGGAATGCTCTTCCTTTGACAATGATTTGGCTACATAAGTGATTTTGGGGTCTTCTTCTATTCCCCAATTGACCTCTTGTGTCTCTTCGATCAAGATGGAAGATTGTTCGGACAAGTGAGCTCCTACAAGGGGAAGATGAACATCCCCATCCTCTAGCACCTCATCGAGGTTTTCACTGTCGAATACACCCTTTGTTTTCACTTTTGATGAGTCAGGAAGCGCCTTAGAGAGGTTTCCACTAGATGACCTTTTTTTATTTTTTTTCTTTCTATTTTTGCGGTTAGGGTGTTCATCTTCCCCCAATCCCATAAGATGCATTTAATTGTCCACTGAGGGGAAGGTGTCAATAGGTGTGCTACCTCGTAGGTCCCAATCAATTAGGTCGGGATGGCAGAGGGAAAGGATAATGGTAAAGACTAATGTGGAATCAATGAGGGATGAGATATCTAAGTCATCATACAAGAGTATGATGGTTTCTTCTTCTGGTATGTCCTCATGGAAATCGTCATCCATATTGACATTATTTGAAGTACTAGAGGATGATGCAAGACCCTTCTACTTTTTATCATAGCCTAGGCCTATACATTTTGGTCACATGGGTGTCTCAACAGGTTGTAGTCTTCCTTTCTCTTCTACACCAAGACCTCCCCCTTGATAATTATATTTTTTTGCTAGCCTTGATGCATTGGGATAAACCTCTTGGAAATATTCTACAAGGGGAGGTGATGGCTCTAGTTCTTCTCTGTAGACCCATTGGTTGATGTCATCTTCCATTTGTTCTTGAAGTGTACCTAAATCTCATAATGTTTTTGAACCCATATTCTTAGAGGTGAGGGTTTTAGTCTTTTCCTATTCTTTTGGTGTTGACTGAGAAGGTTGACCATACGTGTGGGGAGATGGTGGCATTGTTTCCACATTAAGTGTGGTACGCATTTCATATTCTTCATAGCCCTTATCAATGATCTGGACTTTGGTGATGGTGGATTCAGATGTGGCAGATGTTGTGGATGTTGTATCAGATGATGGATTGTGAGATGGATTGGAGGATGATGCCTGAGGTGCCTCCACTTCAACTCCTGGGAAATATCAGGAGTGAGAGAAAGAGGCTTTGAGGGCATGACAATATTCAAAGGGTTGAGGATCAAAATGAATGGTTACCTCAATCCCATTGTAAGGAAATTTCAGGCATTGATGGTAAGTGGAGGGAACAACTTGCATGGAATGAATCCATGGGCGACCAAGGAGAAGATTATATGGGAGGTCCAAATCAAGGACATGGGATGTGATGTACTACACAACGGGGCCAACCTGAATAGGAAGACAAATAATGCCTTTGAAATCCCTTTCTGCATTATCATAGGCTTTGATGGTGATAACTTGATTATTCAAGTCAGCTTGGGTATACCCTACCTATTTTATGAACTTTAATGTACAGAGGTTGAGGGAAAAGCCATTATCTACCAAGACCCTTTTCACTTTATGGCGGGCTACAAGGACTTCGATGTGGAGAGGATGGTTATGATTTGAACTAATTGACGACATATCATTTTGATTGAATCCTAACTGATATGTGGATGACAGATGTCCTACTAAGGCTTGAAATTGGGTAGGATCTATATCATTAGGCACGTGGGTATCTTGGAGAGCTTTGGTGAGGATTTCTTGATGAACGGGGGAAGACTTAAGCAAATCCAAAATGGTTATCTGAGTGGGAGTCTTTCCAAGATGATCAAGAATATTATATTGGGAGCTCGCAGGAGCTGGCTGGGATGACATGGAAGGACCAGGAATGGATATGCAGGTGCGACACGTAGTAACAACACATTGCAGGTCTTTTCCTTTAACACGGATCATGGACACACATGGCTCTATCTGATTGATGCACATAACTATGCCATCATAGTTATAGGGTACATTCTTATAGCTAATATTGTTAGTGTTGTTACTTTGGTTGTTGTTATTGTTAGGCTCGAGATTAGCATTGGAAGTATTGGCACCTTGATTGTGCTTGGGGAAAGCGTTTTGATATATTTACAATTGAGCATTGGATGATGTTGCCTAATTTGCATCCACTATTATATCATTTCGATCTATAAGATCTTGGATATACATTTTTAGACCTTGACACTTGTTAGTGGAATGGCCCTTGATTTTGTGGAAGTTACAATACTCATTTTCCCTATACCAAGTGGGCTTTGGTTTTGACTCATCAAAGGGCTTCGTCACATGGTAGACAATCAGATAACTCGCTTGAAGCAACCTGTTGAAAATAAAACTTAAGGGTTCTCCCAAAGGGGTGAATGAGCGTTTATTGTTCCCTTGATTGTTTTGATTATACTGTTGGGGAGGATGGGGTGCACCATGCAGCACAAATATGACGTTAGGATTTGATTGTTGATTAGGGACATATTGTGATCTTTGTGAGGTGTTGGCTACTTGGACATGCTTGGTATCAGTGAGGCCATCATCGACAACATTCTTATTCTTGTTCCAGTAGCAAGACCTATCTCTAGTTGACTTCTCCTTATCTGAGTTAAAAATTTTGACTTGTCCCTTAGCGATGAGGGCCCTCTCAATGGTGGTGCCCTTCTCAATGAATTTTGAAAAGGTGGTAACACAGTGAAGATTAAGATTATGCACCATGTCAGGATGGTCATTTGTAATGAAGATGGTTACCATGTCCTTCTTACTAAGATGGGATTTTAGTCGACTAGCCAAGGCATGCCACCTTTGGAGGTGGCTTGCGAAGGTTTCTCCCTCATGTTGTTTTTCTTTCAAAAGATCTAAGGTATTTATATCCTCCAAGTTGAAGGAGAAGTGTGCAGCGTTTTTTTCTGACAGATCTGTGAAAGAAGAGATTGATCCCTTTTGAAGACCCATGAACCAGTCTAGGGCTATCCCCGTCAGACTCCTAGGGAATAGACGTAGGAGATAATTATCATTGTGTAGGACTTCTTGGCAATGTGTGTAAAATTCTTGCAAGTGGGTTCATGGGTCACCCTTTCCTTTGTATTTATCAAAATTTTCCATTTCAAAATGCTTTGGAAAGGGGACAAGCGGGATAGAGGAATCAAATGGATAGGGACAAATCTCATCAAACTTAAAGGACTTTTTGGATGTCCCTGCTTGCAAGTCCTTCAATGTGGCTTTAACTTCTTCCCACTCCTTATTGACAGGTATTGATGAGGAGGGGCCTACTTGATCAGATTGATTGTAGGGGCATACTACTGATAGGATGAGGATGGGGTCAAAATGATTTGATCATGTGATGGCAATGGTGGATATGAAGTATTTTGTTGATATTGATTGGGATACGTGGATTGGGGATTGGCATAAGATTGTTGATACGATGGCGGGACTTGATGATATGAGGAGGAGGCACCCTACTGATATGATGGTGGTTGCTAATAGTAATACATATAGGATTGATAGTTATAGACGGATTGCTACTAGGAAGTGTATGAGGGTTTTTGTGGAGTGGATTTATGGTAATAGGGATATTGTTGCGATTGCTAAAGATTAGTGTGGGATGGTCGCTGCTGGGATTATTGTGCATAGGATGGTTGTGGAGTGTAGTAATAGTAAGTAGGATTGAGATTGGATGTAGTGGCTTGTGGATGATAAGTGCTTTGAGGATGATATGGGTATTGGGCAGCAAGGTTGTTGGGGATTTGTTGGGAGGATGGTTGGGATTGCGTCAGGATTTGTGAATGCTAAGGGGGTTGCTGGTAATATGGTGGTTGTTGGTGAGGATGTGGGGATGGAATTTGAGGTTGTTGAGGGATGAATTGTGATTGATGAGGAGGTTACGAGGGAGTTCCCTGAGGTTGGTGCGAAGGTTGTTGTTGATGTTGTTGCGGGATTTGACCTGGTTGGAGATTACCTTGCGGTTGATGTGGGGGTTGAGATGGATTACCTTGAGCTTGATGCAAAGGAAATTGTTGAGGCTGTGATGGGATAGCAATGTGAAGTGGGGGTTGTGACAAGGTTTGTTATGGTGGAAGACTGCCCTGAGGTGGTGGTAAATTAGACGTGGGTGTAGGACTAGGAGGTGGCGTTGGTGCAATGAAAGGATTATAAGCAGTGCCCCCAATATTTCCTAGAAGTGGACTTGGTTGGTTTTGTGGAAGAGGTGGTGCAAATGGTATGGGGGTCGAACCTTCCAAATGTTCACACCTTGCAGATTGGGAGGACCTTGTGGCATACCAAGACCAAGAGGGTTCTTACGATCGAGGCCTTGAGGATTGTCAGGGTCAAGCGATGCACCCATAACTAAAATTGGAACCTGAGGGGGTGGTACATGAGGTATCACTTGATAAAGAACAACGTTTCCAAATATAGGTTGATACCAACCCTATTGGGGTGGACCTTGGGGGACGTATGAATTATCCAGATCATTCTGGGAATTTTGACGATCTTGTTGCACAAGGGGTGCAGGAGGTGTGATGTTGATATATTTGGATAAGTCAAATTACGACAGTGGTTTGATACCTTTCATGATTAAGGTGGCAAAGATCCTATCCCCACACTCATCTACAAGACAACATGTCATTTGCAAATTGGTGGGATTACTGAGGTATTCATCAACTGTAAGCTCAAGTTGATTAACCATGCTTTCATCAAGAGGAGATTAAGTATGGACCTTAGTGTTACATTGCTATGAGCCACCATTGGTGGGTGGATCCTAGGGGATTTGAGGCTGATTAAATTGAGGTTGTTGTTGTTCCATGAGTTTCTTTGCTTGCGATCGGGTGGTAACGGGCATAAAAATGCAAAACTACTAGGCGGCTAGGATGACACTAAGCTCTAAGATACACTTAAGTGATGATTTGAATTATGACTAAAAGATTGATTGGATTAGATGATCGATTGATGCATAGATTGATCGAATTGGATGGGATGATTTAGATAATTGATATGATTGGATCGATTGACTGGATTAGATGATTGTGGAGGTTGGATGATTAATAGGATTGGATGATCGATCAAATTAGATGATTGGATTGGATTGGATTAATGAAATCGAATCTAAACTAGGTTCAGGGGATTAAATTGATGATAACAAGATGATTACATCACATTATCCACCTCACAATGAGAGGGGATTGATAAGGTCGTGGAGGATTACTAACTTAGGACGGATAACAATCCTAAGTGAGCATGGATGATGACAATTAGGGTAAGTTATCTATCCCAATTAGATAAAAAGGCCCTAAAACAATGTCTAAAGGATTCAGATTGAGGAAATGATGATGGAAATGCAATCTAGGGATGTTCTAAGATGCACCTATGTGATTGGATTGAGGATTCGATGACTTTTGAAAAATGTAGATGGACTAAAATGATGATTATGGGTGGATGGATGATGACAAACAAAATTTCATTGTGGAAATGAAATTGAGAAATGAAAGGATTTCAATGGTTAAGAGGGTTAACTCTCGAGAGTTTTGTATGGGAAGCGCATACAGCTCTGTGTCTAGCAAGTTTTCCCCTCAAGGTGATGGGTTTTCCTATGAAAAGGTCAACAAAATCGCCTTTGTGTTTGACAAGATCACCTCTCCCTAGGAATTGGATTCACCTATATCTTGAGATGCAAAAGAAATAGGCAGACACAGGATGCAAATTCTCCTATCAAGTTATCAAGATCACCTATGTATTGACAAGATCACCTTTCTAAGACACAGGATTGCCTATATCTTTGGAAACCCAAAAGGAAACGAGAAGACACGAGACACAAAATTGCCTATCTAGGGATCAAGTTTGCCTCTTTCTTGAGATGTACGGGCATAAGAAATCGCCTATCTAATGGGCCAAAAAATTCACCTATGTCTTGGATTGTACGAACAAGGATAGTATAGACAGATGTGGGATCGCCCTTGCAGACAACAAGTTCACCTATGCTAATGGATGTACGAACGAGGGAAACTCGAACGGAAAATGGGATTGCCCCTGCGGACAACAGGTTCGCCTATTCAGAGAATAGACGAGCGAGGATGACATGGAATCACCTATGGAGGAAGAAGGATTGCCTATTCCAAGGGAATAGGTGGACACAGGGTCACCTAATAGAGGGATCCACAGGAAAATTCACCCCTGATGAGGGTGAGTTTGCCTAAAGGATGACCTAGACCAGACTCAAGACATGAAATCACCCTTGTTTAGGGTAGGATCGCTTGTCCATAATGCAAGTTCACCCCTGTGATAATAAAAATCACCATTGAGGGCAGGGGTAGACTATGAGAAAGGACAAAAAACATGACAAACAATAGATAGAAGGCTGGACTGACTTAGACTGACGAAAAAACACTAGTATCACACAAGAAGACACGCCAGGCAACACAATCTTAAAATTAGTGATATAAGGTTTACAAACTCAATGAAGGCCCACCACCTTGAGGGGACACCCCAGGGTTAATACTTTGTGATACTGGGGTGGTTCTCTGGATCACCCTTTCTCATGAAGGTAGATAGCTAGAGATCCAGTGGCATAGGGTCATCAACAAACGCCATGGGCTCACCTTCTCTCTCTCACTCAAGGACTATCGTAGTCCACCATGAGGATTTCTATCTCAACCCAAGGGAGTACATGGTGAGTAACTTTAGGGTACAGTGCACGTCCCCTGCACTACACCAAGCCACGACTAAAACACAGGTCTCTATCTAGGATAAACAAGGCTATCTCGTGTGCCCTTTATATACACTAGGTACATGAGGCACAACCGTGAACACCAGCCCATCACACATGTGGATTTGGAGCCCCAATGAGGTACTGGAAACTTGGACCAATCTTGCACATCTTATCTAGGTATCACCCTAGCTTCGACGCTTCAATAAACACAACACGATTGGATTGGGGTACATTTTTAGCTCTCCCCCCTTTATATACCCCACTGATAACACATGGTTGGAATCGTCACCCGACTGATGAAATACCATGTAGGTCCCGCTAAAGGAAGGAAATACTAGATGCTTTGGTTAGTTCCCAGGCTCACACATAGCACAAGGGGAGAGCTTAGATGCACTAGCACCTCTTGGGTAGACTAGACTGGACTGGAATGAATTGTGATTTCTCATCACCATGGATCACCGAAAGGTGGAAGGGGAGTGGATACGTCAACAATTCACTCCCAAACACAACAAACAAGGTTAATTGACCCTTTAATTAAGCTACGTGAGCCTAAATTAGTGAGAAAAACAATAGACAAAGCTAACTAAGGCTTCGATCACTCATCTTGCAACACACGTGTTAGTAATTTTGGACCACCGATCTTGGACAAACTTAGGGGAACAAGCTGCACAAACAAATAAGTTAGCTAGTCAATACCCAAAACCAAAATCAAATTGTAGTTGAAACTAGAAAATTTAAGGTTTTGGATTAACACAAATTCGCTTATGTGTGAGATGAATTCACCCTTGTCGGTGGAGTAAGATTGCCTGTCTGTTGAAATAGGTGGATTTTTTTGCCTATTGTATAGAGAGGCGTATGCAATTTCGCCCCTGTGACTTGTGCAAGTTCACCTATGGAGTCAACAAGTTTGCTTGTCGAGGTGTATTTTCCTCTGTACTCGGTGGTTGGGATTAGTGGTTGTAAGTCCGCCCCTTTCACGGAAGGGCGTAATCGTATTCACCTATATTCACAATAGTTGCACCTCTGTAGCGAGCAAACTCACCCTTCAAGGGAAAATTCGCCCCTACGTGTGAAGTTCAAACCTGCAAAACATTAAACAACAAACAATAAAATTGACTTGTGACGTGGGTCCCACTGGGCATGCCAAAAATGTGTGCAAGTGTGAATTCCTACTCTAAGATGCAAATACTAAACTAATGCAACAAAGGAAAACACAAAAGCATACACTTACATTAGGCCTAGTTGAATTCAAACAAAAACACAAAGAAATGGAACCTTGTACCTTGTTTGAATTGTTGGTCTTGGTTGGCCCTTTGATTGTCTGATATGTGTGCTCCTTCTTTAAAAAATGGCTTGAAATGGTGCTTGAAATGATGCTAGGAAGATGAGGAGTGCAATGGTGCAAATGGGTATTGTGATGGATACAATATGAGAGCTCAAAGATGCAACAATGGTAGATGCTAGCTTGGATGCAAAAGATGGCTTGAGTGTGTTGAATGCTTGATTGCTTGAAAGTTTGTTATTTCAAAATGGAGACATTTCCACCATTTTTAGGGGATTTGCCTCTAGATCAATGGAGGGTCAGGATTAAGCCATGATGGAGAAGATCAAGGGCTAGGGTGAGTTGAGAACTCACAAGCCCTCACATCCTGACATGTGGTGAATGAGATGGAAAGGAGGAGATGAATTGGAGGTGACATGGAGGTACTAGGTTGTACCTTGGGAAGGGACAAGATCTCCTCATAAAGGAGGTCCTTGTCTATATATGCATGAGAGGACATTTGAAGAATTTTTTTTTTTCAAAAATCCTCATGGGGATGGGAGAAGGAATTTAAAATTCCTTTAAAATGCATTGGATAAATAAATGTGAATTAAAAATTCACATAAGGAAGGGGTTGCCTTCTCCAAATGGAGAAAGCATTTAATGTTGGTTGACTTAGGACATATTCCATAAATGGCATGGGGATGGTTGGGTTAATTAGGTGATTAAAGTTGTGCAAATGTGGGATTAGGTAGGTTAATGACAGATTAGGGGCAAGTGGGAGATTATAGAGGATGTGACCCTAATGATGATTAGGGGTGTGCACATCCTAATCACAGATTAATTAGATTAATCTAGATTAGAGAGAATTATGGAGGATGTGACATGAGGAGAGAGGAAAATGAATTAAAAATTAATTTAATTCATAAAAGATAAAGTGACTAAATTAAATAAATCGGGGTATTTATTTAATTTAGAGATGAAAGGGATAAATTATTTAATTGATTGATTAAGTACCTTAGGGGACATTAGATTGGAAAGAAAATATTAATCAAATAAAGAGTTATTTAATTAATATGGATGAAGGATGCGGGATGGAGGAATGCAGGGGTGAATTTGACCATGTGGGGGTGGTCAAATTCAGGTGTCTACAATACCATTGGCGAGTTTTTCTAGTGAGGTTTATGAGATGTGACATTCATGAGTTGCTCAATGTGGAATTGTGATATGTCATTTGTGTTTGCAGCAAATGAGAACTTGTATTTGATCCATCTTGTGATTTTGGATGAGAGTAGATATGATGTGTATGCTGAATTTTTACTTCATGTATGGCGTGTGTAAGCCATTTCCCAATGTGTCTGGAGTGAGTGTTGTGATTGTGGCCCATGTGACTATCTCCTAGAATGGTGGGAGTGGATCTTTTGATTCCATGAGGTTAGGTGGCATGGTAATCACCATTAGGTACTGGAGGTTTGTGGATCAAGTTGCACCATTGTACCATACTCTATTGTGTTTTACTTATGAAATTAGTTACTTTCTCTTATGAAAAGTATAATAATGATGTTATTGGACCTCTTATTGAGAAGGAATGTGATATTTGATAATGGAAAAGAGTATTAGATTAGTTATGTGTCTTGATGTTAGAACTAAGCATGATTGTATTATGGTTTTCATAATTGTGCAATGCAAATGTTAAAATGAACTTAGGAATCTTTCATTTTGGTTTAAAATGAATTAGATACTTTATTTCCCAAATGGGTGGCTTGGTATTTTACCTAGGTAGTCTTGTTTCACCTAGAACTAACTTAGATTTCCCGAAAACTATCTAAGTCTACTTGGGTAGCCTTGTTCCCAATGGGGCGGCCTAGTTTTGTAGGCTTAAAAGCTTAGAATTTGGTTATCTATGTTGGGGTGGCCTTGTCTTGTGCTTGGGTGGCCTCATTCCCCATACACAGAATATAATGTTAATCCCTTCTACCACAAATGGCCAATGGTCTTCCTAGCCCAATGGCATAGTCAAATAATTTTTCCACCTCACATCTTTCCCGTTCCATCCATTTTAGTCAACTGAACCTTCAAAACCTAGTCAAAATATATTTTTCTTAGACCAAGAACA
This sequence comes from Sequoiadendron giganteum, assembly GCA_007115665.2. Taxonomy (NCBI): domain Eukaryota; kingdom Viridiplantae; phylum Streptophyta; class Pinopsida; order Cupressales; family Cupressaceae; genus Sequoiadendron; species Sequoiadendron giganteum. The sequence continues at coordinate 464,609,368 of CM021106.1, forward strand.
TTCCTCTTTGTTTCGGGGCCTCGTATGGGAAAACCATGTAAAACAAATTTGTTCCTCATGGTCCCAAGGGTCTAATGATATTTTGAGCATGTTATGTGTTATCATTAAGGACTTGTGGTGTATCCTTTGCATCATTTTACACACATTCTTTTGAAGTTGCCCAATTTTCAAACCTAGGTTTAGGGAGATTGTACACCTAGTCTTGTGAATACTTGGGAAGGTTGTAATCCTTCATGGTTGGCCTTTTTTTTGTCCTCAAAATTCCTCATAGGTCATGAGTGTTGTGTTGCAAGAGAATGTCATCATGGGTTTGTAATCAATTATCGTGTAGGTGTTGTCCTCTCTCTCTCTTGTATGTTTGTCATGGTGGATTTATCCCATGAGTGGTTAGTCCTTCATTATTTCTACCTTGCTTATGCACCAGTGAGATTAATTTGTTTTTTTGTCACTTTGATTGTGTTTTATACGACACTTGTGTGCACGTTGTTGTGCAAGTGTGACATGTTACATTAATGATTTTTTTTTCATTGTTTAAAAAACATTTTTCCATGAGGTTTTATTTTGAGTGTGTCGAATTGGAGAATTACACTTGATCTATAGTATGACTGTGAAAAACAATGCTTATTCCATATAAATATTGTATTGATATGTATGGTTACTAATACATTTAGCAGGTGATGAAACTTTTGAATTCCCTTGGATATATAATGGGCCATAATAATTTTTTGTTTGATTTATTCATCATAAAATACAATTAGTAGTCTAAAGGAGGAGAGGAGGATGTAACTTTAGAAAAATTTCCCACAAAAATCTTATCTTCATGCTCTATATTTCATTATTAGCTTCTATGCAATGTATCTCAACGTAATGTGAATGACTTAGAAATGGATTTATATAAATTAATAATTTAATTTTGAGGATGAAACTAATGGATTTCCATTATCGATAACCTTGACAATTATAATAATATTGTTGTCAATAAGATATTATACCTTATGTCTAAAAGTGAAGAAACATTATGTTTAATGCCCTTTGAATATATGATAATTAAAAGATTCTTGATAATGTGATGACTTAGGGAGTGCTTTAGAGGTATCCAATGGAAAAATGGGAGGGATTTTAATTAAATTGGCACTCAACAAACTTTGAAGATTATCATCCATAGATTCTTGAAGCTTAGTGAACTTCTTAGGAACATTTTATTTAAAAGAAGGAAAATAAGAAATATCAACCACTTGATTTACATTTTCCTTTGTATCAGATTACCATTTTTTTTTTGAATTTTGATACTTATAAAGATAAGAAGAATGTTGACTTGGTGATCCATATTTAAAAGTATTATGTGTAAACAAATTAGATTTCAAATTTTTAGCATGTGGACATAAATATATAAAAGAAGTAAAAAATTTCAAGAATATATTATCTTGAATTGGTTAAATGATTATACCTCAATAAAAATACTTTGCACTTTAGTATCATGTAAATAAATTATCAATTTAGAATATAAAGATTGAAAGTGAATAACATAATCACTAATGTGTTCATTAGATTTTTGGGTACACTCAAATAAATCAATGTTAATTACTATGAGGCCCATGTTAACTTTGAATTGATTTAAAAACACTTTAGTGATCTCATCAAAAGAATGAATAAAAAATCGAGGAAGTGAAAAGAACCATTCTATAATAAAATCCTTTAAAGTGTGTGGGACTAAATTTGTTAATAACTTATCCTTATAAATAAAGTCTACACATGTAACAATCTATGATGTAAGATCTATTTTATGCTCACTTTTTCCCTCATACATATAAACCCATGGTTTCGAAAAATACCATAGATAATAGAAAAGTCACACTAACATAAGATAGTGGTATGTGTTTAGCATACATAAATTCAACACTATCACTAGGTTTCATATCCATTATTTTCTCTACTTGATCTATTTTATGAAATTGTGCATCTAGAGTACAAGAAGGGATGTTGAATAAATAGAAACCATTAGGATGTATATGAGAAGTGAGGGGTAGATGAATTAATGGTTAGGGATAAATTCATATAAGAGGAAAGATACTTAAGGATACTTAGGGCATGGGATGTGGTATGGACTATGGAAGGCTTGACTATGTGGGGGTGGCTATAGGTTCAATATGTTGAACATCCGAAATACTGAGAGGGGGGGTGAATCAGTATTCCACAAACTGATAATAAAATGCACTTAACCATTATTGCAATTTTGACTGAATCAACAAGAGAGAACATAGAAACAAGATAAAGCAATCATACACATGAACACTAGGATTTTTACGTGGAAAACCCAGAATGGGAAAAACCACGACGAGGGTTAACTCACAATATATTATATCTGAATAAAAAATATTACGAGGCTCACTGCCAAGACTCGCTGTCCTTAAAAGGCTCGCAACCTGAGTACAAAAGATGGATCACTGCCAAGATACAATGATGGTGGCTCATTGCCAAAATGATGAACTGACGGAATACACCTTCAATGTGCAAGGTTCAGTTCCACTGAAGCTCAAAATATAAAGTATTTCATCACTCAACAAATCTATATTACTGATAAAGCATTTAATCACTGATCTTCTCCTTCATTCACATTCACTTCTCTCTTGCTTGTTCATACACCCACATATCTCTCTTTTTCCACACTCTCACTTGCACACCCTTTTCGCTTGCTTCTATCTCATATTTATACATGTATATCTTATTCATCAATTAGGTCGGCCTAATTGGATGAACACAAAATAATCAAAACCTTTCTTCGTTGGCACCATTTAAGATTTAATCATTTTATCCATGTAGTGCATTATACCAAGTTGGCTATTAGTCTTCATAATATATTGCATTCATTGAGTCTACGAAGACTAAACCACAATTCTCCAAACCAGCAAATGATCCTCAAAGCAAACACCTTCCAGATCTGAGAGCACATTAATTTCCCATCATACTACCAGTAAAGAGACTCAACAAAATCGTCGTATAAGAATGTTAACCTTAGTAGAATACAAAGTCTCCCACACAATATACCTCACACAGAATAATAGTAGGATATAGAGTTAAACTCTATTAGAGATAACTTTTTGTTCATAGAAAAAGACGTCTCAAGATCCAAAATATAGTTGTTTGAATGAGTCAAAACATGGTTAGGAGATTAGAGTCATATCAGATCTTGTGATGAGTTCCAAGCTCAAATACCAACATATTGATCCATCACAAAGGAGTATTATCGGAAGAGAAAAACTTCTGGTAAACCAATAAAACTTCCCATACAGTTATCACCATGTTGACATCAATGACAACATAAGAACAACCAACACAATCATCCATACTTCATGCTCATGTTACAAATCTTCCAACACAATAGTGGTGAATGAAATAGGTGTGGAAGAGTGTGTCATCATAGAGGTGGTAGATATGAGGGGAGGAATAAATCTAGGAGATAGACTATAAGGTGGATGATAGGTGGAAAATATATAGGTACTAAATAATAGGACACTTGTGACCATGGTACTCTGAGGATGAATAGTGGTTGTGGAAGGGATAATAGTGGAAAAGGGAACTATAATAGAGGGGGTGATAGATGCACTAGTCACTATAGAAGAAATAAGCTTGTCCAAAATTGTTGTAAAGTTTACTATATATATGGTTTACTTACAAACTTATCATTAAACATATTTCCAAGTTGTGAAGTATTTTCCACATTAACCAAACTATCCAACTCATTTGCTAATTAATGATTATCTACATAAGAATCATTATCATAGTCTACATTGTTCTCATTATGAGAATTAAAATAGACTTATTTTTTATGATTTTGGCCATGGTAGGGTTTAGGTGGGCACTCCTAGGTAGAATAAGCAAAGGATATGAAAAAATATTTAAAAGCTATTTTCATGTTCAAATATTAGAAATAGAAATAGAATATTAGATCTAAAAATAAAGCCATAATATGGTAGTGAAGGGTGGGTAGGGTTGGTGAAAAAAATACCATAAACATCACACAAACAGTAATAGAAAATGATATATCAATGAAAAAATGTAAAATAAAGGTCAGGTCTAAAAATAAGATGTAATATTAGAAAAAAGTAAATATAAAAATTGTATTGTAATGTAAAACCCTAACAAGAAGGCTAGGGTATGTAGGGTTGGACGGGTTCACCAAAAATTAAAAAGAAAATTAGATTCCTTACATGAAGGCTTGGATTGATTAAATAAATTTAATCAAGTAAGAACATCACCCTAAATTAATTATATAGATGGGAATATAAATTAGACAATATATTGTAGAAAATGAATAAAATGGAGGGTAATGTTTAGCTCTATAATTGAATAATGATGCCAAGTGGATAAAGATATAATTTGTATGATGTCAGGCCTTGAAAATAGTGCCTTTGTATCAATGTAATTGCCTATAATTATATTGTTGATCTTTTCCCTATTAGAGGAAAATTTAATCTTGATATTTTGTGGAGTTATATCCTAAAACTTCACTTAATATATATTCTTCTACCCTATATTTTCTATTTTTTGGGACTACCAGTATTAATAAACTCCTTGTTAGGTTTTCATATGATTGAGCCACAAGGGCATTGTGCCTTGATCAAGCCCATTAAATTAAACAATATCAAAAATAAAAGACAAATGCCAAAGAAAATCATTTACTTTTTACTGCACTAAAATGAAGTGTGCTACTAAATTTTTATTTTAAAATAAATAAATAATAAAATATATATAATGGCATGCAATGGAGACTTCACAAACAATAGCAGAGCAGAGAAGAGAAAGGAGGTTATTGGAGAGGAGAAGGAAAGTAAGAAAAAGGAAGCAAATGGAGACAAGGTATGGAGAAATGTCATGAAAAACATAGGTGTAGCAACAAGAGATAACAAAATTCCCCTTGGATCAAACACTCGGGAAAAAAATCCAACTTAGAGAAGAGTTATGATCAGAAGAAGGCCATGACAAAGGAGAAACCCTAATTTCAAGGAGAAATGGATTCCCAAAAGAGAGTACGAAAGAGATAAGTGGGGTGAGAATCAACACAGGAAAGTTATAAACAATAAGGTGATCATCATTAACTCAAAATAAATGAAGGTAGATGTAAAGATTAATAATAGTTGTAAAAAATATTGATTAAAGGAATTTTTATATTGTAACATAGGTATATCACATGTAATCTTTACCATATAATGTATCTTGGCTTATGGAGTTTGATGGAAAATTATTTTTTTGATATTAGAGGTAAAGAGAGGATTTTGAATGGGCCTCACAAACCTTGAAGTGTGTGTATTTTTTTGCAATTTGGTATAATATTTCATGTGTACAATTTATTACTATTAACAATGTTTTTATGCATCCACAATAACACTACACTTCATATATCATTTAGTAGATGTTTATAAGCAATTTAATTATTTTTCAAAAGTTGATACACCATTTTCGTAAGAAAAATATTAATATGATGCATCTATCAGTGAACTAAGGTGTTGTTGATTTTTCATACCTAATTTAGCATACCGAGAAATAGTTAGATGCACCAACATTTTATCTAAGAAAATATCTAATGCCCTAACTTGTTAAACATCTAAGTAGTACATTTTGTAAAGGTCATGATGGGACATTCTATAGAGCCAAGGGGCAACAATGAATTTAATGAGTGAAGAGATTTAATGGTATGAAAATCATACCTTGGTTATTTCAAATTTATCATATTTTTTGCACATCTTTGTCTCTTAATCTACCTCTTCTTTGATGTTTAAGAGAGATATGATTGAGCAACATAAGTTTAAAAGGTATCTTAATTACCATCTTCCTCACTATTGGTGGGTCAAAAGTGATGCATCAATATTTCATTTTGTGGAGTAAGAAAAGTGATTTAGACAAGTGATCCTAGATCCAACTAGGATTAGCTTCTTTTCACTTGACTCCACATTTAGACACAAAACCAACTAGGGTTGATATTGGCTTGCTACCACAATGGAGAGTCAATCTCCTGGGGTTTGGTCCTTTTTGATTTGTAAATAAGATAAATTGGATTTGTGTTTTAACAAGCCTATTTGACATAAAACCCTAGATCTGAAAATGTAATTTATCACACAAATGAAAATGTAAACCGATGGAACAAACCCCGATCTGATATTTTGTGGAGTTATATCCTAAAACTTCACTTAATATATATTCTTCTACCCTATATTTTTTATTTTTTGGGACTACTAGTATTAATAAACTCCTTGTTAGGTTTTCATATGATTGAGCCACAAGGGCATTGTGCCTTGATCAAGCCCATTAAATTAAACAATATCAAAAATAAAAGACAAATGCCAAAGAAAATCATTTACTTTTTATTGCACTAAAATGAAGTGTGCTACTAAATTTTTATTTTAAAATAAATAAATAATAAAATATATATAATGGCATGCAATTGAGACTTCACAAACAGTAGCAGAGCAGAGGAGAGAAAGGAGGTTATTGGAGAGGAGAAGGAAAGTAAGAAAAAGGAAGCAAATGGAGACAAGGTATGGAGAAATGTCATGAAAAATATAGGTGTAGCAACAAGAGATAACAAAATTCCCCTTGGATCAAACACATGGGAAAAAAATCCAACTTAGAGAAGAGGTATGATCAAAAGAAGGCCATGAAAAAGGAGAAACCCTAATTTCAAGGAGAAATGGATTCCCAAAAGAGAGTACGGAAGAGATAAGTGGGGTGAGAATCAACACAGGAAAGTTATAAACAATAAGGTGATCATCATTAACTCAAAATAAATGAAGGCAAATGTAAATATTAATAATAGCTGTAAAAAATATTGATTAAAGGAATTTTTATATTGTAACATAGGTATATCACATGTAATCTTTACCATATAATGTATCTTGGATTATGGAGTTTGATGGAAAATTATCTTTTTGATATTAGAGGTAAAGAGAGGATTTTGAATGGGCCTCACAAACCTTGAAGTGTGTGTATTTTTTTGCAATTTGGTATAATATTTCATGTGTACGATTTATTACTATTAACAATGTTTTTATGCATCCACAATAACACTACACATCATATATCATTTAGTAGATGTTTATAAGCAATTTAATTATTTTTCAAAAGTTGATACACCATTTTTGTAAGAAAAAATATTAATATGATGCATCTATTGGTGAACTAAGGTGTTGTTGATTTTTCATACCTAATTTAGCATACCAAGAAATAGTTAGATGCACCAACATTTTATCTAAGAAAATATCTAATGCCCTAACTTGTTAAACATCTAAGTAGTACATTTTGTAAAGGTCATGATGGGACATTCTATAGAGCCAAGGGCAACAATGAATTTAATAAGTGAAGAGATTTAATGGTATGAAAATCATACCTTGGTTATTTCAAATTTATCATATTGTTTGCACATCTTTGTCTCTTAATCTACCTCTTCTTTGATGTTTAAGAGAAATATGATTGAGCAACATAAGTTTAAAAGGTATCTTAATTACCATCTTCCCTCACTATTGGTGGGTCAAAAGTGATGCATCAATATTTCATTTTGTGGAGTGAGAAAAGTGATTTAGACAAGTGATCCTAGATCCAACTAGGATTAGCTTCTTTTCACTTGACTCCACATTTAGACACAAAACCAACTAGGGTTGATGATTGGCTTGCTGCCACAATGGAGAGTCAATCTTCTGGGGTTTGGTCCTTTTTGATTTGTAAATAAGATAAATTGGATTTGTGTTTTAACAAACCTATTTGGCATAAAACCCTAGATCTGAAAAATGTTATTTATCACACAAATGAAAATGTAAACCGATGGAACAAACCCAGATATGAGAAATGGTGACAGAGAGGAACCTGTGACTAAAATTTAATCCTAAATTGTAGGGACAGTGGTGTGGATGCCCTACACTAGAGATTCAATATTTTCAAGATATGCAAATATTAAATGCTGTATTACCGTCTACATTGTGTTTCCTATGATTGCCCGCTGAAGAAACCTTCGAATCTGACCTACACACATGAAAAGAGGGCAAAAGGTTGTGTTTATAAGGGTTTGCCTAAGTCAAACCTAATTTTGGTGCTTCCACCTCCACGCACAACAAATGATGATCAAGAGGGCATGCCCTAGGTCGGGCAGAGGCCAAAACAATAATTGATTGAAATGATAAAGTTATAATTGACAAGATTATCTTGGTATGAAATCCTTGATGAAGTGATGCCACACCACAAGTTATCACAAATTTTAATTGATGGATGCCTTGAATGTTTGATGGACCCACAAGAGGTTAGTCCACAAAACCACAATAGATTGTTGTAGCTAGCATTTAGAGGATAACTCATACATCTTCATAATAATGACATAATTGATCATAATAGCTCCTTATTCATAATTGTTTCATTCTTCCTAATGTCTTGCAAACATGATCTTGATTGATGAAAGCATTGCAATAATGTTATTAATTTTTCCCTTGAATTGCCTTGACTATTTTTTAGATCCTCATTTGCTCAATAGATTTTCCAAGGTTTCAAATGGTGAAAAAGACTTGTGTTTATATGCATCTTTAATTTCCTATAAATTAATTACCAACAACCGACAAGTGAATTCAAATTTCTAAATGTTAAAATGGTGACACCGACATATTTAAATTGGAGCTAAAATAGGCTAGATAGGGGTGCTAGCGCCCTAATCTAGACCTATTTTGGGGCTTTTAGTGTTGTTAAATAAACATTAAATCATATTCCCAATTTAATTCTAATTTTTTGAATAAGATCATAAAATGAGTAATTTAAGAGCAAAAATGGGTCCAAGCACATAGGGGGGGCTAAACCTAGTGTGAAATTGTCAAGAGTGACAATCTACGACACTACATTTAGCCCCACTTTAGGGAGAGTATGAACTTATGCTCATTGTCAGCCTCCTACAATGATCTTAATAAATAAGCCTTTATAGTTGTGATTCAGAGATTGGAAATCTAACCTGAATATCCATTTTAACCATCATGAAGGTACATTTAAATTGTCAACTCAGGGACGTGAACTTGAAATGGGTCAGCACAGTATGTGCACTAGGAACTTCAAAGTAGTCATCTTCATTATACAGCTAAGAAAGATTCAATACTGAAAGTAAATTACATGGAAAGGAACAAAGTAAATGTTGAACATCACTCAACAATTAAACTAAGATAAACATGCATGACAGGAATGAAAATCTAAACAACAAATAGGCAACTACTTTGTCTTTTTTGGTTGCAGGAACAACCACATAATTGAATTCTAGTGGCTGCAGGAACAGTCAGTGCTAGATTTTGAACTAAGTACTAAACATAAACTAATAACTAACCTAACTAAACTAAGGAACGAATTACTCACCAAGTGGCCCCCCTTGGATAAGTATCCTCTAAAACTAATGTAAACTCAAATGCTCAACTCAGAACTTCATCTTATTCATTCATAAATGCAATTACAAAGAATTAGAATGTCTGGAAATGCTTAGTAAACTATTAGATAAAACATCAACAACTTGGTAACCTTCAAACTCTCAAACTCTCGAAGAAGGAGAATCTGAACCTTATTTATCCTATCCACTAAACAGGGCAGCCAACTCCCACTAATTGGGAGGATGCCATTTAGGGAAAGCAAAGAAAAGAATGGAGGATGGCTACACATGTAGGGAATCTGGTCAGACATGCAAGTCCAAACGCAAACTCAATTACTACAGTAACGCTCATGGCTACTCAACATCATGCGAGATCAATATAAGGCAGTTATATGTGGCTGACATGGGGAATCTTTGTCGTCGTTCTCAAGTTGACCTTCGAACGCCTCCTCAGTAATGACCAGCTGGTGACCGCATTCCTCAAATTAGTATCCTCAAGTGTGTCTGCATGGCAATGTTAGTATGCATAATAATTGCACGTCTAAAACCACCTTAAAGAACATTCATCAACCAAATGCAAAATTAATATAGATTGTCTACATAATAGCTAATGTCATTAAAACTGGCAGAAATTGAATTAAACCCAATGTCTATGGTTTGAGGGAAACATTATAGAAATACCAACATTTAACTATCAAAGTCCATGTCAACTTCAGCAAATAAACTATCGATTCTACCGAAATTAAGACCAAAAACTAGGCTCATCACTCATGCTCACACTAAAGTGAGGATATGCCAAGAAGGGTTCATTTATCAAACATTCAACAATTGCTTAATAGATTTTCCCAGGTTTCAAATGGTGAAAAAGACATGTGTTTATATGCATCTTTAATTTCCTGTAAATTAATTACCAACAACTGACAAATGAATTCAAATTTCTAAATGCTAAAATGCTGACACCGACATATTTAAATTGGAGCCAAAATAGGTTGGACAGGGGTGCTAGCGCCCTAATCCAGACCTATTTTGGGGATTTTAGTGTTGTTAAATAAACATTAAATCATATTCCCAATTTAATTCTATTTTTTTGAATATGATCATAAAACGAGTAATTTAAGAGCACAAATGGGTCCAAGCACATAGGGGGGGATAAACCTAGTGTGAAATTGTCAAAAGTGACAATCTACGACGCTACATTGAGCCCCCACTTTAGGGAGAGTATGAAATTATGCTCATGCTCACACTAAAGTGAGGATATGCCAAGAAGGGTTCATTTATCAAACATTGAAGAGGTAGGATGCCATCAAATCTAGGAGATGTGCTAACCCCCAGGCTCAAGATCCTACGAAGAAACAATGTAAAGACAAAGGAACACACACACATAAGGTGCAATGCAACATGATAAACACAAAGCATACACAATGAAAACATAATGCAAAATAACCACAATGCAAACACAAGACAATACACGAAGCAAACATACAAAAGACAAGGCAAACACGATACCATACACAAAGTAAACATACCAAAGACACAAACTAGACACAACAAACATAAGACAAACAATAAAAACACAATAAAGACATAAACACAAGGTTAATACACTAAAAAGGATTCTAGTTAGTAAGGTAAAGAGACCTCAATCTTAAATTTGTCTTAAATACCAAACATCATCTATCAAATATAATGTTAGACATGATTGTGCTCTCATAAGGACTAGCAAGTTGTGTTATGCCAAATCACTCATGAGCTATATAAATCCACTGGCTAGTAAGCTGCGTTATGCTAGGTTTCCATGCAATATGATGGGTTTCAGAAGGCTAACAAGTTATTTTATGCTAGTTTACTCATGAAACACATGACTCCACTAGCAAGCAAGCTGTGTTATGTTAGACAACCATGTAAAATGTTCTAGTCCATAGACCAACAAGCTTCATTATACTAAATCCATGGACCATTTTGCAAATCACGCTTCAAGGAGTGCATAAAATTTTAACGTCATAGGGGAAAAATTAATTCTTAACATCACATGGGATGAATTGGTAACCATGACTTAGGTGGTGTTGTAAACAACACCACAACCAAAGGGGTATGTCCATAAATCAAGTCTCACAGACGTCAATAAAATGGATAGGGTGTTATGCCCCTCCTTAAAATGTCAATACACTTGTTATGTTATTAGTTTAAGGAAAGGAGGGGAGAGTGGAGATCCTCAAAAAAGATGCACACCTCCAAAACTAGTTATCCTTGCCCCCACAAGTGTCAAGGAAAAAACAACCATACAAGAGACTATCGTGTTGCTACCATAGATGAAATATGGTTGCACATAAGATTGTACCACCATGAATGACAATGAGCAAACACATGAAGCTACAAATGCCACATATTGAGGAGAAACACCATATAATAGACACCTTATCATTTCAAATGAATAGGTGCATCACATGGAAGATCACCACAATCAATAAGTTGTATTTTATTACTCAAGGCTTGACATTCATCGGTGGAATGACCATGCACTCGATGGTATCACAAAAAGTGATATTTATAATATTTCTTACATGTTGGAGGAAGAGTAATCAAGTGGCATTTGAGAAGCCTCAACAAGATATGCTCTTGATTTGATAGATGATAAGGAGTAGAAGACATTTTTTCTCTTGTGAAGAAAAGCTTGCTTGCTTACCACCGAAGGTTATAAATATAGTAGATGATGGAGGATGAGATGTAGACAAAGGAGAATGTTGGAAACCTAAACCCCTTTTAGAAAGGTATAATGTAGACTTTGCTGATCCTTAACTCCTTGTTTCATGTTTTCATTATATCCACTTTTAGAAAGAATTTTAAATCTAAGCCCATAACACTTTTCCAACTCAAATGTAGAAGAAGTCTTGTTTAAATGACTATGAGAAGAATTGATTCTTTTTCAAGAATACAAATCCTTTTTAGGTGTTGAAATGTTAGGATTAGACATTGCCAACACACGATGGATGAAAGCTAAAGAGCCCCCATCACCATCATGGGATGATGTTTTTGGATTTGTTGATGTAGAAAAATATTGAGTAAATGAAACATAAGACTCCTTAGATTTAGATTGTGAGATTTCACCTTTTCCTACAAAAGAGAGTGTAAAATCTAATGAACCCCAATAAAAACATGTATTTGAAGACGAAGCCATATTGTGATCATCATTTGTACTAAATTGCGTTGATGTGATTGAAAAAACCTTCGACTCTTTGGGCTTTGATGGTGAGATTTTAGACTCCCCAATGAAAGTAGGTGTAAAACCTAATGATCCCCAATCATCACCCAAGGGTCTCTTTAGAGTATCATTATTATTGGAAGGTGATATTTCAACTTTTGAAGATGGAATCAAAGTATTAAAAGATTTGGAAATGGTATGATCGGCTTTGACTTGTAAATTATAACTTTTTTCATCCACTTTAACTGTATGTACCTTGTTATTACATTCATACTTCATCTTGCGGTGAAGAGTAGACAAAACTCCCTTCAGTGCTTGAATCCACAGTCTACCAAGAAGAAGATTGTATGAGAGTATTCGGCATGACATGGATAAGGATAGGAAAAGTTGCGGATCCTACCTTAATGGGTAATGTGATTATACCCAACGGTTGCCTACCAACATTATCGAAGCCACGAATAGCAAGATTATCGGGTTTTATGGGATTCTTATCCACACCAAACTTATCTAGAAGATCAATGCTACAAATATTAAGACCTGATCCATTTTGAATAAGAGTACATCTAATTCTAACTTTAATAATAATTACATATATCATGAGCATCATTTTGATTTTGAACCTCAGAAGGAGGTAATTCACGTTTAGGGAACACAATATCCAACTTTGTTGCTTGCATACAATAAAACAAGAATGGTACATCATTTGATTTGATAGAAGGTGATATATTAGTCTTCTGCAAAGCCTCTTGGAGCATCTCATGGTATGTAGGTGAAGTTTGAATTAATTCCCAAAGAGAGATCTTGGTTGGAGTATTATGAAGTTGCTTAACAAGATCATATTATTTGTCACTACCTTGAGGAAGACCGAGGTGTGGGGGGAAGATATGGTTGAGGAAATAGAATGGAGGTCGACATTTTATTTGGTTGTTTGTTACTTTGAGTGTTATATGTGTGAGCAATCGCATGATAACTTGGTTGTTGCAACACATTTTGGTGTGTAACTATTTTGAGTGAGCCGCTTTGCAAAGTTTAGGATATGGCCAAGAGGTTTAGATTAGTTTGTAGGTTTTATAATGAGAGGAGGCCCAATAATTAGTTGTGGGTTTACAATTTTAATTGAGTCAACTACTTGTTGACGATCTTCTATGGATGGGGGATCTAATGTCAATTTTGAATCTTCATCTATGCAAGCCCCTTACTATAATTTGAAGGAGGCAATGTATAGACGATTACATCCTCTTGTGTCAAGATATCCTCCCAAGTATGAGAGATATTGGGAAGGGACAAAAATGAGTTTCATGATTAAGTAAAGTATCAATGATTGCATCTTCTTGTGTCAAACTACTCTCACAGGTAGGAGAGATATTGGGAGAGGGATCAAAGAAAAATAACAAAAAGGAGAGAAATTCACTTTCACATGCTTGTAAGATTTTTTTTTGAAATTTATTAACAAAGTTTGACAATAAGACATTAATTATGACAAAACAAGATTTATGTAAAGAGAACATTTTGGTATGTCCCCTGTATCAAACTAGTATGCACAACAAAATAAAAATGTTTCATAACAATCTTCCAAAAACAAGGACCCTTTCTGAACGGAGACCATAGTTAGTGTTTCACACAAAAAATTTAATGTCAAACTCATTGGACAGAGGCGTGAGCACCCTAGACCAAAGAGGTAATATTTTACTAATTTCAAAACTTGGAAACCAACTATAGTGTTTGAGGGTCTAGTGTTGCACAGGTTCAAGTCTGAAAGCTAACATATTGCTAGAAATGCATGAAGGCCTATTTTTTTATGTGAAGCACACACATGCACAAATTTTTATGTTTTTAAGACAATGTAATATGTTCAAATAAAAAATTTCAAATGTTGTAATTGACTGAATTTTCCCAAAAATGCAGAAAAACAATACTTTTTTATCTTTCGAAATGAAAACACTATGCAATTCTTCACCTTTTCAATGTTATTTACTAAAATATGCAAGCATTTTGACAAATGAAAACAACCTAAGATTGCACTCAAACCTCTTAATGAAATAACCCAGATTGAAGCCCTAATCATATCTAAAATTATGCAATCAAATTCACAATAATTTTCAATTTTTCTTTTAATATATAATGAACAAAGAATGCAAATACATAGTTTTGAAAATGAAACAAATGCAAATCAACAACAAGATTTTCAAATAACTTAGGTTTTGAATCATTTTTTAGAATTTATGCTATAAAAATAAAAAAATTGTAAGTGTAGGATAGTCATGTTCACCAAAATGTGGAGTAGGAAAAGTGATCCTAGATCCAACTAGGATTAGCTTCTTTTCACTTGACTCCACATTTAGACACAAAACCAACTAGGGTTGATGATCGGCTTGCTGCCACAATGGAGAGTCAATCTCCTAGGGTTTGGTCGTTTTTTATTTGTAAAGAAGATATATTTGGTGTGTATTTAACAAGCCTATTTGACATAAAACCCTAGATCTAAAAATGCAATTTATCACTGACGAAAATGGAATCTAACGAAACAAACCCAAATTTGAGAAATGGTGACAGAGAGGAACCTGTGACTGAAAGTTAAATCCTAAATTGCAGGGACATGGGTGTGGGCGCCCTAAACCAGAGAGTCAACCTTTTTGAGATCTGCAAATCTCAAATGTTGTGTTGTAGTCTACGCTATGCTTCCTATGATTGTCTGTTGAGGAAACCTTTAGATCTGACCTACACACATGAAATGTGGGCAAAAGGTTGTGTTGTATAAGTGCTTGCCTAAGTCAAACCCATTTGGTGTTTTCACTCCAAGTACAAAAAATGATCAAGAGGGCATGCCCTAGGTCGGGCAAAGGCCAAAACAATAATTGATGGATGCCTTGAATGCTTGATGGACTTGCAAGAGGTTAGTCCACAAAACCACAATAGATTGTTGTAGCTAGCATGTAGAGGATAACTCATACAACTTCATAATAATGACATGATTCATCATAATAGCTCCTTATTCATAATTGTTTCATTCTTCCTTATGTCTTGCAAACATGATCTTGATTGATGAAAATGTTGTAATAATGCTACTAATTCTACCCTTGAATTGCCTTGACTGCCTTTTAAGATCCTCAATTTCTCAAAAGATTTTCTAGGATTTCAAATGGTGAAAAACACTTGTATTTATATGTATATATTTGATTTCTCGCAAATTAATTACTAACAACTGACAAGTGAATTCAAATTTCTAAATGTTAAAATGCCAACACCGACATTTAAATTAGAGCCAAAATAGGTTGGATAATGGTGTTAGCATGTAATGTCCCAATTTTTAGCCCTACGCTTTCCAATGATCGTTAGCCTATTTCTAGAGGTCTGCAGGCTAGTTGGAGGAAAAATTAGGGTTTCCTATTTTAGAAGAGGTTTCCTTCTGAGTTTTTAGGGGTTGCATGCAAGAGTTTGGTAGAGTGTTTTCTGGGTTTTCAAAGGGCTTCAGAAGGGTGTGACTTGCATTTTAATTAGAGGATATTTTTGGACTTACTATTTTTAGTAATTCAACAACTACTCAATTTGTGCTCAAACGGAGTTTGGAGTCACAATTTTTAGCAGTATGCTATTTTTTAATAAGTTATTTTTGACAGTGCAGTCTGGCAACAACTTAACACATAGTTTCTAATTCTGGCAGTGAGGCAGTTCTATTTGGCAGTGGCTTCTCCAACATTCTTGGAACTCGAAAAAAGGAAAGTTTTATAACTTAAGTCACATTATATTTCAATATTGTTTTTGGACCCCATGTCTAGGCATTATGACTTGAAGTTGTGTTTAAAAGGTGGACCTCATTTTGGATGCCTAAATTGGAGATTGAAATGTTTAAAGTTATATTTTATCCTAAGGTAAAGTGGACGCCACAATTCTCAAGCAATGAGTTTAATATGTATTATTTTATTCCTCTTATTTGGGTGTCGCTTTTTGGAGGGAAATGGAGTTTGAACTCCTAGGGTTGGAAATCTATAAATACAGTGCTTTGCCTCTTCATTTGGTATCCCATTTTATCATAACGAAGTGTTGCTAAATTTTATTCACTCTTACTTTGAGGTTGAGATGCCTCCTAGTTTCTTCATCATTTTTGAGTTTGAAAGACAACTTCCAACTGATCATTGACTGCTTCTTCACTCAAAGGTTGCAGATTGAGCTTCAATAGTGATGGCTACATTGGCAATTTCAATTTGGTGTGGCTTTGATGTTTTCTAAGAATATTTTTGGTATGCTCTTTGTTGTTTGGAGTTTTTGGAGTGTTATTTTCATGCTACTGCAAACCCACGTTCGTGCTTGTACCGTTCCGGAGACTTGATATATTTTTGTGGGTGTTGGCTTGTTTGGATCCTTGCTTCTGGATGCCCCTTTACCTAAAATATCAGATTTTTAGGAGAACCTAATTTTTGCTGCTAGTCGCCCTCCTCAGGGTGCCCTAACTCCTTGTCTTGGGTGCATTGGGATGTGTACAAAAATAATCAACGGTGTTTGGTGGACTTGGATGCCTAGGTCTTAGGTGCCATTTGCATTCAATTTGAGGTCATTCAGAGGAGTATTGAGGAAGTTATGAGTGTTTGATGGAGTTCCAGGCTTGCTGATCAAAAAATCAGAATGCTAACATTATATATCAAACCTGATATTTTTAGTATTTTGTCTTTATTTCTTGATGCTCATTTTTGTAGCTTTCATGGAGATGATTATCTAACACTTGGGCCTTCATTTTGCTAAGTTATCTCATGATATATTTTATAGGAACTCTATATTGTAACGCTATTTTTAGTAGTACTGATCATCTCTTTCATTTATGTACTTGTGTTTCATTGCCACTAAAATGTGGAAGAGGATAGCTTGCTGCCTAGTTGCTTTATGTTTGTTACCCACTGAAAAGTGGAAGAGGCTAGCTTTTCGCCTAAGCATTTTACATTTCATTTACTTTTTTGGTAGCCTGCTAAGAGTGGAAGAGGCTGGCTTGCCACCTAAGTATTTACATTTTTTATATTGGTCATCTTGCTACCAATATCATTTGTACTTCCAACATTTTAGTTTATTGCTAATAGATTCCGTTACACTGTATGATGTCAGCTTGCCCACTTCAGGATCTGGGTGATCAGAACATGAAGGGTTTATTTTAGCTTGTTATCTTTCTTGGGCTAACATTAACAGGTGAAGTGTTGTGTGCTAAAAAAAATAAGGGGGATATTTCAATGGTATCAAAGCTAAAGTTCCTGCCAACCTATTGGGCGAATAGTAAAAATTCAGAGTTATCACAATGAATTTCAGTAGTGTTGCAGAACAAATCAAGGGGTAGTATGAGCAAGAGGCTTCCCAAATATTTGAAGAGTATCAAGGCATGACAAATGGATTTAAAAACACGGTTTCTTTTGACTCCTTGAATTATGGTTGTAATAATGAAACCTATAAAATTGGGTGTGGTCAAGTACATCAGAAGAACGATGCAAGAAGAATCAAATATTTTCATTGATGAAGGGTCAGAGAAAGAAGTGCCTGTTTGTGGTTTGGAACCCACAAGTAAGCATGTGGGAGAGAAAAATCAATCAACAAGCTTTGAAGATGGCACAAGCAAGGTGCACATGTCACATCAAGATGACCACGAGATTGAAGAAGATACCTTGACATATGAAGAGTGTGCGATAGAGCCCCAAAACAATCCCTTAGACTTGCATGCGATTGGTAATGATGAGGATCAGTTTTGTGAAAAGAACAAAAATATCTTGAATACTAATTCAAATTCATCCAATGTTGGTTTTAAGACTAATGACTTCACAAAAGATTTTAGTAGAGATATGGTGTGTGGTGAGTTCACTAATGAAGAGCATGTTGAGGGTAATTCGGTGGTGTCATTGAATCAACTTATGACCATTATCATAGTGATGTTGTTTGTGATGATTCGAATGTGATCGTACCTAATCATGTTAAAGATTTGGTGATGGATAATTATCCTCTTGTTGTTGACCCAACTTCTTAGGAGATATCACGTGAAGAATTTATGACAAGTAACTAAGAAGACCTCATAGGTATGCATGTGACTGCTTATGAGGATATTAGTATTAGTGAGTTGGGAAGTCACTTATTCAAGGAGACAACACCCCAAGAGACTACAGTGAGCAGATTTCTTTTGATCAAAACAATCAACCCTTTAGCACTTGGGATCTGGGGGTGATGGCACCTAAGTATGACAAGGAACCTATTTGGGATGAATTTCCCTTTGACCCAGATGATGCACAAAATTCAGAACACAATGTAAGCTATGAGATTTCCATTGGAAAAGAAGATGTTTTTGACGAAGAAGCTTGTATGGTGAAGCTCCAAAATGACCTCTTTAAGGTTGCAACCACTAATGAAGAGTTTAATGGTGTCCTTGTGTACAAATATGATTTAAGAATGCATGGAGTTGATTATAAGCAAAGGTTTAGAGAATTTGTTGAGTTTGATTCTCATCTTGATGTTGAGAAATGCCATCAAGCGGGTAATGAGGGACAAGAGTCTAGGGACAACCATGGAGTCTTTGATAACAAGAACGAAAGTTCTAATTTCTACTTGCAGCCTATCAACAGTTCACCATTCTTGCATACTTATGGGTGGAAAGGTCAATTCTTGGCATCCATTGAAAATTAAGTGCAAGCTCTATCCCGATTTGATCGCACACACAGTTTGATTGAAGTACTCTACTGGAGGGCTCAGATTGAAGAGAGATGGAAAGGAGTTAGGGATGGAGTTACTCTCCCTAATCTACAATTTATCAAAGACTCTTTGGAGACAATGAAATCAAAATATTTACACTTGATCAGAGATCGAGATTATGCCTTCAAAGTTACAAAGAAGACCATTGGTGTCTTCCAAGGAAAAGAAATAAAGGTTGATGAGCTTACTCTTGAGCTCGAATCAACAAAGGATATGTTAAAAGATACCCAGTGGCACTAAAGGAGGCAAAAGATCAACTTGTTGATTTCAAACTTTTCATAGAGCAAGAGAATGAATAAAGAGCTAAAGAAATCAAACAAGTAATTGGTGAGATTGATAGTCTTCGAGAGGAGTTTGATCTAGAAAGCTTCACAAGAAAAGCAGAAGTTGCATGTGCAGATTTGGATCAACAAGATGGAATGGAGCAAGAGGAAAGGGATGACTTCCAAATTCTTGACAATCCTCACTTTGAAGTGGGTGCTAATTCAATTTATGATAATCCATTCTTTGTGAAGGAGGATGAAGGATCTGATGAAGTTTCCAAGCATGAGACAGAGTGTGGTTTTTCACCTTTTAATTATTTGAAATCAAACAATGAGGACGTGTCACACTTGGTGATTGGTAAACTTTCGAGGCTGCATGATAGCGAATGCATAAGTGGGTTAGAGGATAAAGTCTCCATATGGGAAGTGTTGAATCATGGTGACTTCATCATCTTTGACATCAAGGTGTTGTCCAAACATAGTTTGGTAGCTTTTATAGCAGCAAGGAGAGAAGATTTCATACTTGTTACCTATGAAACTTGGGAGAAAGAAGGACCAACACAGGATATTTACATGTTTGACAATCCATTCCTTGGGTTGAGTGATGCTTTAGCTCATACTAGTCCATTTTGGGAATTGGGTTTGAAGACAATGATTGTTCCAGGCTCCTTTGTTGTTGAAGCTCTCATGGATAGGCTTCAAGGGTTCACCAGAGAAGTCACTAATTTCTAGAGTGCATTTGGTTTTGATTGGCACTTGGAGATATGTTGTGTACTTTCACCAATGTGTTGGAGATCATTTTTGGTTAGGTATCCATGCTTGGGATCCTCAACATGGTTTGACGGAGCTTATTGCATATGGAAAGAAGGATCTTTGGAGGGATAATGATCAAATTTTCAGAATTTATGGTGTTGTCCCCTTCTTTACCATCCATTTGGTAGTTCCATTTGGTCATTTGGAAGGAAATTCTAAGGGTTGGAGAAAAGGACAGATGGTTACTCTTGGGAGTTCCTTGGCATGAACAGGGGTAGGTTTTGAGCCTTGAGTTTGTTGTTTGGTTGTAGACCAGCCACCTTACACTTGGAGTTACTGTCATTCAAGAGAGTTGGTGCACTATTTCTTGCCAAGGAGGTACAAGTTTTCAGTGGGAGATTGTTTTGAAGTGTTTCCCAGCCACTTTTGAGGTGTTATTATGCAACACTACTCTTCTCACATGCTAATGCTTGGGAATTTCATAGGCACTACTTTACCACTTGTGCAAAGCACTAAACTCAGATTGTACCTTCTTGTTTCCAGCTTTGATCAATAGTGGCTATTGGTTACTTCAAACCTTTCGAACTCAAGGAGTTCATTATATGAGGGTTTGTGATGCAAGCCTTGGTAGTTCCCTCTCAGTGTTGGTTTAGGATAGCGAACCTCCACTTGCTTTGGTTCACCATTCTGAGACTCTTGGAGTTGGAACATATAGATTTTTCAAGAGTCTTCATGGTTGTGTGAGGTATTATGATGATATATTTTTTGATCTCTTACGAGGGATGGCTTTCCTTTTAGCGAGAAGATTTGAAGGAGTCACATATGCAGTCATGGCTCTGCTAGACACCATGTGGAGATATGCTGAAGAGTATTTTGAGTTGAGCATACTTTCCTTCCTATTGCCCAGGATTGTGATAGGCAGTTTCGTTGCATATATGGACTTCTCAGAGTCGTTTGGGTAGGAGATGCTGCATGGTATTGATTTCAGGCCTCCCAAGTATTTCAGATTGAGTCTCGTTGATGGTAACATTTTGGGGTTATAGGGGAGGATAGTGCAAATTTGGCATGATGTTTTCACTGATGTGATCAGAGTGGTGCAACATCGGCATGATGGGTCCTTCCTAAGATGGATGTGGGACCTTGGGATCCTACTTCGTTTTGTGTGGATCAATCTAATATTTTTGGAGTTGTGGTGGCATTGCTTGAGGACAAGCAATTTTTGGGAAGGATGGACTATAATGTCCCCATTTTTAGCCCTACACTTTCCAATGACTGTTAGCCTATTTTCGGAGGCCCGTAGGCTAGTCAAAAGAAAAATTAAGGTTTCCTATTTTCTAAGAGGTTTCCTTATGAGTTTTCAGGGGTTGCACGCAGGAGTTTGGCAGAGTGTTTTCTGAGTCTTTCTAGGTTTTCAAAGGGCTTCAAAAGGGTGTGACATGCATTTCAATCAGAGGATATTTTTGGACTTACTATTTTTAGTAAGTTACAATGGTTGCCCATTTTGTGCTCAAACAAAGTTTGGAGTCACTATTTTTAGTAGTATGCTATTTTTAGTAAGTTATTTTTGGTAGTGTAACCTGGCAGCAACTCAACAAATAGTTTATAATTCTAGCATTGAGGCAGTTCTATTTTGGCAGTGGCTTCTCCAACATTCTTAGAGCTCGAATAAAGGAAAGTTTTATAGCTTAAGTCACATTATATTTTAATATTGCTTTTGGAGATTGAAATGTTTAAAGTTATATTTTATCCTAAGGTAAAGTGGACGCCACAATTCTCAAGCAATGAGTTTAATATGTATTATTTTATTCCTCTTATTTTGGCGTCCCTTTTTGGAGGGAAATGGAGTTTGAATTCCTAGGGTTGGAAATCTATAAATACAGTGCTTTGCCTCTTCGTTTGGTATCTCATTTTATCATAATGAAGTGCTGCTAAATTTTATTCTTTCTGCAAGGTTGAGATGCCTCTTAGTTTCTTCATCAATTTTGAGTTTGAAAGACAAATCCTAAATTGTTTAGTTTGCTAGATTGAAACTGTGTGCATTTTTTGTGAATCAACGTTTCAGATCAAACTCCATGATCCATCCTCAGGATAATGCATGCAACTAGAGAGAAGAGAAAAAATAGGATGAGATAGCAGACTTAGAAGGACAAATCCTAATTGATCAATAACTACTTCTTCACTCAAAGGTTGCAGATTGAGCTTCAATAGTGATGACTACATTGGTGATTTCAATTTGGTTTGACTTTGATGTTTTCTAGGAATATTTTTGGTATGCTCTTTGCTGTTTGGAGTTTTTGGAGTGTTATTTTCATGCTACTGCAAACCCCACATTTGTGCTCGTACCATTCTAAAGACTTGGCAAATTTTTGTGGGTGTTGGCTTGTTTTAATCCTTGCTTTTGGACACCCCTTTACCTAGAATCTTATATTTTTAGGAGAACTTGATTTTTGTTGCTAGTTGCCCTCCTTAGGGTGCGCTAACTCCTTGTCTTGGGTGCATTGGGATGCGTGCAAAATAATCAACATTGTTTGGACTTTAGTTGCTTGGACTTGGATGCCTAGGTCTTAGGTTCCATTTGCATTCAATTTGAGGTCATTTAGATGAGTATTGAGGAAGTTATGAGCGTTTGATGGAGTTCCAGGCTTGTTGATCAGAAAATCAAAACACTGCCATTTTATATTAGACCTGGTATTTTTAGTATTTTGTCTTTATTTCTTGATGCTCATTTTCGTAGTTATCATGGAGATGATTATCTAACACTTGGTCCTTGATTTTGCTAAGTTATCTCATGATACATTGTATATAAACTCTATATTGTAACACTGTTTTTAGTAGTACTGATTAGCTCTTTCATTTTTGTACTTGTGTTTCATTCCCACTGAAAAGTGGTAGAGGTTGGCTTGTCGCCTAGTTGCTTTCTATTTGTTACCCACTAAAAAGTGGAAGAGACTGGCTTACCGCCTAAGCATTTACATTTTTTATATTGGTCAACTTGCCACCAATATCATTTGTACTTCCAGCATTTCAATTTATTACTAACAGATCCCCTTACACTGTATGCTCTCACCTTGCCCATTCCAGGATCTGGGTGATAAGAACGTGAAGGGTTGTTGCAATGTTCCCATTCTCAGAGTGACACCATGGTGACTTGATTCTAGCCCATCCAACATTTCCGTGGGTTAGATGGCGTGATAAGGGAATGATTTTTGGCCATGAGAATCAAATTTTGGTAAAGATGTGTTTAGAGAATTAAGAGGAAATTATCCTTAACCAAGCAAAGCATAATGTTGATCTTATTTTATTATCTCATGGTCTACTTATAAGTCAAAGCAAGCAAGGAGGTCTACTTACAAGTCAAAGCAAGCAAGGAGGTCTACTTACAAATCAAAGCAAGCAAGGAGGTCTACTTGCAACCAATATTTAATATTTTAAGAATAAAATCAGATCTCTTCCTAAGGCGGTTCAAGGAAGCTTCCAAACTAGAATATTATAATCTTCAAAGGCAATCATATCCTCTCCTAGGGCGGTTTGGGGAAACTTAGCCATGAAGTCTTGAATATTTTAATGACGAAAAATTTGATCTTTCCCCAAGGGTGGCTTAAATGCCCTAGTGATTAAGGCAACAAATATTTTAATGGAATAAAATATGATCTTGGCCTAGGGCGGTTTAAGGTGCCTTAGTCTTGAAGTTAAGAGAATACTTTAATGAAATAAATTTGATTCTCTTCTTGGGGCAGTTTTGGTTTGGAACCTTATTTAAGAAGGCTTGGGGGGTTGAGAGAGCAATGTTTTTGGTATTATTTTTTTGTTGACTTTCTGAAGAGAGTTGTCTCTTGACTGAAACAATTTTCAGTCGATTCAAAGTGGTGCTCCCTTGAATATAGTGGTATGGTGATGCCCCCATTCCACCATGTGAGATGAATTCAAGTAGAGTTCATCATAGAGCCTAACCAGATTGCTTTAGTGTAGTTTCAGTTGCAAAATTATGATTTTATTTTGTGACACTTGCTAGAAGAAGGGCTTTCAAGAGGTTCACTTGGCAAAGAAGGGCATTTTTGGTGATTTCCAACCTCGGGCATAATCAAACTTTGGTTACAACAGTCTTCAAGTTGATTTCATTATCATATCTATGGATTTTTTGGCATCTACAACCTCCAATGGGCTGCTACAATTGCTTTTTCAGTCATTTCCAGCTAGGCATATCATCCTACTCACTTAGCTTCATCTTCCATTCATACAACTAGGGTTTGGTCTTGTGCTTTGGCACAAATTGGATGTAATTGAAGGTCTAAAACTCAAATCAGACCTAACAGATTGTACTATCCAACCCTCTCAGTTTGTAATCAATTTTTAAATCAAATAAAGAAGATAAGCTATCATTGTTGGGTATGTTCATCTTTGTTGATTGCCTAAAATCTATGCTCAAATTCATCTCTTGTTGTTTATGCTTGAAACCCTTTAAATCTACATGATATAACAAATCTTTGTTGAAACATAAGTTGAAGGCAAGTCGAAAATTTTCAAACCAGCAAAAGAGAAAAATTCAATTAGAACCCGTAAGGGTTCTTACAGTAGTTTTTAGCGTGTTATCTTTCTTGGGCTAACGTTAATGGGTGAAGTGTTGTGTGCTAAAAAAAACCTAAGGGGGATATTTCATAACACCCTAATCTAGACCTTTTTTGGGGCTTTTAGTGTTGTTAAGTAAATATTAAATCATAACTCCCAATTTATTTTGATTTTTCGAATATGATCATCAAACGGGCAATTTAAGAGCACAAATGGGTCCAAGCACATAGGGGGGAGCTAAACCTAGTGCGAAATTGTCATGGGTGACAATTTATGATGCTACACATTTAAGCAAATATCTAATGCCCTAATTTGATAAACAACTAAGTAGTATATTTTGTAAAGCTTGTGATGGGAGCCTTTTGTAGAGGCAAGGATGATGATGAATTTAATTGGTGAAGAAATTTAATGGTATGAAATCATACTATTACTTATTTCAAATTTATCATACTTTTTACACATCTTCATCTCTTAATCTACCTATTCTTTAAGAAAATAATAAAAAGGGTATAGATATAAGGGTATGTATATGTACCTTCAATTTAGTTTTATGAGTGATGAAATGTTTTTCACTAAAATGATTTAGTTTTAGATGGATTGAATTGAGTTTTAGTTTATGTTAGGGTTATAAAGTATTATTTATAAATTAGAGATGTTAGTTTACATACTTGTAGAAACTCTTTAACAATGTTAGGCATTCTTGTCATTGCAAAGTTTCTTTAAAAAACTTAAATTACAATTATATATTGGTCTCACTACACATATTTAAGATATATTGGTGTTCCTTGGAGAGAGATATTATCGATTCTTGCTTTAAAAGGTGCACAATTTCTCCCTTCATTGAAAGACATACCAATGGTGTTAATAATGATAGTCACTAGTGTCCATAGTAATAGGTACCTCTTTACATGATTGTACATATTTCTACCATATAATTCAATCTTATAGAATTTGGTCTCTTGCAATAACTTTTGACATTTTTTTAATTTGGCTTGACAATTTATTGACAGGTCCATCAAAAATTAAGAATCTAATTTTCTTTTATTCACCTTTAATTGTCAATAAGTCACTTTTTAGTAGTCGGAAGGCTACAATGAAAGCAAGCATCAACAATTCAAAAAATGATAGTGATCATTAATAGATACAAGTTTTTAAAGAAAATTAGAAGTTCTCTTTGTCTTTAGTGTAGGCTTATATATAAGTTTCTTGTATTTTAATATTTGCAAGGTTGCATATAAGAAGGGACCTACTTAATTTTATTAAGCTGGATATGGTTATCATGCATGCATTTTTTAATAAACAAGTCAATATAGAAACTATAGTTGCCTATATTGGTTCTCTTAGTACAACTTCAACTTCTATAACACTACCATGTGCATTCTCAAGGAATGTGGTAACACCAACTAATGTTTTATTGCCTTCAATACGGAAGAACCACTTCCAAAGGTCCATGGTACTTCCAAGATCATGAATCCATATCTGCCAAATGTTGCACACAAGTTTCCAGTGGCACATGGCACTATTTGAGAACACACCAAACCTTACACAATTTTTATCATTAGCTTTGTCAAGATTCCAAGTTGCTAAGGTCAACTCATAATACATGGTATCTAAATGCCAACAATGTTGTTACCCTCATCCTTAGAGAAGCATAGCTCTCTAGGGCCAAATTCAGCCATTAGATATTGTCATGGCTTAATATAACTCTCAAGAGTGAAGAGTCACATGTAGAATAGAATTTGTTTCATCTACTTGACCATTCTTTAGCCTTTACAACTGTGTGATATTATACATACATAACTAGATAGATACTATTATGAAATATCATAATATAGGCAACCATACGTATCGAGATTTTTGGTGTTCAAACATTTGTTAAATTAAAGTTCATATCGATTATTCAGATATGAGAAAATTTCAAGAAACCAAATATTATGCAATAGAAAACTTCATGCCATCTATGTTGATTCAAGTTTGGTTGGCAATACATGGACACCATACCGATTTGCAAGAACTTAAATGTCTTTTACAAGTAATGAATCGAAGTAAAGGTGTAAATGAATCCAATAAACATACCCGAAATATGCTTCAATGTGAAGGGAAAGAATTTTTTACAGTAATTTACAAAAAGGTGGCAATTTTATGTGAAGCAATGTCTTACTATGTAATTAGTCTTCTATCCTCTCAAGTGAAGCACCTCAATATTTACAACCAAGTATCTCAAGAAATGGAGACTCTAAAGAGAAGATGAAGTGTTCTGCCTTGGGAATCGAAAAACATATCCATAATTCATTGTACTGATAAATTGAGTTAGCAGAAGGTGACAAACAAATTGCATAATAATATCGGAATTTATGTCAGAATTGTATTTTGCAATTTCCGGACAATCAATAGTGGTTTTGAGATTAAACATTGTCAGAGTTCTACGTCCTTTCCCATCTTTTATATATTCTAAGCTTTCTAATGCTTTTCAACGACTTCATTTCAAGATACCATCGCAAAGTGGTGGAAAATATGGTCCGAGGAACTCCACAATGAAAATGGGGATGCTATCCAAGATAGGTTGAAATATTGATCTCAATGGTATTTAGTCCTACCTGCTTGGTGATATGTATAACCAATATTTATAAGGCACGAATATCTTGTTTGGGCCTTTTGGGTTTTCTTCCTACAAATGCAAACTCAAAGTTATCGCCAACTTGACATTGATAAAATACTCAGTGCTTGTAATGATGCTTTTCGTACTTCACACTGGTCTTTTTGCAAAATTTTGAAATTCATGGTAAAGGGCTTCACAACCAAAATAATTAAAAAATCTGATTAAATCAAAATAGGAGCAAAGAAAGGAAACACAAAAGTGGTTTTCTTCATTTCATCAATTTTGTTATTATGATTTTAACTAGCTCACCATGTTCAAGAAAACATAGATGAACTATTCCTCAACAATTTGCATAAGACCACCATTGCTCTCTTCCCCTGGCATTCATCATAATGCACTTAGGGTATCAATGAACTATATAAAATGTCGATTTTGCATCTTGGAAAAAAAAATCGAGACCTTGAGAAACAAACGGGGTGAACCTAAGTCAACAAAGTTTCTGACTTGTTATGAATTCGTAAAATTTTGGAACACATATTAGATGAATGCAGCTTAACAAGTCCATTCCCCTTTAATTCACATTGCAGTTTCCTTCATTGATTCCAGTTACCATGCAAATATTTCAGACAAAAAATGGTAAGCCCAAATTCCTAATCTCAAAAACTTGTGTGACTAGCACAATATTATAGAAAATGTCAATCACAGACAACTGTTACAATTTGACACACCAACTTTCCTGACACATGAGTAGACAACCTCGAATTAAGGGGATTACTTCATACCAAGCATATTCCAACATAACATTAATTTGTAAATTCAATTTGACAACATAATCTTAGAAAATAGAGTGATTTGAATAATAGCATAAAATTCTAAATGTCCCATTGAAAAGTAGTTTTCACTTTAATCCAAAAATCAATAATGCTTCGGTTTCTACAGTATATAAATGACAAGCTGTGGAGAGAGTATTCCATAATAAAATTCATTAGAATATGTATGTTATCAAAGGCAATATACAAAGCTAATAAAATGACCAATTGCAAAAAACTTAAGCACATGAATTTGGTCAGAAGATATTTCTCGTCATTTCCCTTATTTTTCAATCGAAAGTGTTTCTAAGTATTACTTATTACCAATTTTTTTTTCAGCAGATTCAGATTGTTGTATCTTCATGGGATGAAAGAGAATAACAAGATTATTAGATCCTGATCATTGTATCTTCAAGTTTGTTAAAAGCCTGCAGAAAAATCTCATAATCAGTTTTAAAATTTTCAATTTTTTTCTCTTGGCTCATACCTTACACTGGCAAGAGAAACACAAAGATGAGAAATACAAAGTTATAATGAAATTTATACTAACCACCATATAAAGCTTACTCAACAACTTCAAATATACATATGTGTGTGCGTACACATGTGCACACATGCATATATATGTGGGTGTTTGCACATGTGCAAGTGCAGTTGTGTGCACTTGTATGTGGAAGTGGATGTATATGTATATCAATTGTAGTGATGCTATAGCATTAAAGTGTGTTAAACAGAACTCCTAACATACAAATGGTTTGTGTAAGTCTGCTTCCCTTTACCTATAAAGGTTTGATAAATACCAGAAGCTGAGGGATTTGCTTTTCCGTGCCATATATGTATGATGGATCACTAGAGCTAGTTTTAATTATCAGTGACAACAACCTTTTATTTATGTAGTCATCATGACATTTACAGTCTCAAGTTCTCCTAAGAAACGAGTGAATGAAAGGTTGTGTTTCCTTTTTATCCCAGTGCTCTGCTGGAATGAATTCTGTGCTTTTTCTCAAAAAATTAAGCATCATCTCATTCCCATAAGTATTGACTATTAAGTTTATTTGATTGTAACCGGTAAACATAGCAGATATATTACTAAACCATTGTATTACTACTCGTCCATTGACACCATTGTTAGTGCTTAATCTTTAGCCATAACCTCAGCCAAACTAATTACTGGCCCGTATAAAAATAAATTAATTCTTAGTTTGAATTGCAAGAAGAAAAGAATTTGCATTAACGCCCACGAATGACCATATACAAAGAAAGAATAGAGAGAAAAAAGCATGACTACAGTGCAAGTTCCAGACATCTTGGAAGAGACTAGCAGCCACCCAAGGCAAATGCCAAGTAGATTTCATAGATATAGGCAAAAAGTTTTCTACTATCAAATACCCACATCAAATTTGTCAAAGTAAAATAATTGGTAATAGTAATACAACTCAATGTAGGATTTCTAGTGTAAATTTATCCTTAATATTTGAACTCCTATGCCATTTACTTAACCTGTAAGAAAGACGAATTTGGTTAGTTGAAAGTTTTCGAGGATTTCCAACTGATTTCCTAGCGTTTAATATCTTCATTATCAAGTTAATATTGTCATTACTCTACTTTCTTTGTTGTGAGATTAAATGTGGGGTTTTCTTCTACTGCTTGCATTCTTTGTCATATTTGAGATTTATAAAATTTCTTAAGAGATTTCTATCATAAAATATTAGGATATAGCCTCTGCCAAATCCTTAGGGTTCTTTGAGATTATCAATTCTCAAATTTAAGGTTTTATGACTTCTACGTACCAAAACACTTAGCTTTTCTAGATGATGAAGTCTAACTAAATATTTTCTTGTTTCAAAATAGACCTTTACAGTACCTGTTTGTTTAAAAGCTTCTAGAATGCTGTTTTGTAGCACAAATAGTTTATAAACGGTGTCAGAATTATTCAATGAATCTAGGTTTATTTTCTGACCTTGGCTTTTGAATACTATTCTAGCACTCACGAGCTAGTCCAATGAATTGCAAAACTATCGTATGAGCTCTATTTCCTTACAAATTTAACACAACTCAGTATAATGATCAATTGTTTTTACAGCCCTATTTTTCAGCCTTAACAAGTTAAAAGGTAGCTTCTATGCACCCTCTTTTAATATTCCATGTACTAGGTGTTATGTAAATTGAAGAGTGCACGAAAATTAAAGATGCCAAATCATCATAGGGCCTAGGACTCAAGGGGGGACTAAAACAATTAATTGAACATAGATTCTAAAGCTATGAAGTAGGCATATATGAGACAAAATAACGTGATGCTCCTTCTGGAAGAAGCTTGAAAAGCCAAAAATCCATTCAAAGCAAAAGGAACATCTTCCTTCCCTCAAAAATCCAAGAGAAATGAGGGAAAATAACGACTGCAAAAATAAGAACTAAACTCACGTGAGCTGCATACTGAGACTAGTAAATGGACTTTCCCAAAACACAATGGGAAAAAAGAATATGTAAAATATGTAACAAGAAATAGACAATAAATAAACTTCCTTGTAAATTGTACATTATATTATAATATCATACGCATATGCAGTGATTTGCAATTATAACCTTGTTCATGAAATTATAAACCAAGACAATAATAAAAAAGCTTGGAGATTCTATTCTAAATCTTAACACTCATAGGCAGATAGAAACAAAATCGTGCAAAAACTAAATCATCTAAAATATAGAATGAAAGAAAGTAGAAAGTATACATTGCCAACATTTTCAGATGATTGTCATATATCACAACACAGAATGCAGGAATACACAAACAAATAAGAGAGGAAAGCTTCTCAAACAATTTGCACTACAAAACATACAAATATGCCTAGATAATTGAGTAGATATTACGATGGGAGAAACGTTGATTAGAGATATATATAGCAACCATTGGCTTCAACAAAAAACAAAAAAAATGGTCTCAGTTATTAAACATTAAACTTTACTAAAAATCAGAATATTTCTTTGGAAAACACTGAGAACAGATATTTTTTACAGAAAGAAGAGAAGATAGGCTACCCCAAATATGGGATAGCAATGGAAGTGACCAAGCACCCTTTTTTATGGCCCCTTGGCTCAGAGTGTATGACAGCAAATGGCTCAGCAATTCAAATACTCACCCTCATCAATTTATACAATGTCTACACAAATAATAACATGGCCTGGTTTGCAAACAGCTATGAAAATTCTACAATATATGCACAAGATGACAACAGGATTTATAATATGGCAAATATGGAAAAGGTGTAACTTAACAATTTTTAATAGCAACTCTCAATTCAATGCTCAGATTGTGCAAAATGTCAAAGCTTTGATCTAAACTTGAAGCATGACAATGATCTATCTCTCTTGACCCTACGGTATATATGACTACCAATATGCAAGATTGTCATATCAGTCAAATGTGGAGTATCTCTTTCAAATATAAATTCCCAGTTTTCACTGTCAGCCAAACTTACCTTTGGATTCCTCCCATAAACACCTACGAGCTGAACTTTGATGGATCATCAAAAAAAATCTGGGCAGAAGTCCTAGGTACAGGGGGATGGCTGGGGGATGGTCCCCTGGTGTCCCCTTTTTCTGCAAAACCAGGGAAACGTTTCCGAACTGAGGGAACGGTCAACGGGGAAAGGGGGATGGCTGACCGTCTTGGGAACGGCCAAGGGATGCTTGAGCCGTCCGTCAACCATCTCGAGGACGCCCGGCCATCCCCCACGTGTTTGTAAGTTTTAAACAAAACAAAAAACCCAAAGCAAGTCTCTCATTTCATTCATTTGTGAATTTGTTTGTGAAGGAGAGAAAGAGCAGCCAAGGGTTTGAAGTTGCAGCCATTGAAGGAGGAAGAACAACACATTGAAGGAGGAGAAGAAGTTGAAGTTAGTGTTGTTGGGATTGCAAATCCACCAAACAGGTATGCATTTCCTTTCCTTTTCTTTTTTTCATTTTTTTTGCAAAATTTCAAGCATACAATGTCTGATTTTTTTTATTTTTTTTTAATTTTTCAATTGAAACTTGCATTTAAAATATAAAAAACATGAGCAACAATTGGGGGTGTGAGTGAAAGTGAAGATGAAGTACAAAATAGAAGAGAAAGTGGTGAGGGTGTTAGTGGAGGGCAAACAAACCCATACTATTGCCCTTCAACAATCATGGAATGCTATACAAAGCACCCTTTAAATAAAATAAAATAAACCTTTCCTTCAATATGTTACACCCGTGGGCCAAAGACCAAAAAATTCAAGGGGGAGTAGGGTGTGGTATTGCCATGTTTGCAAAAAAAAGTTTAGGGGCAGCTACACAAGGGTAAG
This sequence comes from Sequoiadendron giganteum, assembly GCA_007115665.2. Classification (NCBI taxonomy): domain Eukaryota; kingdom Viridiplantae; phylum Streptophyta; class Pinopsida; order Cupressales; family Cupressaceae; genus Sequoiadendron; species Sequoiadendron giganteum. The sequence goes on from CM021106.1 coordinate 464,641,969, forward strand.
GTCTCATTTTTTTGGGTGAGGCAGGCCATGGAGTTAGAATGTGTCCTGCGTTAAAAGATGATGAAGCAATAGAGTGCCAAAGATTGCAAATGGAGGTGGATGGGGTTCAAGGTGGGTCATCTTCTTTTCCAAGTGCACAATCAACTATGCCTATGCCTTCCATGGTTGGTAGTAGTGAAGTTGCCACAAGAGGAAGGAGAAAGGTGAGTGGTAGTGGAAAGGGAGCTTCAGTTGAGTCTATGTTTAATAACCAGGCACGAGAAGCCACCGAATCTTCCATTGCCAAATCCTTTTTTGCCCATGCCATCCCATTTCATGTGGCCCATTCATCTTATTTCAAACAAATGATTAAAGATATAGCCACTATTGATCCTTCATTCATACCCCCTCGAGATCATAAGCTATGCACCACCCTCCTAGACAAAGAGTACTCCAAAGTTAATGTGTTAATGGAGGATATGAGGTGCACGTGGATGAGGACGGGTTGCTCTATAGTGATGGATGGGTGGACTGATGTTAGACATCAGCCACTCATCAATATCATAGTGACATGCCCTACTGGTTCTTATTTTCTTAGAGCCATAGATTGTTCGGGGAAACGTAAGGATGCAAACTTCTAATTTTCCATTTTGAGAGATGCCATAGAGGAGGTCGGGGCTGCTAATGTGGTGCAAGTGATCACCGATTCAACACGTGTGTGCAAATCGGTTGGTTTGATGGTGGAGGGTACTTATAGGCACATCTTTTGGACCCCATGTTGTGTTCATGCATTGAACAATGCATTGAAAGACATAGGGAAGTTGGATTGGATGAAGCAAGTGGTGGCAGAAGCTAGAGATATTCAGATGTTCATTTGCAATCATCACACCTCACTTGCTCTCTTTAGATCATTTTCAAAGGAGTTTCTCAAACCTATTGAGACAAGGTATGCCACTTAATTTTGTTTCACTTTCAATTTTTCAAATTTTGAAACTTCAAACATTTTAATTTGTATTTTAAATTTGATTTTGTTTTAAATTTTAATGAATCATTGAACCAATGAATGTAGATATGCCACATACTTCATCTTGTTGGAGAGGATGCTTGAGGTGCATGAGCATCTACAATTGATGATGGTCAATGTAGAGTGGACTAGATGGCCTAATTCAAGTTCTGCTCAAGGAAAAGCCATCAAACAAAAGATCCTTGATGACAATTGGTGGTCCAATGTGAGGTAAGACATTAGATTGCTGATTTTCATATTAAATTTCTGATTTTAATATTTTAATTTTATTGTCCAATGTTCCAACTTTTGAAGTTTATAACGTGTCAATTAATTCTTTTGAACTTTTTGTTTGCATTTTACAGATATATTTGCTCCTTCTTCTCGCCTATTGTAGATATCATCCAATATGCTGATACATACTCTCCTAGTCTTGGAGAGATATACGAGACATTTCATAGTATGCTTGTGAAGAACAAACAAACAATTTTGGCAAAGGATCCCACTTTGGATTTATATGAGCAACACATTAGGCCCATTGTGACGCAGAGGTGGAACACAATGAACATCCCGCTTCATATGCCTTCCTTTGCTCTAAATTCCAACTGGTATGCACCAAGGGATGGTAGGGTGCCTCCATGTGATGATCCCGAGGTTTTAGATGGGTTCACATGGGCCATTGATAAGATGTTTTCAGCAGAGTAAGCTTCAGTACTTCGAACACAATTCTTTGACTTTTTTAATCTTTGTGGCCCAACTTTGAGTAAACCACAAGCAAGGTTGGATAAAGCTATATTAGCTCAAACAGACCCTATTGGATGGTGGACATGGCATGGGAGGGATACACCATAGTTGAAGACACTTGCTACTCGCCTTCTTGCACAGGTTGTCAGTTCCTCTGCTACAAAGAGGAATTGGTCCACATATAGCTTTATCCACTCCCTCAAGAGGAATAGACTTACCTCTAGATGAGCGGAAAAGCTAGTGGCTGTGCATAGTGCTCTTCGGCTTCAGGATCAACAGACTCCAAAGTATCGATAGACTCCAACTCTACGATGGGATATTGATCCCGAGGACGTGGCCCAAGTTGATGAAGAGGAAACACCAGAGGGTTTGTTGGGATTCCGTTGGTTGAGGCTGAGGTGGACCATCGTAGTGGCAATGACAATGACTCAAAGGATGACTCTGATTTTGATGCGGTTATGGGAGATCTTGCGGAATAGGGGCAGCAGTGCTACTGCTCTTTGTTTATTGTATTTTGATTTTGATATCATACTTTAAAACTATACGGAAGCAATGTAGCCTTTAGGCATTTTGATATAAGTTTATAAATTATAACTTGGAGGTTGTTTCATGACTCATGTATGTTAGTTTTGAATTTTGAATGCGGATTGAGTATTGACAAATAATATTGAACACAAATGTTATATGTTAAGGTTCTATAATGTATATTATGAATGCCTTATCCATGTTTTCATATAAATATTTAAAGTTTCCCTATATATTTGAAATTTTCCCTATATTTTGTATAGTCGTTCCCCCGCCGTCCCCAAATTTGGCCTCAAAATCCGGAAACTTGGGGACTCGTCCTGCCACCCCCTGCCTTCCCCGTCCTGGAAGCTTGGGGTAACACTATGTTTTAGTCATTTGGATGATGATAAAATAATTATTAAATGGATGTACAAGTTTTGTGTTAATTCTGAAATAAATTCCACCCTGTGGATGTTTCAACTGTTTAAATTTCCAATACATTCCATTGCAAAATATCTTCGGTTTGATGTCCTTATCATTATTCCTCAATATTCAAACTTCAACTGCAAACATATCAAAAACACAAAAAAAAAGTAGGGTGTACATTACATGCAACCTTTCAATCATACATGAATAAGGTATTTAGCAAGAAATTAAAAAAAGTGTCTTAGTTTTCTTTGACAATATCTTGACATACAATAAAACTTGGGAAGAGAACTTCAAGAATTTGGATGTAGTTTTGAGCTTATTGGAGCAGCTCTTATTTTTTTCTAAACAATCAAAGTCCAACTTTGAGCTTAAGGAGATTTTGTATTTTGGTCATGTCATCAATGAACAAGGGACCCAAGTGGACTAACAAAAGATTCAAGCCATTAGGGATTGGCCACCCCCTAAGAATGTGTCACAGTTAAGAGGGTTCCTAGGATTATGCAGCTACTACAAAAGGTTTGTAAAAGGATTCTCTCAACTCACAGTAACACTCACATAATTGACTAAGAAGAGAGCATTTAAGTGGAGAGATGCTACCAAGTAGACTTTTAACAAACTGAGAAAGGTAACGTGTTCATATCTAGTGCTTGTTGTCCCAAATTTTCACTTCCTTTTGTGTTGGAATGTGATGCTTCCTATGAAGGCATTGGAGGTTTTTTGATGCAGCAACAACATCTCATTGCTTTTGAAAGTAGGAAACTAACAAATGCAAAAAATAAGTTTTCTATTAAGGAGATGCTAGCAATCATGAATCCCTTAATAAAGTTTAAACAATACTTGTGTGTGGCAAGTTTGTGGTTAAAATTGATCACAACAATCTCAAGTACTTTCTCAATCAAAAAGAGTTAAACAGCAGGCAACAAAAGTGCATAAGCAAGTTGTAGGCATATGATTTTGATATTGAATATGTGAAGAATAGGCATAATGTAGTTGTTGATGCATTAACTTTAAGACCCACTTTATGTTCCATTGTTTATCTTTGTTGATTGGCTCACCACCATCATATCTGAATATGCCAAGAATAATTTTGCTATTAAGTTATTGGATGGAAGAGTACAAGATGACAAGTTCAAAGTGGTGGGAGACCTAATTTTGCATAAAGAGAGGATATATTTGATCCCAAAATCAAAGATGAACGAAAATATTTTAAGAGCCATGCATGATACTCTCTATTGGCTGGAAACCAAGGTATTTTAAGACATATAAGCAAATTAGAGAGAGATCTCCTAGAAAGGAATGTTCATCTTTCCAATAGAACAAGGTAGAACAAGTCTATCTCGTAGGCCTACTTTAACCATTACCCATTTTTAACCAAATATGATAAAGTATATCTATGGACCTTATCACTGGATTACCCAAGATAAATGGCAAAGTGTAATGTCCCTTTCCCAATGATCGCTCCAAAGGACTTAATAGCCTATTTAATTCTCGTAGGCTATAGTTGGATAAAGGGAATTGATTAATTTAATTATTTAATGTTGCCTAGCAAAAAAGTACATTTATAAGGTAATATTAAATAACTAAATTAAATGGTGTTAAAAAGTGATATTGGAGAAATATTAAAAAGGTACTTTATAAAGTCACTTTAAAACATAGTTGCCGCGAGACTGGTATTGGTACTGGTACGGGTACTGGTATGACATTTTTTTGAAAATAAGAGACAAGGGTAATTGGAGACGCCATTTTCTTTTAATATAAAAATTTATAATATATAGAAAATCTGAAAATATAATGACATTGAACTTTCAAAACAATAGTAGTAGTAAAGTTTAAGAATGAACATTTTTCATTAACTTTAAATACACAAAATGCCAAAATTCAAATCCAAATGTCATTGTCACATTGTGTCAAAGAGCCAAAGAGTTCATACTTCAAATTCCATAATCATAGTTTTAACTTCTAAGTTCACATTTGACATTACATATTCGATTACATATTGAAATCAGAAATATTGATAGTTCGATTGGCTGATATGCAAACAAAAAACAAAAATCAGAAATCTATCTGATATCTCATATCATCTACACCACATCAATATCATCCATGTCAAGGTCCTCAGTTATGAGGCTCTCCAAATACTCATCACTCTCTAACTCAGGTTCCTCTGCTGGTAGTAGAACTGGGGGTAAATCAATAAGGCCATCTAGTTCAACCACTTCATCCACTATGGCTGCAACATCTTCATCAAGTGAAATTTGGTCCCATTTTGCTGAAGGACCCTCATTGTATGCAGGATCTACACGAGAGAGAAGGTGAAGTGAGCTATGAATGTACACCAGGTTCTCTGCTTTCTTTGACCCCAATCGGTTCCTCTTTAGTGAATGAATAAAACCATAAGTACTCCAATTTCTCTCACAAGATGAAGAGCTAGCTACTTGTGAGAGTAATCTTATAGCAAATGATTGCAATTCAGGTGTTTCACCTCCATGGTTCCACCACCACTCTATAGGGTCTTTCTGTGCTTGCATATCATATAAAGCTTCCACGGAAGAAAAGTCACCATGCCTACGTGAAAATTTATTCCATTGACTCCTCATAACTGATGCTTCCTCACCTCGGCCATATATCTTTTTTATTGCAGCCCAAAACCCCTTCATTACCTCTCTATCCTCATATGGAGCCCTCTTATTGGTCTCTTGTATATTATGTCATTTAGGATTTAAGGCATAGGCAGCACAATGAAGAGGTGTGTTAAATTTGTTCCATCTTCCATGTAACTTTTCTTCTATCAAAGGATATAGTGAAGGATCTTTTGCATCTGTTATCTTCTTAATTATTTCACACATGGAATCTATTTCTTCATAAATTTCCTCCAAACATGGCTTGTCTGAATCTGCAAATTTGATCACCTCACATATGGGCTGAATAAAGTCCACAACAAATCTAACATCAGCCCAAAAACGGTCATCAAGGATCATACCTCTCACCTCAACTGCATCATTTGATGTAGATTGCCTCCAAGCTGCCTATGCATCACTAACAACCATGGAACACAAAGCACCTTTCACTTCACAAAGACGGTGAAGAAGAATAAATAAGAAGCAAACCTTATATCAGCTGGTTTGAGAAGCTCCACCTTGGCAAATTTTTGATAAATAGCCTGTGTTTGGTGATGGTTGCATATGAACATTTGAATTTTCTGCCCTTTTCTATGAGAGCTGAAACCCACTCAAACTTGCCAATATCTTTGAGTGCATTATTCAACGAATGCACACAACATGGTGTCCAAAATATATGCTTGTATTTCTTTTGCACCAACATGCCTGCTGCTTTACAAACAGGGGCAGCATCTGTAACAATTTGGACTACATGTGATGGCCCTACCTCCTCAATGTCATCACATAGCTGGTTAAAAAGATACTCTGCATTTTTTTCTTGCCCCGAACAATCTAATGCCTTCAAAAAATAAGGCCCTTTGCTGCATGTTACCATGATATTAAGTAGTGAACGGTTTCTAGTATCCGTCCACCCATCCATCACAATGTTGCATCTTTCTGAAGCCCACATTCTTTTCAATGGTGCAGTTTTTGCTCTAATCGAATTTTTTTTTTATAGATTAGAGTAGTGCGAAGCTTTTCATACATAGGTGGTCTATATCCAGCTGGTGCATTGCTGATTGCTTGGACCATCTCTGTATAGAAAGGTGATCGAGCAACATTAAACGGTATTCCATTGGCATAAAAGAAGCAACGTAATTGCTGCATCAACTGCTTCTCGACCTTGCACATCAAATAATCTGCCAATGGGGTTTGAGCTACCAATGTGTGGCCTCTTGTGAGACTGAGAACTTTCTCCTGCTACATCTCTTGAAGACACATCCACCTCTACCTCTCTAATTTGAGTTTGATTTGCAAAAGTTGCCCCTGTTGCCCCTGTTGTTGAAGCGTGAGAGCTCATATTAGAAATTTTACCATCAGCCCTTTCTTGATCTCTCACAGCCTCGTATCGTTCCACCTCATTTATACAAGGATCAACACCTTTTCCAGGTATGTGAAGGAAATGAGCCCTCACCCTCATGTAAGTACCTTGCCATGACATTGGGCATAATTTGCATGAGATCGTGGTTGTTCCATCTGAACTCTTCGGCCCCTTAACATGATCAACATACTTCCACAACGGATACAAGGCTTGTTTGTTTCCCCCACTTGACATTCTTGATTCAAATTCAGAAATTCTACACAAAAACAAAAAGACATCATGATTAGAGTTTAGACACAACAAATATAGAAAGAAAAATTTATAAAATTCACAATGCACACAGCACAGTGCACACTCAACTGAAAATTTATTGGGCCTTGCCTATTGTACATTGTTTAAAGTTGTTAACATTTGCATAACTACACATTTCATTCTTACTTGGATAACATTTCCCATGTTTTAGACATCATTTTCAGCAACAATTTCTATTCTCTTCAAGTTCAGTTATATTAGAGTCTTAGTCAAAACATTAAGGATATGGAGACAAAAAGAATTGGAAACCATATGGTTCAGTTAACATCTCAATGATTCCCTAGGAATACTTAATGGTATTTATTTCAACAAAACAAGAGAAAGATCAAAATTTTCAAGTTGGGCTAGTGTTGACTCTTAGACTATTAGTTCAACTTCAGTCTTAACATCATTTCAAAATTAATGGATGGACTATTTGGACTATGCTATATCTGTATGACTGTATCAAAGTTTAATTTTTAAAGTTTATTATTTATAGTTTATACCTTAATATTTATTGTTTTATAATTTAAAAATTTATTTAGCTGCAGCTTGCACCAGTAATGAGTAATGAGTCATGAGTCATGAGTAAGCGCATCACCAGTAATCTCCACAAGAGGATCGCCCTTCTTTAAAATCGTGGAATCTATAGATTCCACGATTTTAAACAGGGGCGATGCTCTTGTGGAGATTACTGGTGTGGCGTCGCCGTCGGGTGTATGAGCCAGGAGCCTCAATCTATGAAATGAAAATTTTACGAATTAAAAACAAATAAAAAATATGACTTACCAGTTACCAAAGCCCAGTCGTTGTCTTCTCTAGTCGTGCAATGAAACAATGAGGTTTGAGACTTAAAAAAAAATCGCGTTTTTAGGTATTTGGACGTTGTTTTGCATGTTTGACCCTTTGACCGACGAGAGACTTTGGGGAGACGGCGGGAGACGTCGATTTTATTTTTGGAGACGTCAGAGATGGCGGGCGATGACCGAAAAGTTTCCTCACTGGAATGAGGTGTTTCTGGAGACGGGTACAGTGTCGAAGACACGTCTCCGAGACGCGTCTCAGGGGGCAGGAGACGCGTCTCCCGGCTACTATGCTTTAAAATAAGAAATATTTTATTATTTGAGTGGGAAAAGTTCAAGAAGCTTAATGGAGTTGAGAGCTCATTCGGTTCATGCTTACTTATTTTCTCTATTTGGTGAATTGAGGAGCTTTTCGAAGTTCTGGACTCTAGGATAGAAACCCTAGGGCGACTGGGTTTAGTGGTGAGACTAATCCAACCTAGCTGATCAGTTCAAGAGATCACTTAGATTTCTCATAGTGTTCTTCAATACAAAATTTGTGAGTCTCCTTCAGAGACAAATTTCAAAGTTAAGCGATGGATTATTTACAAGGAAGGCTTCAATGGAATATATTTAATTGTTGCAATGCTATAGTCAATACTATATTTTATTTCAGGCCAATATATTGTTGATAACGATAGAGTTTATTTCCAAGAAGTGGCGAAGGACTCAGATTTATTTATTTTTATTTTATGAAGTCTTGGTGAGCTTATCGTAGCCCATTCCCTAGGCCGCCATTCCCCATTTAGTGTTAATCGCTCCTCATAAAGGTAATCACATGGAGAGCTGCTGATGTGTGGGTCCTATGTGGAGGTCAAAGTTGGACAAAAAGGAAGAATCGACCCCTTTGATATTGCCGCCAACCTCTTTGTGCAAGCCGTGAGCATAAATATGAATCACAACACTTAAGAATAGTTGTGCCTATTCTTATTGAGGAGTCGTGGGCTTATTTGGAGTTATCGGGTCTCCCCTGAGGCACCACGACTTTTGCCAAGGAACCAATACATTATTACTACCCAGAACGAGAGAATCAAAGGTAGCGAATCAGCCTAAGTCAAACACTAGGTCAGAATTAATATATGTATATCTGATTATTTCAGTCTATGAATTTCTAAGTGCAACGTTGGCTTCAATTTTGCATTTATTCCCATCATTTTGTATCTCAGTTATGATCTATATGAATGTGAATGTCAATCTTGGCTTGCTAAACGTAAAATTCATGGAAATGCATATCTTATGAATTTGTAATAAGCTTAAGACATTGTCATGACATCTATTTGCAAAAATGTTCACATTGTCAAACTGAGAAAATCGCAGAAATATCGTTCAATCCAAGTTGGGGATTTTATAGTGGTATCAGAGTATGCAGAAATGCATATCTTATGAATTTGTAATAAGCTTAAGACATTGTCATGACATCTATTTGCAAAAATGTTCACATTGTCAAACTGAGAAAATCGCAGAAATATCGTTCAATCCAAGTTGGGGATTTTATAGTGGTATCAGAGTTGGTATTCTTGGCAACTAGTAGAGTAACTCCTAGACCTCTCTTAACTCATTTCTTGGAAGGATGGCAAGTTGGAAACCAGGGACAGCAAGGGCAAGGTGAAGGATTTACTGATTATTTGAGGGAGTATCAAACTCTTGGTGATGAATTTCATGCAGCTATGTCCTTTCAAGATTTTTGTGCCATTAAGCACAGGAATAGGCCTAGAGATCACAACAGGAGCCCACAGAATCAGGATCTTCAGTGGAAGGTTGGGAAGTTGTCTATTCCTTCCTTTGATGGCTCTAACAAGTGCACTGCGATAGCTTGGGTTCAAAAGTTGGATACATATTTCCAACTCAACCCTATGTTGGAGACGAAGGCAATTAAATATGCTACATTGCACTAGGATGGAGAGGCCTATGAATGGTGGTACCACGGGTTGGTCACATTAGGGCATGCCAGTATTACTTCATACCTGGACTTCACTCAAAAACTTATTGATCGTTTTGACAAGAAAGACCCAGAGTTACACTTCAGGGAGCTAGCACAGCTCAAGCAAGTTGGGACAATGGATGCTTATATCTTAGAGTTTCAAAGACTTTCAATCATGGTGTCCGATGTATCGGAGCATAGATTAATTATTCTTTTCATTAAAGGATTGTCCAAGTCACTTCATGGTTGGATTAAGGCCTTCAAACCAGAGTCTCTACAAAATGCTATCATTAGGGCAAGAGACATGGAGAATTTGGTCACAAGAGGCAAATTTCCTTCTAAACCTTTTCTTCCTCAGAAAAATAAAGACAAGAAACCCTTCCTGAAGGAGTGGCCCAAGAAAGACAGGTTGGATGATGAGGCTTGTAAAGAATTGAGAAAAAAGAAGTTGTATTTCAGTTGTAAAGATCCTTGGGAATTAGGTCACAAGTAAGGGTAAGGTACATTACATAGAGGTGCTTTCTGATAGTGATGGGGAAGAGGAAGCAAAACAGGGTCAAGGAAGCAGAACAAGTTTAGGGTAGCGAACACAACAATTATGATGATGAGCAAGTGGGATATGATGGGCAGCCACATAAGGAGGTAAAAGGTGGGACTATTGCCATTCTATCAAGAACTCCCAAATTTAACTCTTTCAAAGTTCATGGAGTCTTACAGGGGCAGCGTGTCACAGTTTTGATTGATAGTGGGGCAACCCACAACTTCATAGACTCAGCTTTGGTAGCTAAGAGAGGACTTCCTATAGAAAATTTTGAGGGATTTAATGTGATGTAGCTGATGGTTTCAGTATGACATGCACCCAGAGAATTCCTCAGTTGGATATGACGTTGGGCAACTACACGTTGACAGATGATTTCTATGTAGTTGACCTAGGAGACACTAATGTCATCTTGGGTATCTCGTGGCTTCATTCCTTGGGAAAATATTCTCAGAACTTCCAAACAATGGAGCTGAAGTTCAAGGCAGCAGATGGTAAGAAGGTGGTTTTGAGGAGTATGACCAATGGTGCTCCTAAGATTGTTTCAACCAAGAGGATGGAAAGCATATTCAAGCATGGAGATGTAGTCTGGGTAGCAGAGTGTTTGATAACAACTAAGGAATCTTCAGATAGCAGTAAGCCATATCATGTAGACATTTAGACATTGGTGGACAAGCATGACAGGGTTTTTGGTGAGATTCCTCCAGGAAGACCTCCAAACAAAGGTTTTGAGCACACCATTGAGTTAGAAGAGGCCAAATTGGTTATTACTACTCCTTACAAGCATCCAAACAAGTTCAAAGATGAAATAGAGAAGTCCATTAAGGAGTTGTTAGATATGGGGCATATCAAGCCCAGTTCCAATCCATTCACTTCTTCAATGGTCTTGGTAAAGAAGGACAAAACCATGAGAATGTGTATTGACTATCGGGCCCTAAATAAGAAAACTATCAAAAACAGATATCCTATCCCCAGGATCGATGAATTGTTGGACGCATTGTATGGGGCAATCTACTTTTCGAAGATTGACCTTCAATCAAGATATCATCAAATTAGGGTCAAAGAGCAAGATATACATAAGACTACATTCAGGTGCCATTATGGGCACTATGAGTTCCTGGTCATGCCATTTGGGTTGACCAATGTTCTCGCCACTTTTCAATCCTACATGAATCATATCTTCAACAAGCACCTGCAGAAGTTCCTTTTAGTATAATTTGATGATCTTCTCATTTATAGCAATACATGGGATGAGCACCTGAGACAGTTAGATGAGGTGTTGGGTATCATGGAGGAGCAGTCATTATATGCTAAGGCGTCTAAGTGCGAGTTCAACATGATAGAGATTCTTTATTTGGGTCATGTGATCAATGCTTAGGGTGTGCAAGTGCATCAGAAGAAAATACAAACAATTTTGGATTGGCCACCACTCAAGACACTTACGGAGTTGCGTGGATTCTTCGGATCGTGTAGTTATTATAGATGCTTTGTTAAGGGGTTTTCACAGTTGGGTGCACCCCTAACAGACCTCACAAAGAAAGGGGCATTTAGGTGGATAGGTGAGTCTCAATAGGCATTTGACAGACTCAAGGAGGTAATGAGCACTTGTCCAATATTGGCACTTCCTGATTTCACTCTGTAGACATGTAAAAATGGCTCAACACATATCAACATCCTAAATTGCATTTTTCCATTATAGGAATCACTTTCATTATCACTATTGCATTTCACTTCTTTAATTACATCATTAAACCTATTTTCCTCTATTAATTAAATAGTCTCAAATTGTTTAATTAATTCACTATATCATTACCTAATTTAACCTTATTCCTCCCGATTAATTAAATAAACACAAATAATTTAATTATGTCACTAACATACCTTATTCATCTAAATTAATTAAATAGTTATCATTAATTATTTAACTAAGCTACTTTCCCTTCTTCAAATTTGAATAATTAAATCAATTATTCAATTTCCCCGAAATCACTCAGCAGGGTCAATTAATAAATATACTTTTATTTATTAAAAAGTCAAACACATCTTGCACGTTCCTCTCAAACATTGATTAATTATTAAATTAATTAAAACATCCTCACATATCTTGATTGAATAAATCATGACCATTAATTTCTCAATCTATTTCCCAATCCCACCGATTTCTCTAAATCCCATTAAACACTCAATCCAATCCCACTAATTATCCAATTAATTCCCTTAATTGGATCAATCAAATGAGTTAACTGATCAATCTATTTCTTCTCAATGGTTCTCAACCATTGATCCCGCTCTTTCATTATTGCATCTTGATCGTTCATTTGAAACTTGAAAGTCTATAAAACAACTTTCATCCTTCTCATAAGATCATCTGGAGAATTGGTAGAAAGGTCATGTTAGATTGACTATTGAAGCAAATTGAGCAAACATATACTTGCATACTAGATCATCGTTGTTATCAAGCTTTTGCAATCATGGAGGCTTCGTGTTGAATCAAGCAATCCAACATCCATCTTCGACACGAATACACTCAACCATGGGATGGTATGATTGTAGTTTTTGAACTCATTATGTGTTTCAGTCGTTTATGTTAACCTGGCTTGTTTGGATTCTTAAGCTTTGCAATTACATTTCATAATTAAGTGGGTCTTGTTATCTTGTTTTGAATTGATTTGAATTCATTCATTGTTACTAATCTATTGATCCATATTCCCCTTACACTCAACCCTTTGTGCTTGAGTGTGATGCTTCAGGTGAGGGTATAGCAGTCGTCTTGATGCAAAACAAGCATTCGATAGCATATGAGTCGGAAGCTCTATGACAAGGAGATGCTTGCCATTATGCATGCTTTGGCGAAGTTCGGACAATATTTAGTAGGTGGAAGGTTTGTGGTTAGGAGTGACCACAACAATTTGAAATATTTCCTAGAACAAGAGGATTTGAATGAGACAGCAGAAGTGGGTCAGCAAGATACAGGCCTACGGTTTCGACATTGAATATGTCAAGGGCAAGAAAAACATTATTGTTGATGCCCTTTCCAGTAAACCAGCTGCAAGTTCCCTTACTAAGATTTTGGCTGATTGGAAGTCCCACCTCTTGTTGGAATATTCCAAGAATACGTTTGCTTGTGAGTTGATGGATGGAAAAATTTAGGATGACAAGTACAAGGTGGTAGATGACATTATCTACTAGAAGGACATAATATATTTAGTCCCTGAATCAAAACGTAAGGAGAAGATTATGAGGCTATTCATGATACACCATTGGCAGGACATCCTAGATACTTCAAAACTTAGAAGTAGGTTAAAGAGAGGTTCTCATGGAAGGGCCTTGTTGACATTTCATGCCACCCTTTGATGACCCATCATTGATAACCGATCTTAGAGATCCTACATGGGCCATCTTGCATGAATTCTCCTTGAAGGGTCCTAAAATTGGCTAAGTCTTGAAGTTTTCGGGCTTTCAGGCTTTCGCTTACCTCTTTACTCACATGCTTTCTTCATCGCTCCCGCTCCTTCTTTGCCTTCCATTTTCCCTTAAGTGTTTTGAGCTTCGGCCTTTGGCCTTACCCTTTAACTCTTACCGCTTCCTTCTAGTAAGCCTCAAGCCTTACCCCCGATCATCGAAGTTCCAGGATGCTTTTCAAGATTTGTCTAAGTCTTGACGTGTCACACTTTAGGGGTCGGGCTTCCCTCTTATCGCTTTCCATCTCTTCATCTCAAGAAGTAACCCTTCCTCCTGACCCCCGATAGCTTTTCGAACTTCAAACATTCGCTTTCCCTGTTCCCTCTTACTTTTTGTGGTAAAGGGTAGAGCTTCCCCCTGATCACTGAAACCTCTTTTGGCCTTCAGTGATCGGGCCTTCTCCTTCCATCTTTCCTTTCCCTGACTCCTTCAAAAATTCAGCTAAGTGTTGAGTGTTCGGGTTTAAGACTCGGGCTTCTCCTTTACCTCTTACCTTTCTTCGATAAAAGGTAGCTCGTCCCTCCGACTTCCGATGGCTCCTTTCGAACATTGGACATCGGTCTTCCACTTCCCTCTTTTGATGTCTGTGATAAGGCGTCGATCTCCGACGTCTCATTCAAAGCTTTCGGTTAAAGCTAAACCTTTCGGGTGTTGGGCATCGAGCATCGATCTTTTCCTTTACTCTTTTCGAATCTACAAGGTGTAAGCCTTCTCCTCGATCTTCGAGGCTTGATAAGGGCGAACTTTTCGGACTTCATGGTTCTCCCTTTCTACTTTCTTCCTTCTTCCTCTTCTATCATGCGATAAGCGGTACACCCGAAGCTTGATCTCCGACGATCTGATGCCAATAATGTGTAAGCAATATGAAGCAAGCCCGACGCCTGATCCCCGACAAAGATGTTTCACGGCTCCAAACCATTTAACGCATAAGCAAAGGTTTCCTTTCGGGCCCAACGCCTCGACCTTTTTGCGATTTTTGGCATTTTTTTCTGGGCGATGTCATTAATGCTCGAACCACTTCCTCAGCTACCTGTTTCGACTTTTGGGCTTCAAGGATGACATTTATTGCTCCCCTGACTTCTGTAAGTGGATTTTATGGGTACCCATGCTCACTTATTGCTAGTTTGTTGACTTTCCTGACAGATCCATGCCCTAACCACAATTTTCACGGGATGGGTCCATTCTTTCATGCACAACCTTCATTGCTAACCTTGGTTAGAATTAGGGTTCAATTTGTGATTCTAAGTTATGCCTGAATTATAAAGGCAAGAAATGTATTCATTTTAGGGGTTCTTCCTCTGGCTCCTCCAAGGTTTTTCTTTGGTAGACTTGCATTTTTACATCTCTACAATTATAAAGATTGTCTTTTTGCCTCTACATCAATGAAATCGACTAAGCTTTCCTCTTCTCAACTTGTTTATGTTTTGTAAGTTTCATTGCCTGTATATTTAAGTATTTGTTTTTTATTTTCATGCATGTGTGTTTGAGTTAAATAGTTTATAGTTGCTGTTGGAGAATATCTTTTCCTTCCAGCACCCTATCAAACCCTAACCTTCATGCTTGCCTTTGGGAATTGATCAAATAGAGACCTAAGTGAGTCCCCTAGTCGCTTTTCAATGTGTTGTGCAATCTCAGCCAAGAAGAAACAACTTTCCATCTTGGTGTACTACCTCCATTTCCCTTTCATGCATTCCTTCTCCCCTTTTCCCCTGTGAGTTGTTAGAGTAGGATAGTGGTAGGTTTTCATGTGTTGGGTTGGACCAACACATTGCACTTGGATCGAAAGAGGAAGCCGACCTTCTCTGGAGATTCAAACTCATACGTGCAAAGGTCCCACACCATGAGGTTTCCATTGTGTCATTAGAATGTTGAACCTCGTGTTTAGCAGAGTGCAATTTCATGTGACAATAGTTTTTGGCATGCCCGATGGGACTTCTTTCTCTCTGTTGAAGAATTTGGTGTTTTCTTTAACACACCTTGCCTTTTGAGGCATATATTCAAACATCATGGTGATTCCACTCAAATCTACTAGTTCAAGTAGTGTTGGTTTTACTTCATGTCGTTGAGGAAGTTGTACCTTCTTCCATGTTTCAACCTTGGAGGCGTTCTTCAAGTACCTAGCGACTAGAACATGTGGGTGACTCTATTGATATGTACCCAAAATCTTTGGTTGGGAAGTCCTCTGCTTTCCTCTCAAATTTTCAAAGTGTTTCCTACTTTTCCATGCTTAAATAATGTCAAGTTTTGGAGGAAACCACATGTACACTCCCCCATTTCACGAAAATGCCAACTTTGCACCTCCCAATCAGCCATATTAGGCTAGTTATGCCTCCCCATTCATTTCACAGAAGCCTGTTGTTGTGGGTTCTCAATCTTATCAAAATGCTTACCACCCACACCACCCTGCTTAGTCTTCCTAGATGCCTACACATTCCTATCAACAATCCCAGGAGGCTCCTTGTTCTTCCTTTCAACCCCAAAATACCAGTGAACTCATGTCCATGATGAGGGATCTCCATAGACAACCGATTGAGATTAAGGAGCAGCAAGATTTTGACCTACAATAGGAGTGGGCTAATCAAGCCTATCAAGGGCAGCAAGATTGTTTCCCACAACAAGATGAGTTTGTCCATCAAGCTCACTATCCACAGCAGCAAAATATAGAAGCTCAGAGGAGGCATGAGCAGCAGTTGGAGGCACAAAGAAGGCAACAACAAGAGGAGTATACAAGGCAAGATGCTATTGCTAGACAAGAGCAACTTCGACTTGCCCTTGCTCTAACACAATTGCCCAAGACTCAAGCAGCCCCTTGTGTGCTTAGTTTCAAACAAACACCTCCACCAGTTCTAGAATAGCCTGCTAAGGAGTAGGTAAGAAAACATAAATTTGTAATTTAAAAGAACCCTAACAAACCTCTTGAAACTTCCATTAGCCCTCCTTTTGTTCTAGAACAACCTATTGTGTAGGAGGTATGCAAGCACAAAATTTTTAGTTTAATCCTAATCAGCCTCTTGAAACCCCTATTGAACCTCGTGTGTCATCAAGTAGATCTCCTATGTTGGAGATCACAAGTTTTGAGAGCCTCCATTCCTCACAAGAATCAATCCTTGAGGAGACTCAGCGTTTTGCTCCTATTGAGTAGCCCCTTCCAAAATCCCAACAAGAGTTTTGATGCCCTTTTGACCGTTTTGCTCCCCCTATTGTTATTTCACTCTTTAAAGGTGGACCTATTATATGGGATCCTAATTAGTCAGAACAACAGAAGAGGGAGATATTCCAGGCTAGGAGTGAAGAGGTTGTTTCTAAGGAGCCTTCATGTGCTCTAGACAATGAGTGCCTTGGTTTGTTGCAAGAAACAGTTGCAGCAGCAATGCACTAAAAAGGTAGAGAAAATTGATATAGTAGAGGAACTGGTCCTCTCATTTGTTGCCCTCCCTTATTTTGTTTTAGATGAGGAGGAAAGATCACATATACCTACATCAGAAGAAGCCTCTGAGCAGCCTAAGCTTGGCTTGATGGATGAAGATAACTCCATGGTTTAAGAGCAGCAACAGCAGACATGTTTATCCCTTGCTATGGTGGATGAAGATCCCCAATCTGTTGAGGTCAGCAGTTCTGAAGTGAAGGACCTCTTTTGGGATGTTATAGAAACCTTTTGTTTAGGTTTAAATGTCAAATCATCACCCCCAGAAGAGGAGTTTTGTGGGCAGCAGCCTAAGAGTGACAAAACAACAGAGGATGTGGCAGCCATTACATGCCAAGAGTCTATTTATGTTGCAGCTAGTTGCCAAGAGGAAATTAAAACAGAGAAACAACTTGAAGGATTCAGTTCTTCACCTGAAGTGTCTCACAAATCTAAGGTTTGTGTTGATGAAGTGTGCATCAATACAAGTAACTCATTAGTTATTGAGCAGCCACACATTTGTTTGGAGAGTGATGCTCGTGTTGCTCAGTTTGATTGTATGCCTGAGCTTCAAAGTTTTTCATTTGAGGTGCATGAAGAAGAGATTCCTTGTGTAGATCAAAAAACAGGTTTGGCATATTTTGCATCACCATGTGAGCTGGAAGCTTTCTCTTTTTGTTTTAGTTCATGCAATTAGGAGGTCAGTGGTGATGACATTGGCCTATCCTTTGGTGAGGTGAGTTCTCTTCCCTCTACAGAAGGTCTGCTCTTGAATGTTGACCTATCTTCAGAAAATTTCGCCCCTATTGTTGTATGTTTACCTAAGGCACAAGTGTCAAATGAATTTGACACTTGCATCATATGGTTCCCCTACAATGGAAAAGTTTACAGTGGGGTGATCCTTCACCTTGCAAGCATTTTGTGCAGTAACATGCATGTTGGTAGTGGTTTTCAGTGGTTGCAGCTGAGTGAGATCTGCAACTATAGTTTGAGGGAGATCAAATCCTTCAGAAGGTTCATCTTTGATAGAGGCAAATTTCCATCTTTTTTTTTCTATTAGTTTAATGTACACATTGTAAATATCTTACCTTCCATGAAGTGCTTTTGCACACCCTACATTCTCCTTAAGGGAATGTATGTTCTTGTTTCCATGCTTTTCTCCAAGTGCAGGCCTGCGCATGTTTTCTTTTGCCCTTGGGAGGCCCAATTTTGTAGATCCCCTTCATGAATCCGTGCCCAATGGACCGATAAGGCCTCTGGATCCCATGATTAGCAGGCAATCATCCTGCAGAAATCGCCATAAATGTTGACGTTTCATGCCACCCTTTGATGACCCATCATTGATAACCAATCTTAGAGATCCTGCATGGGCTATCTTGGATGAATTCTCCTTGAAGGGTCCTAAAATTCGCTAAGTCCTGAAGTTTTTGGGCTTTTGGGTTTTCGCTTACCTCTCTACTTGCATGCTTTCTTCATTACTCCCACTCCTCCTTTGCCTTCCATTTTCCCTTAAGTGTTTCGGGTTTTGGCCTTCAACCTTACCCTTTAACCCTTACCGCTTCCTTCTGGTAAGCCTCAAGCCTTACCCCTAATCAACAAAGTTCCAAGATGATTTTCAAGATTGTCTAAGTCTTGACGTGTCGGACTTCGAGGGTTGAACTTCCCTCTTATCGCTTTCCTTCTCTTCACCTCAAGAAGTAAGCCTTCCTCCTAACCCTCGATAGCTTTTCGGACTTTAGGCATTCACTTTCCCTCTTCTCTCTTACTTTCTGTGGTAAAGGGTAGAGCTTCCCCCCGATCCCTGAAACCTCTTTTCGCCTTCAGTGATCGGGCCTTCTCCTTCCATCTTTCCTTTCCTCAACTCCTTCGAAAATTTGGCTGTGTTGAGTTTTTGGGTTTTGGGAGTCAAGCTTCTCCTTTACCTCTTACCTTTCTTCAGTAAAAGGTAGCTTGTCCCTCCAACCTCCGATGGCTCCTTTCGAACATCGGACGTCGGTCTTCCACTTTCCTCTTTTGATCTTTGTGGTAAGGCATTGATCTCCGACGTCTCCTTCAAAGGTTTTCGTTAAGGCTAAACCTTTCGAGCATTGAGCATCGGTCTTCAACTTTACTCTTTTTGAATCTACAAGAAGGTGTAAGCCTTCTCCCCGATCTCCAACGCTTGATAAGGATGACCTTTTCGGACTTCGTGGTTCTCCCTTTCTACTTTCTTCCTTCTTCTTCCTCTTCTATCATGCGGTAAGCGATACCCCCAAAGCTTGATCTCCGACGGTCTGATGCCAATGATCTGTAAGCAGTATGAAGCAAGCCCGATGCCCTATCCCCGACAAAGATGTTGTTTCGTGGCTCCAGACCATTTAATGCATAAGCAAAGGTTTCCTTTTGCGGCAAACATCCCAACCTTTTTGAGGTTTTTAGTGTGTTTTTTCTGGGCGACACCATTAATGCTCGAACCACTTCCTCAACTACGTGTTTCGACTTTTGGGCTTCAAGGACGAAATTTATTGCTCCCCTAACTTCTGCAAGTGGATTTTATGGGCACCCATGCTCACTTATTGCTAGTTTTTTTACTTTCTCGACAGATCCATGCCCTAATCACGATTTTCGCAGGATGGCTCCATTCTTTCACGGATAGCCTTCATTGCTAACCTTGGTTAGGGTAAGGGTCCAGTTTGTGTTTCTAAGTTATGCCTGATCTATAAAGGCGAGAAATGTATTCATTTCAAGGGTTCTTCGTCTAGCTCCTCCGAGGTTTTTCTTACGTAGACTTGCATTTTTGCATCACTGCAATTGTAAAGATCGGCTTTTTGCCTCTACATCGATGAAATCGACTAAGCTTTCCTCTTCTCATCTTTTTTATGTTTGTGTAAGTTTCATTGCCTGCATATCTGAGTGTTTGTTCTTTATTTCCATGCATATGTGTTTGAGTTAAATCGTTTACAGTTGCTATTGATGAATATTTTTTCATTTCAGCACCCTGTCAAACCCTAACCTTCATGCTTACCTTTGGGAATCAATCAAATAGAGACCTGTGTGAATCCCCTGGTCCCTCTTTAATGTAGTGTTGTGCAATCTCAGCCAGGAAGAAACAACTTTCCATCTTGGTGTACCACCTCCATTATCCTTTCATGCATTCCTTCTCTCCTTTTCCCCTGTGAGCTATTAGAGTAGGATAGTGGTAGGTTTTCATGTATTGGGTTGGACCAACACATTGCACTTGGATCAAAAGAGGAAGCCAACCTTCTCCGGAGATTCAACCTCATACGCACAAAGGTCCCACACCTTGAGGTTGTTTCCATTGTGTCATTGGAATGTTGAACCTTGTGTTCAACAAGGTGCTATTTCATGTGACAACAGGCCTCAAAGACAATGCTTTGCGACATGTGAAGGAATGCATGATTTGTTAGCAAAACAAGTCAGAGCACACTCATCCAACAAGGTTACTTCAGCCGTTGCCCATTCTGGAACAAAAGTGGGAGAGTGTGTCAATGGATTTCATTATAGGTCTACCGAAGGTGCATGGCAGGAATTGCATTTTTATAGTTGTAGATCAGTTGACCGAGTTTGTTCACTTCGCAATTTCATCGGAGTATAAGGCACCGTAGGTGACGGAATTTTTTTCAGGGAGGTGTTTAGACTCCATGGGTTGCAAAAGTACATTGTTACTGACAGGGACAGCAAATTTCTCAGTCCATTTTGGCAAGAGTTGTTCAGGTTAGCTGACACAGAGTTGACTCATAGTACTAGTTACCACCCTCAGATGGATGGTTAGACGGAGATTGTGAACAAATGCCTGAGGGGTATTTGTGTAACTATGTCCCGGGTTAATAGAAGGCATGGATTACGTGGTTACATCTACAGGAGCACTGCTATAATACCAATTACCATATGTCCATTGGTATAACACTGATTTGAACATTGTACAGGTATGATGCTCCTTCATTCGTGGATTTGGCTTTCAAGAATAGTAGAGCTCCCAAAGCCAAACATTGGATACAGGAAAGCCAAGATGTAATGTTCCCCTTTTGGCAGTGATCCTGTTATTAGCTCATCAGTCTATTCCGTTATCCTGTAGGCTCGTTGAGGTGTTTCAAAGGGTTCCAGTCTTGGAGGTTTTGTGGTTCTTTCTCATTATTTACTATTTATAGTAAATACTATTTCTAGCAATAAGCAGTTGTCAGCCTTCAAATTCATCACATCATGGGAAGTAGCTATCAGTATTCAGCCTTGGCCATTAAAATATTAATCTTAATGAAATTCTTCATTAATTGAGCATTTGGTTCTAATTTGAAGTTGACCCCCTTAGCCTAAGGAATGAACTTAAGTTGTTTTGAAAAAGGGGTCTTTGAGGGTGGCGCCACATGAAGAAGTCAAAAGGTATTATTTTATTAATTCCTCATTTCTCAAATGGGGCATATTTTTGAAGAGTTGTTTCATTTTTGAAAATGTGAAGAGTCTTGGCTATTGGCGTACCTTCTTGGGGGACTTGAACAGTTTCCTTTTGTCCTTTAAAAGTAAGGCTTGGCTCTAGCATTCGACATCCATTATTTTGCTAAAGTTATGCTGTCAAAATGATTTATCATTTTCTACTTCGAGGAATGCTGACCTCCTAGTTCTTCATTCAATTTCATGTTTGCAAAACAACACCTAGTTGAATTATTGCTGCTTCTCATTCAGACTAGCAGATTGTGTTTCAAGGTGAATTATTGATGTATTTATCAGTTTTACAGTTGCTGTTTACATACAGCTGAATGTTGTTTTTGCTCATGGTTAATTGTACAAATTTTGTATTGTTCTGGGCATTTGATAATAATACTTCTAAGGTCTAGGTGACCATCTCCAAGCATTTTCGGATTTAATTTTGGAGTGTGCAATTTTATAAATGAAAATCGCCCCTCTCAAGGGCCGTACCTTTCAGCCTTGCATTGGGAATTGTGCCATTAATCCTTGCAGGTATTTGGAGTTGTTTTTGGTGTCTCAATAGGGGCGCCTATCTTCCATTTGATCCATACCTGTGATTTCACGCCATTCAGAGGTATCTTGATCGAGTTATGAGCTTTTTATATAATTCTGTAGTTGTTGTTTTCCATTTCCAGAATTACAGTTTCAGAGATACAACAATTCATTCGCTACTTTCATATTCTATCTTCTCTCCTCTCATTCTCTAACTCGGAAAACATTGTATAAGAGTGGTGCTTAGAAATTGGTGTTGAACATTGTAATTTGCAGCTTTACACTTTGTATGAACTGTTAAACAGTAGTACTGTTTCAGCTTTAGCTTTGCTGCATTAATTACTTAGCTTCACACTAAAGCACCCCTGGATGGTATACCGCCAGTGTGGATAATTTTGTTTTGTAATCTTCTTCCCCCCACTGTTTGGTGGTAGCGTGGAAAGCTCTTTGGCTGGTTATCCGCCTTGTTCTTTTAATTCAGCAGTAGTACTCCACCATATGTTAGCACCTCGCCTGCAAAGGGATCTTGAGTGCACATTCTTGGTGTCGAGTTTAATATTCCTCTCTCTGTATAATCTCGTACTTGTTGATTCAGTAGATCCTAGGGATCTTCTAACCATATGCTCGCCCCTCCTCCTTAAGTGGTTTTAGGGCGCATTCTTGGTTAGAGTTCTTTCATGTACGTTTTGGTTATGCTAACCTTAACGGGTGATTGATTCTATTGTAAATGTTTGGCTTAAAAATCAAAAAAATTGAGAGAGAATATTTCAGTGGTATCAGAGTAGAAGTTCCTGCCATCCTGTGTCTACTAGCCTTTCAGTTGACAGATGAGTGACAAAGCAACCAGATACTTCATCAGAAATCAGGCCAGATCTCAGTTATAGTTTCCGCCAGTGCCAGAAGTAGATACTTTGTCAGAAACTTTGAGGGAAACGGGTATAACAGTTGAGAGAATATCAGAAGAGTCCCGTCTTTCGATGGAGGAAAAAGATGCAAGAGCAGAAAAAAAGTTTGATAACATATTAGAGATGATGGCACGTTTGCTAGATAAATTGGATCAGCAAACTACAAATAATATTCAGCCCCGACCCAATCATGCTGGTGAAAATAGTAGTAATAGTGGTGTAAATGGAATTTATGTTCTCGGTGGTCATAATGCTTCAGTAGTTAATGGAAGTGATAGAACTGTTGGACAGCATGTTACAAATACAAGAGGATCTTCATCCAGACCTCTCCTCCCTACATTCACTCCAAGAGATGAACAACAACCTGAAATTGGAGTACCTTTTGCGGATGATGCTAGGCAAGCCTATATGGAGTATATCTCTTTACCTCCTGATATGAGAGATGCATGGACCTTTGATCAATTCATCAATCAAAGAAGCAGAAGGAATGGTGGAAGGAATGAACAACGCCCTTTCACAAATCATAGGAATGATTTTCAGCAAGCATTGGGTTAAGATTACTTTGGATCATTTTGATGGAAGTAATAAGTGTGCAGCAAGAGCATGGGTTCAGAAATTAGATAATTATCTCACTTAGACCAATGCCGGAGGAAGATGCAATTAAGTTTGCCACATTGCACTTGGATGGAGTGGCTCATGAATGGTGGACTCATGGTTTAATTACTCTTGGCCATAACCTTATCCATACCTATGAGGAGTTTACCAACAAATTAATTGAAAGATTTGATACCAGAGATCCTGAGTTTAGTTTCTGGGAATTGGCACAATTGAAACAGCACGGATGTTTAGATACCTATGTTGTTGATTTTCAAAGGTTGTCGGTAATGGTGCCTAACATTACTGACAAAAGACTTGTGGTCCTATTTGCGGAAGGTTTGATGGAGCCTTTGAAAGGATGGGTAAAAGCTTTTGATCCACCATCCTTGGATGAAGCAATCAAGAAAGCAAGGAGCATGGAGTTGGCTGCTCCAAGCCCAAAATTTCAGCCTAAACCATTCAAAAGGGATAAGAAGAAGTTCACTCCTAATCAGCCCAACAAGTATCCACAACATATATCTGATGAACTCCATGATCAGCTCAGAAAAGAGGGAGTTTGTTATACTTGTCGTGAACCTTGGACAAGGGGTCACCACTGTTATGGAAAAGGTAAAGTTCAACAAATGGAGGGCTATTCTGATTATGGATCAGAATCTGATCCACTTGATCAGCAGTATGAAACAGCAAGTGATGAGGAACAAGAAGCCCCGGAAGAGGAACCAAAAGTTGGAGATGGTAATGCTTTTTCCCAACTATCTAGTTTCCAAAAGAACGAATCCTTTCGAGTACGAGGAATGGTTAACTCTCAAAGGATTGTTGCTCTAATTGATACTGGAGCAACTCACAATTTTATTAATGAAGGCTTGGTTACCAAAAGAGGATTGAAGACTGAAGACTTTGAAGGATTCAAAGTAATGGTAGCAGATGGCTTTACCATATCATGCACCAAAAAAATTCCTAATCTTTCTATGCAATTGGGGAATTATGAGGTGAAGGATGACTTCTATGTGGTTGGCATTGGTGATACCGATGTTGTTTTGAGAATACAATGGCTGCGATCTCTTGGAGAGATCACTTTGAATCTGCAAACCATGGAATTGAAATTCCAAGCTGATGGGAAGAAGGTTGTTTTGAGAGGCATGTCCAATGGAGGGCCACGGGTTGTATCCTTGAAACGAATGGAGAGGCTGATCCGTCATGATCAAGTTGAGTGGGCAGCAGAGTGTATGATCTTACCATCGGATCCGGTTGTAGAAAAGAGACAATACCCACCTGATATACAAGCTCTTCTTTCTAAAAAGAGCAAGGTTTTTGGCGACTTACCTTCAGGGAGACCACCTGAAAGAGGGTGTGAACATGTGATTGAATTAGAAGAAGGTGCCAAACCTGTCATTACTACTCCTTACCGCTACCCAAAGAAGCAGAAGGATGAGATAGAAAAGACTATCAAAGAACTTCTTGAGGTAGGGTTCATCAAACCAAGCAAAAGCCACTTTGCTTCAGCAGTAGTATTGGTAAAAAAGAAAGATGGTACAATGCGGATGTGTGTTGATTATCGTGCATTGAATCAGAAAACCATCAAGAACAGATATCCTATTCCTAGGATAGATGAGCTCCATGGGGCTATGTTCTTTTCAAAGATTGATCTTCAATCTGGTTACCATCAAATCAGAATGAGAGAAGGAGATATTGAGAAAACAGCTTTCAGATGTCACTATGGGCACTTTGAGTTCCTTGTCATGCCATTCGGTTTGACTAACGCTCCAGCAACATTTCAGTCATGTATGAACAAGACTTTCAAGCAGCAGTTGAGGAAGTTTGTGCTTATCTTCTTTGACGACATTCTTGTTTTCAGTAAATCTTAGGAGGAGCACCTTCAGCACTTGGAGGAAGTGCTTAGCATTTTGGAGGCTGAATGTATGTTTGCCAAAGAATCTAAATGTGAGTTTGGGATGACTGAGCTTCTCTATCTCGGCCACATTATCAGTTCAAAAGGGGTCAAAGTTGATCCTGAAAAGATTAGAGCCATTGTTGATTGGCCACCTCCGAAAAATGTGACTCACTTGAAGGGATTTTTGGGCTTATGTGGGTTTTATAGAAGATTTGTCAAGGGGTATTCTCACATGGTAGCACCTCTTACATATCTCACCGAAAAGGGAGTTTTTCTATGGACAGATAAAGCACAAGGAGTGTTTGATAAGTTCAAACAAATTATGAGTTCATGTCTCGTATTGGCTTTGCCTGATTTTAAAAAGCCTTTTGAATTACAATGTGATGCTTCAGGAGAAGGGGTTGGAACTGTTCCTATGCAAGACAAACACCCTATTGTCTTTAAGAGCAGAAAATTAAGAGGAGCAGAAAAGTTGTACTCAATTTATAACAAAGAGATGCTTGCCATCATGCATGCTTTGTCTAAATTCTGCCAATACTTGGTGGGAAGTAAATTTGTGGTTAAAACTGATCATAATAGTCTTAAACATTTCATGAGGCAAAAGGATTTGAATGAAAGGCAACAAAAATGGGTAAGCAAGCTTCAAGCTTATGACTTCGATATTGAGTATGTTAAGGGGAAAAACAATGTAGTTGCGGATGCTTTGTCCAGAAGGCCTCATTTGCAATCACTTTGTGAGCTTTCAGCAGATTGGAGAGAGTTGATTGCTGCTGATTATGCAAAAAATCAATTTACTACCAGCATTATAGAAGGCCACTTGGTTGATGAAAAGTATAATTTGGTTGATGGTTTGATTATGTATAAGGGTAGGATCTTTTTGGTGCCCCAATCCAAGCTTAAGAGGAAGATTTTTCAGTCATTTCATGATGTTCCTCTTGCTAGTCATCAAGGTATGTTCAAGACTTACAAGCAGATAAGAGAAAGGTTTGCTTGGAAGGGAATGAAGGAAGAAGTCATGAACTACATAAGGGAATGTCCTACATGTCAAAGGAATAAAAATGAACATTCTTTTCCTGCTGGTTTGTTGCAGCCCCTGCCTATTCCAAATCAGAAATGGGAAAGTATTGCTATGCACTTCATCACCGGGTTACCCAAGGTGCAAGGCCGTGATTGCATTTATGTTGTGGTGGATAGATTGACCAAATATGCTTATTTTTATTCACTACTACATTTACAGCAGCTCAAGTAGCTAAGTTATTCTTTAGAGAAGTTTTCCGTTTGCATGAGTTGCCTAAGACCATTGTCAGTGATCGGGACAGCAAGTTCCTAAGTGTGTTTTGGCAAGAGATTTTCAGATTGAGTGGTACAGTGCTCACTCCAAGCACTAGTTATCACCCGCAAACGGATGGGCAATCAGAGATTGTCAATAAGTGGTTAGAAGGCTACCTTAGAAATTATGTTTCAGGGCAGCAAAGGGCTTGGGTTAAGTGGCTTCATTTGGGAGAGTTTTGTTACAACTCCTCATATCACATGTCAACTAAGATGTCTCCTTTTATGGCACTCTATGGGTATGATGCTCCTAACTTTGTAGACTTGGTGTTTGGTGATAGTAGAGCTCCCCAGGCAAGAGATATGCTCCAACACAATCAAGACATCTTAAAGTCACTAAAAGAAAATCTGCAGCAAGCCCAAAATCAGCAGAAGTTGTATGTTGATCAGCAACATATTGAACGTTCATTTGAGGTAGGAGACATGGTTTACTTGAGGCTTTAGCCCTACAGACAGTCTTCTCTCAAAAAGAGTGGTGCAGAAAAATTGAAGCCACGTTTCTATGGTCCGTTTAGAGTCACCAAGAGGATTGGTGAAGTGGCATATGAGTTGGAGCTTCCAGCAAATAGTAAAGTTCACAATGTCTTCCATGTTTCCTGCCTCAAGAAGGCACTTGGGCATAATGTGGTAGCTACTTCAAAATTACCTCCTTTAGACGAACAAGGGTAGTTGGTGTTGCTTCCGGAAGAGATCCTTGACAGTAGGGAGCGGTCCTTGAGGAGGCGAACAATCAAGGAGTATTTGGTAAGATGGAAAAATTTGCCTATTGAAGATGCTACTTGGGAAGGTGAACAAATTTTGTAGCATCCAACTTTGCAGTTGCTTGAGGACAAGCAATTTCGAGGGGGGCGGACTGTAATGTTCCCCTTTTGGCAGGGATCCTGTTATTAGCTCATCAGTCTATTCCGGAATCCTGTAGGCTCGTTGAGGTGTTTCAAAGGGTTCCAGTCTTGGATGTTTTGTGGTTCTTTCTCATTATTTACTATTTATAGTAAATACTATTTCTGGCAGTAAGCAGTTGTCAGCCTTCAAGTTCATCACATCATGGGAAGCAGTTGTTAGTATTAAGCCTTGGCCATTAAAATATTAATCTTAATGAAATTCTTCATTAATTGAGCATTTGGTTCTAATTTGAAGTTGACCCCCTTGGCCTAAGGAATGAACTTAAGTTGTTTTGAAAAAGGGGTCTTTGAGGGTGGCGCCATATGAAGAAGTCAAAAGGTTTTATTTTATTAATTCCTCATTTCTCAAGTGGGGCATATTTTTGAAGAGTTGTTTCATTTTTGAAAATATGAAGAGTCTTGGCTATTGGCGTACCTTCTTGGGGGACTTGAACACTTTCCTTTTGTCTTTTAAAAGTAAGGCTTGGCTCCAGCATTGGACATCCATTATTTTGCTAAAGTTATGCTGTCAAAATGATTTATCATTTTCTACTTCGAGGAATGCTGACCTCTTATTTCTTCATTCAATTTCGTGTTTGCAAGACAACACCTAGTTGAATTATTGTTGCTTCTCATTCAGACTAGCAGATTGTGTTTCAAGGTGAATTATTGATGTATTTTCCAGTTTTACAGTTGTTGTTTACATACAGCTGAATGTTGTTTTTGCTTATGGTTAATTGTACGAATTTTGTATTGTTCTAGGCATTTAATAATAATACTTCTAAGGTCTAAGCAACCATCTCCAAGCATTTTCGGATTTAATTTTGGAGTGTGCAATTTTATAAATGAAAATCGCCCCTCTCAAGGGCCGTACCTTTCAGCCTTGCATTGGGAATTGCGCCATTAATCCTTGCAGGTATTTGGAGCTGTTTTCGACGTCTCAACAGGGGCACCTATCTTCCATTTGATCCATGCCTGTGATTTCACGCCATTCGGAGGTATCTTGATCGAGTTATGAGCTTTTTATATAATTCTGTAGTTGTTGTTTTCCATTTCCAGAATTACAGTTTCAGAGATACAACAATTCATTCGCTACTTTCATATTCTATCTTCTCTCTCGTTCTCTAACTCGAAAAACATTGTATAAGAGTGGTGCTTAGAAATTGGTGTTGAACATTGTAATTTGCAGCTTTACACTTTGTATGAACTGTTAAACAGTAGTACTATTTCAACTTTAGCTTTGCTGCATTAATTAATTAGCTTCACACTAAAGCACCCCTGGATGGTATACTACCAGTGTGGATAATTTTGTTTTGTAATCTTCTTCCCCCCACTGTTTGGTGGTAGCGTGGAAAGCTCTTTGGCTGGTTATCCGCCTTGTTCTTTTAATTCAGCAGTAGTACTCCACCATATGTTAGCACCTCGCCTGCAAAGGGATCTTGAGTGCACATTCTTGGTGTCGAGTTTAATATTCCTCTCTCTGTATAATCTCGTACTTGTTGATTCAGTAGATCCTAGGGATCTTCTGACTATATGCTCGCCCCTCCTCCTTAAGTGGTTTTAGGGCGCATTCTTGGTTAGAGTTCTTTCATGTACGTTTTGGTTATGCTAACCTTAACGGGTGATTGATTCTATTGTAAATGTTTGGCTTAAAAATCAAAAAAATTGAGAGAGAATATTTCACAAGATATCCTTAAGGCCCTTAAGGATAATTTGCAAGTTGCCCAAAATCAGCAGAAGACTTATGCGGATACACATAGGGTTAAGTGTAGCTTTGAGGTAGGAGACTTGGTCTTCTTGAGACTGCAGCGCTATAGACATTCACTAAAGAAAAGTGGTGCAGAAAAGTTGAAACCATGTTTTTATGGACCCTATAGGATAATCACGCATGTTGGGGAAGTAGCCTATGAGCTTGAGTTGCCCGAGAATAGTAAGATTCACAATGTGTTTCATGTATCGTGCCTCAAGAACGAATTGGGTTAGCAGGTTACTTCTTCAGCCGAGTTACCCCCGTAGGATGAGGAGGGGTAGTTGGTGCTGGTTCCAGACGAGATTCTGGATGTTAGGGAGAGGAGGTTGACGAACAAAGTGATTAGAGAATATTTTATTAGGTGGAGAGACTTGCCCGTGGAGGATGCTACCTGGGAAGAAGAGTATATTTTGTAGCATCCAAATCTACAATTGCTTGAGGGCAAGCAATTTCGAGAAGGGGGGAGTGTAATGTCCCTTTCCCAACGATCACTCGAGGAGGACTTAATAGCCTATTAAATTTCCGTAGGCTATAGTCGAATAAAAGGAATTGATTAATTTAATTATTTACTGTTGCCTGGCAAAAAAGTACATTATAAGGTAATATTAAAAAAAATAGATTAAATGGTGTTATAAAATGACATTGGGGAAATATTAAAAAGGTACTTTATAAAGTTAGTTTAAAATAAGAAATGCTTTATTATTTGAGTGGGAAAAGTTCAAGAAGCTTATAAAGCGGAGTTGAGAGCTCATTTGCTTCATGCTTGCTATGTTCTCTATTTGGTGATTTGAGGAGCTTTTCGAAGTTCTGGACTTTGGGACAAAAACCCTAAGGTGACTGGGTTTAGTGGTGAGACTAATCCACCCTAGTTGGTCAGTTGGAGAGATCATTCAGATTTCTCATAGTGTTCTTCAATACGAAATTTGTGAGTCTCCTTCAGAGACAAATTTCAAAGTTAAGCAATAGATTATTTACAAGGAAGGCTTCAATGGAATATATTTAATACCTGCAATGCTACAATCAGTATTATATTTTATTTCAAGCCAATATATTGTGGATACCAGCAAAGTTTATTTCTAGGAAGTGGCGGGGGACTCAAAGTTATTTATTTTTATTTTATGAAGTCTTGGTGAGCTTATCGCAGCCCATTCCCTAGGTCGCCATTCCCCATATAGTGTTAATCGCTCCTCAAAAAGGTAATCGCATGGAGAGTTGTTGATGTGTGGGTCCTACATGGAGGTCAAAGTTGGACAAAAAGGAAGAATCGGCCTCTTTGATATTGTCGCCAAGCTCTTTGTGCAAGCCATGAGCATAAATATGAATCGCAGCACTTAAGAATAGCTGCACCTATTCTTATTGAGGAGTTGTGGGCTTATTTGGGAGTCATCGGGTCTCCCTTGAGGGACCACAGATTTTGCCAAGGAACCAATACATTATTACTACCCAGAACAGGACAATCAAAGGTAGTGAATCAGCCAAAGTCAAACACCAGGTTAGAATTGATATAATATTTATATCTGACTACTTCAGTCTATGAAATTCTAAGTGCAACGTTGGCTTCAATTTTTCATTTATTCCCACCATTTTGTATCTCAGTTATGATTTATATGAATGTCAATGTCAATCTTGGCTTGTTGAATGTAAACTTCATGGAAATGCATATCTTATGAATTTATAATAAGCTTAAGACATTGTCATGACATCTGTTTGACAAAATGTTCACATTGTCAAACAAAGAAAATCGCAAAAATATCACTCAATCCAAGTTGGGGATTTTACACAAAGATTGCATCTTTGTTGTGGTGGACAAACTCACCATACATGCTCATTTTTATGCCACATCCTCTAATTTCAAGGCTTCCCAAATTGTAGATTTATTCTTCAAGGAGGTTTAAATTACATGGGTTACCTAAGAACATTGTTAGTGACAAGGACAAGTTTTTGAGTCACTTTTGGCAAGAATTGTTTTGTTTGGTAGGAATAGAGCTCACCCCTAACATGAATTATCACCCCCACATAGATGGTCAAATTGAAATTGTCAACAAATGAATTGAAGGGTACCTAAAAATTTATGTTTTTGGCAACGAACAACTTGGGTCAAGTGGTTACATATGGCAGAACATTGTTATAACACTTCCTACCATATGTCCATAGGTATGTCACGTTTCATGGCTTCGTATGGATATACGATGCTCTAACCTTTGTGGATCTTACAATCACAGAAAATGGAGTTCCTAGAGCAACAAATATGATCAAGAAAAGTCGAGGTATTGAAATCCCTAAAGGACCATCTTCAACATGCCCAAAACCAGCAGAAGCTCTATGAAACCAATGGCATACTAAAAGAATTTTTGAAGTTGGAGACATAGTTTACCTAAAGCTGCAATCCTACGGGCAGTCTTCATTGAAGAAGAAAGGAGAAGAAAAGTTGAAACCCAAATTCAATGATCCCTACAAGATTATAAGAAAGGTGGGGGAAGTAGCCTATGAACAAGAGCTACCCGAGGACAGAAAAATCCACAATATTTTCCATGTTTCTTGCCTTAAAAGGCATTGGAACAGCATGCTGTACCATCCAAAGACTTGCCACATTGGATGATAAAGGAAGATGCAATTTGATACCAAAATCTATCATCGATACTTGAGATAGGAAGCTGAGGAATATAAATCTTAATGAGTATTTGGTGAGGTGGAAGGATCTGCCAACTAGAAATGCTACGTGGGAAGGAGTTGACATCTTGAAGCATCCAAATTTGAATTTCTAGAGGGCAAGCAATCTTGGGGAGGGATGACTATAATGTTCCCTTTTCCCATAAAATTCTGAATTACCCATAAGCCAAATTTTCATTTCTCATGGGCTTATGGAAAGTAACACTGAGAAATGTGAGTGTTTAAATAGAGCAGCCAGATTATGGGGCTGCAAGTGTTATGCTATATGCTGATCATTTTTAAATTGGTGTCATCCAAAAATTGTGTGCAGGTGTATTTTGGAGGAAAGGAAAAGAATTTGAAAATTGCATATTTAATCAAGAGAAGGATTGAGATAAGGCACGCTTGTTTATCCATTGATTTCACTCAAATAGATTGGACATCTTGTTCGTCTATCATTAGAGATTGGCAAACAGAGACCCCTTGATTTCCGTGGCTAGTTAGTGGATGAAAACCCTTGAACCAATCTCGGCAATCTCACACAAGGATTGTATTTGGGCTTCACTGATTTGTTATTCGGGTAGCTCTTATAGCACCTATTTGTCTAAGATTAAGGCAGCTCTCCTAGTGCCTATGAATTGTAATTCTGATTGCTAAAGATTGATATATTTCTGATAATAATATTGCTGTTGTTGTTCTTGAAAGGTCTAGCAAATTGAATTGTTTGTAAGTGTAATTCTTTGTTGTAATAACCGGATTAACTAGTTATTGCGAACCACTGCATCGGTTGTTCATTTTGCAAGGGTTTATCATTCATTTATGCATATGCTATTAATTATATTATCTGCTGCACTACATCTGATTTGAAATAAGATTTAATCATTGGTATATCGTGAGGTTAAATCAATTTGAAATACATAGTATCTCTATTGGAGATATTACAAAACTACCTAATTTCGCCCTTAAGTTATAAAATTGTTAAAGTGGCATGTGCCATGAAGGTTTGTGTGGTTCCATGTTACTGAAGTTTTCAAATTGTGAGATTCTCCTACTTGTTATTTGTTATTATGGCAAGCAGGGTGCTTGTAATTTTCTTAAAATTACTAAGTACTTCCCTAATAACAAATCTACCTTGCAGTTGGATTGGCATCATTGTTATTGCTTAATTTTTTAACTGCATTATGTTGAAGACATGATATTCCCACAGTCCATATGAGCAAAAGAAAAAGCTTCAAGTAATAATTGTGTAAATGTTTTCGAATCAACATTTTGGACCACACTCCATGATCCATCATCAAGAAGAGGAAAAATTTACATTATGTCCAACTGTGTAACTGTGTACATTGTGTTGTGCCCCAAGCACGAAATTGCATATTGGACTAAGGATGCATCTACTTCTTGTTACAGATCCTCTACAATACACAGGTTAAGCATGGCTAAAGTGACAAATAATAGATAAATTGAATTTCTAAATAACAATAACAAGTAAGAAGTTTCTCTTATTTCCCATTGTTTGAAGGTGGTCTAGAGGTAGCAAGGTTAGCTCAATTTTTAATTATTATTATTGGGTAGCCAGAAGCTCTCACTTCTCATTTATTTTTATAGCTAAGCAGGGCGCTCCTCCTTGTCAATCGTTATCATAGGTAAGCAGGGTATTCCCACATAATATTTGTTATTACAAATTTACAAGCAGGCAGGGGCACTTCCCTCTTCTATATAATTATTGGATATGCAAGATACTTCCTGGATAGCTATTGTGTCTTGAGGTTTGAATTATTATGACCGTTTGTACATTTCATGCTTCTTTGACCATGGTGTCATAATCCTTAATATCCATTGGCTATCCTAGAAGCATGAAATAGAAAACAAGAACGCAGAGAAAGCCTAAAACATTTATTATGAGTATTGTTGATTGAGAAATTAATCAAATGCAAATGCTGTTGTCTGCTCTTAGAGCAATATAGTGATTGAAATCAGTTGTCAAATATGGCTTGGTAATGAATTGGCAATTCCAAGCAACGACATTGGTTTGGATTTTGAAACCCTTAAAATGTAATAAGTATTATGATGCAGGGGCATTGTACATGTACTGCAAGCAGCCCTATTTTCTAACTGTGGTTTTTAATTTTAAAAGCTGCCACCAAATCAAAGAACATCCAGCCAAGCACTGTCAACATTGAATTATTGGCATGTGTAAAGGATTACATTAGATCCCAAAGAGATTTGGAGGGAGGTTGGTAGATTTAGCCATTAACCACTAATCTTGGTGCTCAAGACAGAAAGGCCATCAATTTCTAAAAGTGACTAGATTTATTTTCACAAGGACAATAGATAGGAGAGAATTAGTGCTGAATGAGCTGTTCAAGCCATTTTTTACCACATTTAGGATGCTCAAATGCTTGTGAAGGTGATCTACTCAATCCAAAAGGAGATTTTCATGATCTGGGGATGACTTAGAGTTTGACGGAGGGTGCAGCCAGCATTAACTGCAGGTATTTGGGCACTAAACCAGTTTTGGGCAGGATTTTGAACTGATTTTTGGTGAAGTTTCTAGAAGAGTGTGGAATGAGAATAGAAATGGGCTGTGAGCAGGGACAAAAGAAGAGAATGAATAGGGAAAGGTGATGTGCATAAGAGAAGAAAAAAAGAGACCAGCAAGCCATGGAATAAGGGGACTATTGAAGCAAGCCGTAGCCCATAGCATGTGGAGTTTTGAGGAACCAAGGTGGTATGAGGGAGAAAGAGAGTGAGAAGACCGTGTACAGAAGCAAAATAATTTCAGAGGTGTGTGGGAGAAGAAAAGTGAACGAGTGTGGAGTGAGAAGAGATAGAGGGCAGGAAAACCACCCACCATTCCTGAAATAAGGAAAATATGACATGGTGGTGTATGAAAAGGACCAAGAGTTCCATCATTGGAGTTCATGCAGGTGAATAGCCATTAGGAGGGTGGTCACCCAAAGGAAGATGACATTACAAGGCTGGCACAAAGGTTGGAGTTTCTCGAAGGCTGCCAAGAATTTAGAATTAGTTTCAGCTAATCAAGTCAAGGAGAACTAGCACCTGGAATAGGGGAAGTGTAAACCCCTATGTTTTGTAATTAACCAAAAAATTGTAAATAAAAATAAAATCTGTATTTACATGATTTCCCTTTAAATTTGCGTGTGTGGAGTGCCTCTCTATCTAAGTGTGTGATTTTGGTTCATCACCCTAGTTAATGCTTATTTACTTGTGGATGATTCTTTGTGTTTGAGTGTTGGAATGTGTATATGTGTGAATTTGTTGGATGCAGAAATATGACTGAACATGCAGCCTATTAGAGTTACCTGAAGGATTGGGGAAGGTCAGCATCAAGTGCTGAAAATGTCAACTGCAGCCACTGAGTGAGTCAATAGACATTGGTTTAATAGCTGCAGAACTACCAGCAGCAAGGATATTTTTCTTTCAGTCAAGGCTGTGATGATTCCCTACAACAACACAGTCCCTCTTTAGCTGTGTAAACATGAAGTTCAATTGATTTTGGGCATTGTTGAGCAGGGTGGCACCATTAGTGTGGTATTAGAGCATGGTTAAAGCTCTTGGAAAAGGGGTTTGTTGCGCTTGGTGTGAGGTTGGAAGGAGTCCAACAAAGACAGTCACTGTGTGTGGGTGTGTATCACCTGCAACAAAGAGGGTTGCAGCTGGATGAGTTGCAGAAGTGAGAGCAAGAAATAGTACAACAAGATGCCACCAAGAAGAAGAATAGCAGAGGTTGCAGCAGCAGCAGACACTACAAGTGGAATAGATGTGGTAGTGGAGGTCCTAAGGGGAGTGCAAGCAATGATGGATGCCATAGAAAGTGATAGGAGAATAGGTGGAGAACATGAAGGTGCCAACAGTGAGAGTGAAGTGGAGGCAGGAGCTACAGCAGCAAAACAAGAGAGTGTAGATACAAAAATGGATGTAAATGAGAAAAGATTGCTTGAGGCCATCTCCAAAATAGGAAGAATAGTAAAGGTGGAGCTGCCATTTTTCTCAGGAAGCCTAGAGCTAGCTGTGTTAATTGATTGGATCATAGTTTGCAAACTCACCATGTACTTGCATGATTTTCCGCTAGGCAAGTATTCACAGGTTTTACTCGTGGGTTTCTACATGCCAAGTTCCTAAAAAACTCACTAAATTTTTGGAGAGTCCAACTGTTTTGCTTGCCACTCCAAAAAATGCGGCAAAAACCCTATAAAGATGTGGTTTTTCACCTTTAAAAGCCCTATTCAGCCATGTTGAACACCCCAAATACGTTGTTTTTTTGCTTTACAAGCATTGTTTTTGCCTTTTAAAAAATTATGAAAATTGGGTGTGTTATGGAGGTCTATGTGGTTTTGAAGGTCTTCATTTGGGCTTGGAGGCGGGGCTTCCGCCTTGACTCCATGAGGAGCATGACCCTAGACCCCCACCAAACTCATTGATACATTTGTAGCTGTATTTTGCATAAAATTCACATTTAAAAAAAAAAATTATGCATTTCTTAAGTTGCTTAGTTTTGCTAAGCTTTTGCCAAGTCGAAATTTTTTGGTTGCCAAGTACTCTTCTAGTTCAAGTCTAAAAACTATGGATTGGATAACAAAGATGGAAGAGTATTTTGAATATGACAAGGTAGAGTACCCTTGGAGAGTAATGTTTGCACAAACAAGGTTGAAGGACATGCTACACTCTGGTGGAAAAGGGTGCAAGCTGAAAGGAGAAGGAATGGGAGAGAGAAAATAACTTGATGAGGTAGCACAGCAAGGAGGATGAAGGCTAAAATTTTACCACGTGATTATCAACTTGAGTTATTGAAGAAGATACATGACTTGTGGCAAAGGGAGATTAGTGTGAAGAACTACACAAAATCTTTAGAAAATCTCCATTAGATCAGGTTATTCAGAGTTGAAGCATGAAATGGTAGCTCAATATGTCAATGGGTTGAAGTTGATTATCCCGGATAAATTGAGCTTGATCAAGCTACAAACCATTGAGGAGGCCTACCAATACGCACTCAAGGCCAAGGAAAAAATGTCAAGAAGACAATGGGTTTCAACTAGCAACAAACGAAGACTTGAGGAAGAAGAGAACTGGCCAATGATGCTAGTGAAGGAATAATAGATACAGCTGAAAGAAGGTACAACCAAGGTGAAGAGGACAACATTACTTACAGTCAAGAAGACAATAATAAAGGAGTGATAAAACCCACAAAAGATGAAGCTAGATTTGGCCAAAGGAGAAACAATAGATTCATGGGAGAATGCTACAAGTGTGGAGAAGTGGGTCATAAGGCAGTTGCATGCACACAAATGCAGCGACACAGTAGTAGAAGTGAAGCCCAAGGTCATGTTACATGAGCAAATGCAAGGCACAATACTTTATCCAAATACATGGAGAGACCATCATGATGAAGAGGATGTTGCTAGAATCTACAAGGAAGGATGAGCCCATGCAGTGAATGATTTTGTTTCAAGCTGTGTACAAGGTAAGAGGAGAGTGTTGCAAGGTTATAATTGATAGTGGGAGCATAGATTTTCTAGTTTTCTTTGAAATGGTAAAGAATTTAAGGTTGAGAAGGGTAGTTCATCCTAACCCGTATCAAGTGTCTTGGTTGCAAAGGGATTATCAAATGTTACTGAACCAACAACGTTTAGTTTGTAATGTACTTTCCCAGAATTTTTTGAAGTCCCCTCAATATTTAACTAATTATTCAAGTGGAATATTGTTGTCTATAAATTTAATTTGCAAGCCAAAAATTCATAGATATGTCCAGCACATAAGACACAACTAATGAAAATATTAATCCATTTATTTATTTATATGATTCTTGGTATTCCCTGTACGAAGACAAAGCATCTTATAAACAAAAATCAGACAAAGGAGAATATATATTATTCTTACCTTTCCTCAAAGATTGAAATGATGGTTTGTATGCATTTATGTCTTAATAATTAATTAACAGCACTACTCAGAAGTCAACTACAGCCTTGTTTGGAATTAATAATGCTTAGTATACTACAGGTGAGGTTCCTGATTGGGGCAACCTCCTTGAACACTATTGTATTAGCAGTAACCTCTATGGGTAGCGGCAGATAGTGTATTTATCCACACCTATTGCAACCTCCTCAAATTATTCCCACATCTCTCTTTAGTCCTGACACCTCTTCAAGAAAGTATGTGAGTGATTGTTAGGAGCAGTTGACAAAGGTAGTAATATTTATTGAGTTCCCTACTGATAACGCATCCACCTGAAGCGACAGTCTTTATATTTTCAGATGAACATACCACGTCACCATAAGCCCCCACATTGCTTACTTTTCCTTGTTT
The DNA here is from genome assembly GCA_007115665.2 of Sequoiadendron giganteum. Classification (NCBI taxonomy): domain Eukaryota; kingdom Viridiplantae; phylum Streptophyta; class Pinopsida; order Cupressales; family Cupressaceae; genus Sequoiadendron; species Sequoiadendron giganteum. Next base: position 464,680,345 of record CM021106.1, read on the forward strand.
TTGTGGAGTCCTTGAGTGAGGCGAGTATTTTTTTAATGGGACCCACAATCCGTTCTTTAAAAGCTGCAATTGGAAGAAATTCCCACAAACCCTTAATATTTGCATTTCCACACTATTCACCTTTTTTAAAAAAGGAGTCGACTTGATAAAATGAATGACTAGTAATACTTCTTTAGGACAAGAAATTCACATTAATGTCTCAAACCTTCATGGCTTAAAGGTGTCTAGTCATTTGAATCTAGAAGCTCAATATGAATCAATCTTACAATAAGGATCAATCTTTCACCAATTTATTTTAATTGCAAAACTTACAAAAATCGCTCCACAAACAAATTTACATTTTCTTGCAACTCTTATAACTTTGCACCTATAAATCTTCGACACCAAAAAAAGATATTTCATTCCCAAACATCTAACATTCAACATAATTGTGAACCCTATCTGGATCCACCACGACTGACTATGAAGAATCTTTTATCTCTGAAGCCAATTACCGTTAGGGTTTTTGTCCCAGGGTTCCAAGTTGAACACATAGTCCAAACTTCACAATGAGAAATAAATGACTAAAAGATATCCAAATGAGCTCCTTCATTCTCTTTTTATAACCTTCAATGGAACCTTTCGAAGTTATATTGAAAATTCACCTTTTATTAAAATAATAATCTTTTAGGCCCTCATAAAGTGATTTTATATTATTTTTGCTTTTTGGTTCAGACTAAGGTCACTTTATAAAAACAAAATAAAATATCATCCTAAAAACCCATTTAATTTAATAATAAAATATTAGTTGCACTTTATTGATAAAATAAAGTTATTTTGGGCAGCAAAATATTAAATTATTAAATTAATTTGATTACTCGAAAAGGGGACATGATAGTCCTCCCTTCCCAAAGATTGCTTGTCCTCAAGCAATCTGAATTTGTATGCCAATACCAAGATCCCAAATGAACCTGAAGAACACTCCACCATGTTTTCATTGCACGAATTTTATACAATTCAGAAATTTTGTGTCCCAACTCTTTGTTTTCATTTCCTATGACCTAGCATAATAGCCATCCTGATGAACCAAGTTGAGATACTTACAAGATCTGGATTCTTCCTTAGTAAAATAGAGCATTTCATACCAGAGTGTCACACTGCAAACAATACTTGCAATACCACTGTCAAACATGATCCTAGGCATCAAAGAAATTAATCTACTTAACAAGCATGATACTCAAAACAAATCATTATGGATTCCAAGAAATGGCATGGATTAGTTTGAGAAAAATATATTTTTTGATAGTTGTAGACCATCTGGTCAACCCAACACAAGGACATGTGAACTGAAAATTATAATTCCTTCGCCTGAAACCCTTCACACAAATGCTTCCATAATTTAGTGGCCTTCAGATATTTATCCTTGCATTTGCTCAAATCTGAAATCAGCAACTCATTGGCTGATTTCATCAAAATCAGTAACTTAAAACTAGCACCATAGCTGCAAAAATGAATTATTATTATATACATTGACAATGGATACAAGAAAATAATGTAAATTTCTTTTACAACAGCTGAAAAATCATGCATGAAAATTGAATATTGAAGCGGTACCCTCATGCTTATACTTTGTCATTCTGATATTCGCAATGAATTTTTTACAGAGAAAAAGATACTCAACACAACTTCTCAACTTACCATAGTGATTGATGAGCACACAGTTATACTGAGTTGGGGGGGTGAATCAGTATAACAACAATCTTGTACTTTTCAAAACTTAATTAACCATAGCAGTAGCACACATGCAAGATCTAGCAATTAAGAACACATGGCGAGCACACAATTTACATGGAAACTCTTCCAAGAGAAAACAATCGCAAAATATTGCTTATATATAGATCTTCTTGCAGGCACCAACCTACTTTTACAAATCTTCTTTTGTAGGCACCAATCCACTGGAGACACCAATCCCCACAACTGAGCACCAACTCAACAAGAGACACCAATCTCTTCTAATGAGAGTCACCAACCTTTCACTCTCCTTGGTTAGGAGGCACCAACCTCCAATTGAACAATATGATAATTATTTGAAACTACTTCTTAGATCTGCCCTAATTCACCTTCATAAATCTGCTCACTACTTCATCAAAATCTGCCTTTAGGATTTTCAAAGATCCTTCACAAATTTTGTCATAAAGCTCTTATGGATCTGCTCGTATGTCATTCTGCCCATATGTCTTCAAAATTCTGCACTTATATGCCTTTTAAATCTGCTCCTTATATGAATGTTATTCAATGAATTGTTTTCTTTCAAATGGACTCCACAAGCTCTTTAAATATCTTCACCAAGGGGGGTGATTCATCAGACAACATGTCTCTTCATAATGGATGCAACCTCTTATTTTATATGCACCCCTTCACCTCTACTTCAGGCACACCAATAGGAGTCAGCCCCTATATTTTTTTTATTTTTTTCAAATTTAAATCCCCAAAAATAGGGTGCTCCAATAAGGGGGTCGGTCTCTTCATAAAAATAATTAATTTACAGTTTTTTATTTATTAATGAGGGCGCCAATGAGTCTAAGGTTCAGCCCTTAGAACCAAAATATTTTTATTTTATTTTCTTCCAATCTTTCATCAGCAAATACTTTCCTCAACAAATCCTCTTGGCCTTCAAATATTAATGACAACAATTTCCATTGGCCTTCGAATACCTTTGACATCAATGACAACAATTTCCAATAGTAATGTTGTTCCCAATTACTTGGTAAACTCAAACATGTAAATTTTAATGCTATACAAGGTTGATTCAACACAGAGCGAGCTCTATCATGAATATGTTCTATAATGAAATTCAAAACACATCATACCTTGACCTCATACTAGAAGTTATCTAGAGAAGGTGTCTGCAAGATATCAGAAGTGATGAAGTCTTCATATGTGATCATATCCCATGGGTAAACTTCACCTACAACCTCAATTCTTTCTTCTTTATTAGGTGGTCTACTAGGAGGATTATGAACAAGAATCTTATCATCCTAAATCGCATGACTTTGCACATCATCCAAATTTGATCTTTGGTCTTCATTCAAAACTTCATGTGAACCAAGGGGCCAAACATGATAGAAATCCTTCTTCATCCATTTAGTCTTTGGTAGTCCATAAACCTAACCAAGAGGCACTACCTCAAATTTGAAAACTTCACCTGGATCCCATATCGTGTTATTGTCACCCGCTATGTTACTAAAATCAGAAAATGTCCTAGCATTCATCATAAAAAGTGGATTAACAATTGTCAATTCCATCCATTTCAAAGAGTGGGTTATCAAAAGATTGGAAGTTATTTTCATCCTCTTGTTTAAACCAATCTTCCCATTGTCCCAACTCTATGCCTACAAACTTAGGAAACTATTCTAAATCAAAATATTTTTGGAGCCTATCAAGCTCATCAATCACCTACTTGATTTATTTACCCCTTCCCTCATTCTCTTGTTCCCTGAATTATTCTACAACATCAAGCTGATTTTCTACTTCTAGAAGTGCCATTTCGGTACTTTCTAATGAATCCTTTATTGATTTAAGCTCAAAGGTGAGCTCATCAACTTCTTTCTCTTTTCCTTTCAATGCATCAAGGGTCTCTATTGCAAACTTGATGATATGATCATTGTCTAAAAGCAAGTGCAGGTAATATGATTTCATTGTCTCCAAAGCATCTTTGACTATTTGCAAACCTACAAGAGTGGATCCTCCTTCAATGTCTTTATATCTCTTCTCAACTTGGGTCTTCCAAATAAGGTCTTCAATGAATATATGTGTGATATCAACTCTTGTCAGAACTTGTACCACCTTCTCTTTTGTGTGATGTCCCCTCGCTAGTCAGTTCTCGAGAACAGTGTGTTAGCCCTTTATCGGACCCTTGTGGGCTAGCCAATTTGGATAGAGGGTCAATGATGCATTCTGGAGAGTTTGATTGTTCTTGTTTTCAGTGGACAGTGATTGGATCACAGCGAGCGTTGGCATTCCAGGAGTTCACAGCTTCTGATGGCACGGGATTATTCAGAGTTTTGAGCAAGTTGTGAATTATTAAGTGATTAAGTTAATTATTTAACTTAAATGCCTTTTATTAAAGTCACATTGACTTTAATAATATTTTATATCACTTAAAAATGTTCAAAAAGGGATTTTAATATTTTAATGTCTTAAAATATTAAAAAGTGCGCTCAAAGAATTAAGTCTTAAACTATGGAGAAGACTTAATTAAAAATTAAAAAGATTTAAATGATGAAAAAGGCCGTACCTTCTTGAAATGCGTGCCAATTAGGTATAAAGCATCCCCTGGCAATTGAAACTCATTTCTTTTGACTATTTCTCTTTGCCTTGAGCATTTTGCCTGTGCATTCTCCTGTGATCAGGGTTTGAACACACTGCCATTGAAGAACGTTACCTCTTCAGTGTGAGCACTCTTAAGATTGTGGAATATCAGTCGAATCAGTGCATGTTGAGAGCTTCAGCCAGAGGTTCTACAGATTCTACAGAGTTTATTTATTTTGAGATTGTTATTTGCTTACAATAATTGAGGGTTTCTATTGGTGGTGCATCATTCCACATCTATAGAGACTTCTATTAGAGATTCTACTTCTTCCTTTCTTGGCCGTACAGCCTTCATTGGGAATTGTGCCTTGAAAAAGGCGTGTGAAGAAATAAATTGAAACGCCTTCCTTTTGTGTGGGTTTTGGCGTCTATCATTGGCGCCTAGTTATTTCAGAGCATTGTGACCAGTTTCTGAGCAAGAGAAATCACTTCTGGAGTCTTGGCGTGCCTTCATGCTTGATTTCATCATTTCCAGCTGTAGATCTAGCAATTTCTTTATTTAAAATAACTGGAGATTTTCGGGTATGTTTGTTATGCATGATCTTATTGTTTCAGTATAATTAGCACTACTGCATTTCCATTTTGTGAGTTTCTGCTTTAAATTTCAAATTACAAGCAAAAATATGCTGCGCCCCTTCTCTTCTGTCTATTAAGAATTCTCTAAAAAACTAAGAAAACATCTAAAGACTTAAGAAATTAAGGGTTTTGAGCTGAAAGCCAGCAGGGCTCATCACATTTTGTGACCATGTAATGTCCCCTTCTTAGACCTAGTTAGTTTGGTGATAGTTAGCTTATTTTTTGTGTTCTTGTAGGCTGATTGGTAAGATTAAGGGGGCTCCAAAGTTCTTGGAGAGTGCAGGTTCAACATTTTAAGATTTCTATTTATGGCAATAAGCCCAGTTTGCAATGTGGAGCATCATGACACTTTCAATGACATGAGGTGTTCTCCAAACTTCTTGGAGAGAGCGTCTATTTTTAGTAAGTCACCCAATTGGTTCTGATCATCATCCTGCTTCTTTAGTTTCATCATGGTGTGATTAGAATTGGATTTCAATGTCATGGTAGTGCTTTCCACAACTTGGATGAAATATTTTAAATATGCACTTAAGCTTCTAATGTTGAATTAATAAAGTAACTGCTTAAGTGTTATATTTTATTAAAAATGTTTATTTTCCTCAAAAGTGAATGCTTAGAAGAGATAAGGAGGGGTATTTACACATGAAGTAATATTTTATATTTCAAAAAGTCAATTTGAGAAATAAATGAATTATTATAAATTTTTAATTGGCTTTTTTCCCTCCAAAAAGCTATATAAAGAGGTGTTGGGCTCATTTGAAGGGTTATGCTGATGAATGATATTGTTATGCTCATGAATTGAACTTTAACCATTCCACAATCTTTGAAGATGAAAACCCTCTTTAGGTTTTGAGTTTCGGATTTAAAAGATAACCCCTAGCTAGACTAGTGTGATTTCATTTTAGAGATCACTATTGTGCTTCAAATTGAGTCTTTAGTTTTGGATTTCAATCATGGAGGTATTTGATGTTTTCTAGTTTAGATAATTTTGGTGTGTGAATGATCTTGCAAAGTTCGTTGAAGATTTTTTGGGGCGATTAAGGGGGTTCTTATTTGTTAGGTCGTACCATCTCTTTGGACACCATTTGTGAGTTTATCTCTGACTTTGGTGCTTTATTTATCTACCATTTGAACGCCATTCCTTAGTCTTTGCAAGTCAAGCATCATTGAGGGGAGTGAAAGCACATTTAAGCCTGGTTGTACCTTGGTTGGGTGAAGGCATGAGCTTGTGGGAGCAATGCGCCTAAGTTTTAGGCCATATTCCTTGATGTATGAAGTTGTCCAAGTCTGCTAACATTATCTCATGTGGTTTGATGTGGGAAAATGATGTTTCTACAAAGTTATGGTGATATTCCTAAGTTACATACCCATTGTTTCTGAGTATTACAAACTTGCACCTCGTTGATCAGAGTTACCAGTCTAATATTTATCATTTCCATGTTTGAAGAGATTTTTATGTCCATATCCATAATGGGTGTGCCAGGCATGTGTTGTTGAGCTATCCAGGTTGATTCTCTCATTGTTTTTACCATAGTTTACATACTTGGACTCGGAGAGTACTCAGCACGCCCAAAATTTTTGACTCGGCAAACTCGGCAACTTAAAAAAGTATTAAAATATAACATATAACTTAGTATATATATAATAAACTAACTATATTTTGTATATATTAATGTAGCTCTGTTAGCTGACCGGTATATATATAGTTATATAGTATGTATATTCATAATGATAATCTATAGTATATACTATATACCATAGTTTACATACTTAGAATCGGAGAGTACTCGACAAGCCCAAAAATTTTGACTTGGGAAAAACTCAGGAAATATTTTGCAAATACTTGGCAAATGTGTGGATATTTATGTATGTGTATACTCAGGATTGCACTGTGCACACATACACAGGATGCCAAGTTTACATTCATATACACACACAGACATATTTATACACACAAACATGCCAAATTTGTGGGTTTTTTGCGAGCTATTGGCAATTACTCAATAATTTGATGGGAGAAAATCCATCTACATATTACCCACGAGTAAAAGCAGAAATTACTCGGCATGCAAATTTTTTGGAGATTACTCGGCTACTCGGAGTGTATATATATACTATATATATTAAAACATTTTATAATATAAAATATTTAAAATTTTATAATATTTTAAAGTTCTATAATATATAATAATAAATATAATCTATGGTATATATATTAAAATATTTATAATTTTTTAAATTTTATAATATATAAAATATTTATAATATTTTAAAATATTATAATATATAAATTTAAAAATATAATATATAATAATAAATATATTTATAATATATCTATACAGTACATAGAAATTTTAAACTTAAATGCACAAAAAAAATGAATCCTCTATGCCATGCCATGCCATAACTAACAACAACAACGAACGAGGCAACTTGTGTGATCGTGACATGGCAAATCGCGATAATAAACCGGTGCATGCGGAAATAAAATAGTCACAATCGCGCCAAACAAGAAGGGAAAATCGCAGGTGACTGATAATAAACAAAACCGAGGGTTTTATAAGCCAAAAATGCATCCAAAATACGACAAAATGGGCTCGAAATTCGTGTGAAAATAGAAAAAAAACAGCATGCAAACCGCATCTAGGGTTTTCCACGATTAATCAAGAGGTTTTTGGTGAGATTAATTTGCAAAAATCGGCGAGTGACTCGTTTCAGGTAGGTGGCGAATTAAAGTGGAAGGTACTCGCCATGAAGAAATTCCTGCGATTACTTGGCTACTCTACGAGTAATTGCAGAGTATGTAAACTACAGTTCTGACTGCTACATTGTGCTTTCAGTCCACTTGCAAACTTGTACCAGCTTTCACAACCACCAATTTAAGGTATAACATTGTTATTTCTAGTTGGGTAAATCAGTTTCATGATTTTGGGTACCTCTAGGGGTGTTTTCAACAGTTTTTTCTCATATCAACACTTGTATCAGCATTGTAAACTTTATCAGTAGTTATTCAGTGTTTATGATGCTTATGGACTAATCTTGTAACCCTTCGGAAGGTTATACCAACGAAGATTTATCTTTCTAAGCATTTACATTGTAACACTAGATGGCAGTACCACTAGTGAGTTGATTTGGTTTATTTGTTGATACTTCCCCACTAAATAAGTGGTTGGTGGAATCGCCACCGCTAGAGAGTGGAAGGAGCTTGCTTTATTTTCAGTATTAAATAAGTTTTCCCATTGGAAAGTGAACATGCCCCTAAGCTTTCACATGGAAGTGGAAGTGCCACTATAATTCCCGTTGGATAAATGGATGTTTACTTTTATGTATTGCTTATGCATCCCATTGAATAAGTGGTTTGGCCGGCTTGCCGCCTGATGCTTTCTTTCAGCAGTTGATTTCAATTTATTTGTAATCCCAAAACCATATGCTCTCACCTTGCACATCTCAGGATTTGGGTGATCAGAAAGTGGAAAGGATGTTGTTATGCTTTTAATTTACGGTTGAAGCTAACATATTTTCAAAAAAAAAATTAAGGGAGGTTATTATGGACCAATAATTGATTCTTCAATTCTTGTAATTCTCTAGGCCTTTGACATATATCAGCAAAGGAACTTGGCTCATCACACAACAAGATTTCTGAATTGTTTTCATTTGTAGGTACAAAATCACTTTCATAATCAACTACCTCTCTAATCGTTTCATTGCAAGATCCTTGAATAGATGGTAGGATAGGACTATGCTCAAGCAATGAATCATCAAGAAAATCCATACCTCCAATTCTGAAACTAGCATCTGCTTCAAACTCGGCACTTTCAAGAAGATTTATGTACTCCTCTTCCCTTGTGGATGCACCTGAAAATTTGGCTTCATAATCATTTTCAGCTAAGACACCCTCCTGTTGTGCATTCTGAAAGTTCATTGTATATGTACTTTGCATTGAGGCATGTCTTTCATATCCTAATTTAAGATTGTTGGAGAACTTATCTTCTTTTGTTGTCATATTTATAAGTTCAACACCATCATTCATTCTTGACCTTCTTATGTAGTCATAAAGGCTCTTTTTGCTTGGGTGTTCTATTTCAAGTAACTTCAAAAATTCATCAAAGGAAACTTGGTCCTTGAACTCATCAAGTAATTCTTGATACTAATCAAGAGTTTTGGCAGCTTCGCATTCATAGTTCCCTTTATCCTTTTACCTTATCAGTGATGTTAGGTCCTTCTGATATTTTCCAAATACTTGCAATAGTTCAATCATGGATTCTGGAAATGTCTTCATCTTCTACACAAAATTTAGTTCCCTTACCCTACTGGCTGGCAAGAGCCTTGCTTTGATAATCCTTTATAAGATAGCCCACTATTGAAACTTAAAACATGAAGCTGCTGAAACTGAAAAATAGTCACTAAACACTATTATGCAATTTGCTGAACCCTAACACACACTGATAAAACTCTGTCATGCAACTGAAATCTCAATAAGTGTTATCTTTCCAAGTAACATACAAGTGTTGATCTAACATGTAATACTGAAATTTGCAATAGAAGATTAAACACCATAGGCTGGCAGGAATTGTGGCTTTGATACCAGTGTAATTTGCAAACAAAAAATTCATAGATATGACCAACACATAACAGACAACTAATGAAAATATTAAGCCATTTACTCATTTATATGATTCTTGGTATTCCCTTTATGAAGACAAAGCATCTTATAAACAAAAATCAGATAAAGGAGAACAAATATTATTCTGACCTTTTCTCAGAGATTAAAATAATGGTTTGCATGCATTTATGCCTTCATAGTTAATTAACCGCACTACTCAAAAGTCAGCTACAGCTATGTTTGGAATTAATAATGCTTTGTATACTGCAGATGAGATTCCTACTAGTAAACCTAGAGCTCAACAATGAGTTTTCCTTATTGGGGCTACCTCCTTGCACACTATTGTATTAGTGGTAACCTCTATAGGTAGTGGCAGATAGTGTATTTCTCCGAACACCTATTGCGACCTCCTCGAATTATTCCCACATCCCTCTTTAGTCCTGACATCTCTTCAAGAAAGTATGTGAGTGATTGTTAGGGGCAGCTGAAAGAGGTAGTAATAATTATTGAGTTCCCTACTGATAACACATCCACCCGAAGTGGCAGTCTTTATATTTTCAAGTAAACATGCCACGTCACCATAAACCCCCACGTTGCTTACTTTTCCTTGTTTTTTGTGGAGTCTTTGAGTGAGGCGAGTAATTTTTTTATAGGGCCCATGATCCCCTCTTTAAAAGCTGCAATTGGAAGGAATTCCCACAAACCCTTAATATTTGCATTTCCCTACTATTCGCCTTTTTTTTAAAATGGGATCAACTTGATAAAATGAATGATTGGTAATACTTCATCAAGACAGTAGATTCACACTGATGTCTCAGGCCTTCACGGCTTAAAGGTGTCTAGTCATTTGAATCCAGAAGTTCAATATGAATCGATCTTACAATAAGACTCAATCTTTCACAAATTTATTTTGCTTGCAAAACTTACAAAATAGCTCCACAAAAAAAATTATATTTGCTTGCAATTCTTATAAATTTGTACCTGTAAATCTCCGACACCGGAAAAAGATGTTTTGTCCCCGAACAAGTTCTTGCCTTTCGAACATTCAGCATAATTGTGAACCCTATCTGGATCTACCATGATTGACTAGGAAGAATCTTTCATCTCTAAAGCCATTTACCCTTAGGGTTTTCATCCTAGGGTTCCAAGTTGAACACTTAGTCCAAACTTCACAATGAGAAATAAAATGACTAAATGATATCCAAATGAGCTCCATTCTCTTTTTATAACCTTTGATGGAACTTTCCAAAAGTTATATGTAAAATTCACCTTCTATTAAAATAAAAATCTTTTAGGCCCCCATAAACTGATTTTATATTATTTTTTCTTTTTGATTCCAACTAAGGTAACTTTATAAAAATAAAATAAAATATCATCATGAAAATACATTTAATTTAATAATAAAATATTAGTTGCACTTTATTAACAAAATAAAGTTATTTCGGGCAACAAAATATTAAAATATTAAATTAATTTGATTACTCAAAAAGTGGACATGACATAGTGAGTTTTCATATAGGCACTTACGTAGACAAGGTGTGGTGCAATATTATGTCAATGGACATGTGCCATATATTTCTAGGGAGATTGTGGCAATATGATCAGAGAACTGTCCATAACAGTAGGGCAAATGTTTATACTTTGGTAAAGAATGGGAGAAGGCATACCCTTGCTCCATTGACTTCTAATGAAGAGGAGGTGAGAAATGGCCAGAAGGCATTGTTGCTTGCAGGTAAGGAGTACTTGAAGGGAGCCAAACATGAAGATGTGTGTGTTGAAGAGATGATCCCTAAAGAGCTACAAGTAAAAGTGATAAAAGAGCCTAGATGTGAGGCTGCAAGTGGTAATATTGCAATTTTTGAGAAGATGCAAGTACTCATAGCAAAAGACTTTGAATGTGCAGATGTTTATGCTGATGGTAGAGACTTCATAGTGCTGCGAGTGAAGACAGAAAGTGAACAGGGTGCTGCAGGACAGATGTTGCAAGTAGTAGCATCAAAAGACGATAGCAGAAAGGTGCTGCAAGAAAACACAACAGATGAAGTCGGCAAGGAACTTTTTTAGTGTGAATAGTTTGTAAGAGGACAAGGACATTGAGGGGTACCATGGAATGGCTGAAAAAGAGTAAGTACCAGTTGTGGTAGATGAATATCAACGTGAAGGAGAGTTGATGGAAAGGCTGTTTGAGTTTATACTGCATACGGAATTGAATTTAGAAAATGATTTTGTACTCAAGGACCAAGAGCTATTATGCCAAATATTAAATGAAGGTGTGAAGGAGAAATGTACAAACAAGGAAGTAGATGGAGTTGAGAAGAAAGAAAATAGATTTTTGAAATTTGTCAAGAGGCAACAATTCATGGTAAATATATACTGTAGCAACGGTAACTGAGCTGTTGATTTTTGAAATTTGTCAAGAGGCAACAACTCATGGTGAATATACTACTATAGCAATGGCAAGTGAGCTGTTGGGTGATATCGTGGAAGGAATGAATGTGAATTTACAGGATGTGGACGTTTTTGTAGAGCTGCAGTAAAAGGAGGAAGAATTTGGAAGACGAAAATTTGCTTGGAGTTGCAAGACAGTCATGCATCAAGGAGGACAAAGCGATTTGCATTGGCAGAGGAAGACATGCTAGGTACACGAAGGAGATTTGGTTGCAAAAAAGGTAGAAAGATGAAGAATAGTGTCTTATATTTAAGGCACAAAGGAGGAAGAAGATACTAGTTATTTAGCTGCAAGTTTACTTGCAAATGCAGTCCATGAGCATTGTAGTCGGCCGAAAGTAATTGAAAATGTTTTAATCGGCCTGATAGTAAATAAATAAATAAATGATTATGTTTTGGTTTTACGTGTTAAGTCCCCAACGATTGTTATAGTCAATTGATAGTTACTGATAGTTGGTATACTTAACCAACATCAACAAACTATTTATACATCCTTATTGTTCATAGTTGGGGACCGTTGTGATGCTTTTGATGTATTAGTTGCAAATCTGTGAATGAATGAGAATCAATTTTATCCTTCATGAACTGTGCAAGTACTTCATATCATGTTTTGTGTTCTGTTACTTTCGTTTACTCTGTAACTTGTCAAATAGAATAAGCGAGTAAACATTTGGCACCGTTGCCGAAATGAACTCTCGTACACAACACAGACAAGAATAATGGCATCGTAATGGGTTAGCTAGCCGAAGAGCCAATACAAGCTAACAAAGAAAGGGAAGACACATTGATGAAAGATCCTGTAAATCTGTGGGATATCTCACTAAAGGAACACATACGAAGAGAAGCTCTTAGGCGAGAGGTCCCTCACACAGCCATCTAGGACAATCTCACGATCAACCCAGAAGTCAATCGACTTCTCGACAAACTACCAAGATTGATCGCACATCACTATATTATACTGCAAGACCTTCGGGCTGAGAGGGACCAAGAACTACAAAGGCAGTAGATACTGCAATGGTACGAGGAAAGAAACAAACGGGAGGAGAAAGAATGCGACACTAGTCGTAGACATACTCCAAGAAATTAATGCACGTATGACCAAACAAAGATAGGATCTGAATTCCAAGTGGTCAGGAATCACAAGAAAAACGAGTATGAATATCCCTGAGAGTAAAAGAACAAGAGGAAAGACAATGACAATTGAGACGAATTACCAAAGAAACAAACTGAGACCTTGTCGACCGACCAAGAAAACTGCCTGTAGACGATGAAGAACAAATAGACTTTGAAAATGAATTGACACAAGAAATTAAAAACAACATACGCTGCATCCGAGAATTATCCATATTGGAAGAAGAATCGAGAATTGGAGGATCCGAACTAAAGACCCTCGGATGGAGGGAGTGTAGGAACGACCCCCAGTATACCCGGAGTGCAGAGGACATTGAGGGTGGACGAGTGTTGGACTTGTACGTGGCCATGAGTGTAGGACAAGCTCCAGAACGTACTGAGTGAAATAGTCCAAACAAGTCCAATGCACATGGAGAACATCGAGGAAGGAAAATGGTGACTCCGCTAGCCTGTCCGAGTGTGGATAGGTAGAAATCGCCAAAATTTACGGGGAATGGGTCAGAGGATCTAGTGAGACAATATAAAACTTGCGAGACCATATGGGCAGCGATTGGCCAAGAAGACAAATTATTGGCTGAGAGCATTTCCAATGACTCTCAAAGGTATAGTGATTGATTGGTATACAAAATTAGATGTAGCACACAAAGCCACATGGGAGGCATTAAAAAGAGCATTTCAGGAAGAATTTAGACTTCTAAGAGACAACAACGAAATCGTAGCGAGGATATACAATACGAAGCAAGGAAAACATGAAAAACGTCTGAGCCTACAATCAAAGGCTCAAGGAATTGTTGATAAAGTTGGAGAACTAGGCGGCCGACGGATTGAAGAAACGATGGTTCGTTGCAAGACTAATTCCCTCGCTGTAGAAGAAAATGAAGGTTGTACCTCCATCGTCGTATGTCAAGGCTTACAATTGGGCTATGGACATCGAGAGTGAAAATAAAACATCCTCTCAAACGAAACGAAAGACGGATGATGATGATGAGAGCACAAACGAGAGCAGTCACGAAGAATCCAAAATTGTTCAGGCCCTCCAATGAAATATGATGCACATGATGAAAGAACTGAAGGCCGATAAAGATACCCCAAAAGAAACTAAAGAACTTTGGTGCACCAACTGCAAAATAGGTCACACAAAAAATAATTGTCCAAAGAAATCATTTTGTGACATTTGTCAGGTACTAGGACATTCCATCAAGGAATGTCTGTACAATTTAAAGACAAGAAGCACACAAGTACTTTTCACCCAAGGGTAACTGTCAACCCCTCCGACCACACGTAAACCTCAAAATAATAACAACGGTAATGCATGTCTTGGCGAGTACCGCAACAAAAGAGGAAATAATGATCGATACAACAACAATGGGCCAAGAAGCCGAATCCAATACGATTCCAAAGGAAGACCCATGATCCAATGTTGAAAGTGCAAAGAATGGGATCATTTCGCCAAAGAATGCCACTGTTATGTAAGTGGTACAGACCGAATTACCACGAAGATGCCCACTACCCAAAGCAAAAAGGTATCAACATGCTAGAAGTGGAGGACGAGGAGGTTTCGGCAATTACTAGAGCACAAACGAAGAAGACCATGTACCCAAACCCTCATACGGAGAAGGAAAGACTCCAAGAGGCCAAGGCGGAAGTAAAACAAACAATGGCTAAGGAAAGGAAAACCTCTAAGAAGCAACTAGTACGTCATTGCAATAGAAGTCAGAGATGAGCATCATACCAGAGATGTTGCAGACAACCGTACCTATCAAGGTAATAGATCTTCTACAGACAATGCCACAACTGAGAGTAGCAATCACGAACATAGTCAGTGACAATCAAGTTCGATTGGGAAGCCCAAGCAAGGATGGAGCAATACCACTACCCAAAGGTAAACAAGAACCTGATCCAATGTTACTCACTGTGAACATCGAGAGGAAGCCAGCCATTGTACAAATGGAGATCATTAGAAAGACAATCACAAACACCATCGTTGATGGAGGTTCAAGAATCAACGTACTACCAGAGGAGACCTGGAAGTGTCTTGGGAAACCGACTCTACCAACATTCCACTTGGTAGGCATCGATCAACACGATATCAAACCATTGGGTACACTGATGGCATGGAAGGTGACAATCAGCACACAACAACTTTTGTTGAACTTTGTTGTCATCCCACTGCAAAAGGTGTACGATGCACTGCTTGGGAGAGGGTGGTTGATTACCGCCAAGGCGGGCCACAACTAGAAATGGAACACACTCTCCATCGAGAGTGGTGAGAGAAAGTATGTCATTGACTTGAAGAATCAGACCGTGAGCGAAGAATTGGCATCCTTCAAGTCAGAGTCTAACAGAGGAGAATCAGATGTAAACGAAGGAAGAAAGTTTATGGAATCCAATGACGAAGGGGTACTTGACCTCGAGAGTTGCTCTGAAGATGAGATGAGTTCTCTCAATGGTTTATTCCATTGGCAGATGGAAGACTACGAGGTGTTCCACTGGGAGCACAATGTACTACAAATCGGGGAGATCAAAGAAGAAGATAAGGGCATGACTAGCCAGACATTTCCTATCAAGTATGGAGAATACAAGGAGGGAGTAGAAAAACTGGATGATACGCCAACCAACAAGTTCGAACGAGACAAAATAATCAAGTACGAGGAACCAAGGATGAAAAAGGTGAACTTAGGGGATGAAGACAAACCAAAGACAATCTTGGTCGGAGATGATTGTGACCCCGTACTGAAGGCGGCAGTGTTCAAGATATTCACAGAGTACATGGATGCATTCACCTGGACATATACAAACCTCAAAGGGATACTGCCAGAGTTGTGCGTACACAGGATCCCCCTTGTACCAAGAGCACAACCCGTACGTAAGAGGTCATATTGAATGAATAAAAACTATGTTGCCAAGGTGCAAGAAGAGATCGAGAAAATGTTGGAAGATGGGATCATTTTCAAAGTAGAAGTCAATGATTGGGTCTCACCAATCTTCATATCACTCAAGAAAGAGTCTGAACAAATTCGGATATGCATAGATTTCAGAAGCTTGAATGTGGTGATGATCAAGAATCCCTTCCCAATCCCCTTCATCAACACAATCCTTGAAGAAGTGGCTAATCATGAAATGTACTTGTTCATGGACAGATTCTCTGGCTACAATCAAATAAGTATCGCCAAGGAAGACAAGCTAAAGACAACATTTGTAGTCAAAGATGGAGTATATGCGTACAACTGGATACCGTTCGGCTAATGCAACACTCTAGCAACCTTTCAGAAAATCATCCTACACATTTTTGATAAAATGTCGATCAGGAATTTCAAGGCATTCCTCAACGACTGGTCAATCTATAGTGACCAGGACAAACATTTGAAGGCACTCGGAGAATGTATGGAGCAATGCAGTGCAACACAACTGGCACTAAACCCAAAAAAGTATCGATTCATGGTACCGCAAGGCAAGTTGTTGGGCCACATCGTCTGCAAAGTAGGACTCAAGACAAACCCTGACAAGATAAGGGTAATCATACAGATGGAAGCCCCACAAAACATCACTGGTGTGAAGTCATTTCTCGATCATGTCGAGTACTACCGAAGGTTCATCAAAAATTTCGCCTAGATTTCCTAACCACTGGACGTACTTACTAGAAAGGGACAATGATTCATGTGGATGGAAGAACAAGAAAAACCCTTCAACGAGTTGAAAATATGACTAATCAATTCATCGATCTTGGCATATCCAGACTGGAGCAAAGAGTTCCATGTGCATGTCGATGCCTCACATTATGTAATTGGAGCAACACTGGCACAAGTAGGAGTGCAAGGGTTGGATCACCGGTATTTTTTGCAAGTCGGTTGCTATTGAAGGTAGAAAAGAATTACAATATGACGGAGAGGGAAGCTCTTGGGATGGTGTACACCGTACAAAAATTAGGCACTACTTGTTGGCTACACCTTTTACGTTCTACGTCGACCATCAAGTCCTCATGTAGCTGGTAAACAAACTGATCATCCAGGGGAGGGTAAGTCAATGGCTCTTACTGTTATAGGAATTCACATTCACCATAATCATACGACCAAGGAAGACTCATGTCATCGCCAACCAGTTATCAAGAATCCGATTTGGTGAACCACCCGAAGGAGTGAACGAAGACTTCCCTAATGCACACTTGTTTCAAATCACAACACTACCGCCATGGTACAAGAGCATCGGAGAGTATCTGTCTCCATCTGCCTTTCCGAAGGAGATGCCACCAAGACAGAGAAGGAAGTTAGCACTGAAGAGAAAAACATTTCAGCTCATTAATGGTCTGTTATACAAAATGGGATCAAATCATGTGTTGAGACAACGCGTCATGCGGGAAGAAATTCCAAGGGTACTCAAGGAAGCACATGAAGGTCTGGCTGGAGGGCATATAGGACCAAGTGCCATAGCTTAAAAAGTTCTCTTGGCAAGATTGTGGTGGTTGACCGTACACACAAATGCCCGAGAGTGGGTGATAGGATGCGATACATGCCAAAGAGTCGAGAAACCTCTAAAAAGGGATCACATGCCACTTTTTCCATCTCAACCACAGGAATTGTTCAAACGATGGGGATTGGACTTCATTGGTTTGTTGAAAGTCAGTCAATTGCATCGATGCAAGTACATAGTTGTTACTACCAAGTACTTGACAAAATGGGTGAAGGCTCGGGCATTGCCAAACAACATAGCAGTTAGTACAAAAAGATTCATCTACGAATAGATAGTCACGAGGTATGGCATCCCAATACAGATTACAAGTGATAGGGGAGAACACTTTGTCAATCATGTCATTCGCCACATGACAACGCAGTTCCAGATTTTTCACAACTTGTCAAGTTTGTACTACCCAAGGGCCAATGGGCAAGCAAAGTCCACAAACAAGGTACTTGTCTCAATCATTCACAAGTCGTGCGGCATCGAGGAAGCCAACTAGGAAGAGAAGTTACTTGTCGTACAATGGACATACCGTACAACCTATAAGGTGGCAACCGGGCACACATCGTTTCAGCTAATGTATGGTCAAGAGGCGATAGTGCCAACCGAAAACATGGTGCCAACCTTGAGAATAGCCATGGAGAATAGACTTGGCAACACGGAGAGTCTAAAGGAGCGATTATTCCAACTCAACAAACTAGACAAACGAAGAATATTAGCACAGTGGGTGACAGAGGAAATGTAGAAGAGAAGGAAGTACTGGCACGACAAGCACCTTCGCCAAATGAGATTCCAATCTGAGCAGTTAGTTTTATAGTATAATGGTAGTAATGAGATTAAGCCAAGAAAATTCAAGGTAAGGTGGCTTGGACCATTTAAAATCAGAGAAGTGGCCAAGAACGGAGTGATCAAACTTGAGAATTTAGACGGAAATCTATTACAGGACACCATTAATGGATCCAAGTTGAAACCGTACCAAGAGAGAAAGGAAACAACAATCAAAATAAACATGCTAGGCTACACAACAAAAGAAGATTGGGCACTAAGCGGAAGTGGAATCATGGAAGAGCAGGATTGGGGAATAATGCAATGTCCCCTTCTCAACGCTAGTCCTTTCTGAGACCGTTAACCTATTTTAGAGGCCCAAAGGCTAGCCAGAGGCAAAATTAGGGTTTTCTATTTTCTTGGAGGTATCTTTCTGGTTTTCCAAGTGTTGGTTGCAAGAGTTTGCCAGTATGTTTTCTGGGTCTTTTTGGGTTATCAGAGAGCTTCAATGAGCTATCACATGCATTTTCATCAGTGACTATTTTTGGACTTACTATTCTTAGTAAGTTACGATGGCTACTCGAAATGTGCTCAAATGGTGTTTGGAGTCACTTACTATTTTTAGAAGTATGCTATTTACAGTAAGTGTTATTTTTGGTAGTGTGGTTTGGCAGCAGTTTGGCAATCAGTTTCTATTTCTGGCAATGTGACAGTGCAATTTGGGCAATGTCTTCTCCAACATTCTTGGAGCTCAAAAAGGAAAAGTTATTAAACTTAAGTTATGTTATTTTCTAATGTTGCTTTTTGGCCCCCATGCCTAGGCTTTATGACTTAAGTTGTTTTTAAATGCGGGCCTCTTATGTGGACGCCAATATTGGAAGATTATTGCATTTTAAAAGGTTTATTATTGCCAAGTAAAGTTGGACACCTAAGTTTGATAAGTCAAAGAAATTTTAATGAATATTATATTACTCCTCTTTTGGGTGTCCCATTTTGGAGGGAATTGAGAATTCGAACTTTTGGGTTTGGAGGTTATTTATATGCCTCTCTTCCTCCTTATTTGGTTATCCAATTTTATCAAAATGAAGTGTTGCTGAAATCATTTCAGACTCTTACTTCGAGGTTGATACACCTCCAAGTTCTTCTTCAATTTCGAGTTTGCAAGATAACTCCTAGCTGAACAATGGATGCTTCTTCATTCACAGGTTGCAAATTGAGCTTCATTGGTGATGGCTTCTTTCATGTTTTCTAATCTTGTGGGTTTTAACGGTTTATGATATTTTGGTGTGGGTGTGAGTTAGATTTCCAGTTTGACGTCATTTTGGAGTGATCTCATCAATTTTCAAATTGCTGGTTTGGGTATGGCTAATGCACGTTTTTGCTTGCACTGATCTGAGGAGGTGAGAGTTTTTTATGGGTACTGTTTCTATGCTTTCCTCATACTTGGGCAACCCTATGCTCAAGATTTTGTGATTTTCAGCGGATTATTGGATTTTAAGGCAAGGTCGACCTTCCTAGGGAGGTCGTACTATCTCTGGTTGTGCATTGGAATCTGTTCTCGAGAGTTGGTGACAGCTTCAGGGTAATTGGTTGCTTGGTTTTGGATGCCTAGGCTTGCTTGGTCATTTGCCACTGATTTGGGGTCATTCTAAGATGTCTGGAAAGAGTTCTGATGATTTCTTGAAGGCTGATTGAAGTTTCCAGTTCGCTGCCCTGTCATATCAGACTATTGTTGCAGTGTTTCAGACCTGGTATTTTCATTGTATTCTTATATTTTCATGATGCCTTATCATTGTAATGTCTTAGTGATGGATATCTAATACTTGGGCTTCCATATAGTTTGATTATCTCATGATATAATGTATTAGACTCCATTTTGTAACGTTGATATAGTAGTACTAATCAGCTTTCCACTTTTAGTTATTTTGTATTACACTCTTGCTAAATAAGTGGTTGAGTTTGCTTTACTTTCTTGTTGCCCATTGAAAAATGGAAGTAGTTGACTATGCCACCAAGTTCTTTAATTTACTTTTTTTGTAGCCCGCTGAAAAGTGGAAGTGGCTGGCTTTGTCGCCAACTATTTTACATTTCTCTATTGGTTGGCTTGCCGCCAATAGCTCATTGTACTTCCAGCATTGATATTGTATTTCAGATCCCCTTACACCGTATGCTCTCACCTTGCCCACTCCGAGATCTTGGTGATCAGAAAGTGAAGGGTTGCTTCCAATTTGCTTATATTTTCATTGGGCTAACGCTAACGGGTGAAGTTTGTGTGAAAAATTGGGAAAAAACTAAGGGGGTATATTTTAGTGGTATCAAAGCTAGTCATCTTGTCAGCCTGTACTTTTAGTGCTTCAATTGACAGAGGTTCTCTATGAGTGATAGAGAAACCAGATACTACAACAGAGAGGAGATGAGACAACAGTTTCAGACCTTGTCAATTCCCATCGAGGATACATTTTTAGAAGTTCTTAGAAACCGGGATATAGCAATTGAGAACATGGCAAATAAGGAGAAGGTACCAACCCAAGAGGAAAATGTTGATACTAGAGCTGAGAGGAAGTTTGATACTATGATTGACATGATGTCCCAGTTACTAGCCAAAATAAATCAGAACATGACTCCCCTTCCGGAGAACCATGTAATATTCCCCCTTAATTACTTTTAGGATTTTATCAGCACAAAACACCACTGATTAGCGTTAGCTCCAAAAGATAACCAGCAAGAATAGTAACCCTTCACCTTTTGATCACCAAGATCCCAATGTGGGCAAGGTGAGAGCATACAATGTCGGGGATCATTAGCAAACTGGAAAGCTGCTAGGTGGCTAGCCGACCATGAAGGAAAGTAAATGCTAGAAATACACAGAATAGGCGGATAACCGACCATAAAGCTCAACCACTTATTCAACGAGAGCGAGGTTATTACAATATATAAAGCGGCAAGCCAACCATAAATCCACACTACCACTTCTTCAGTGGGGGAATTTAAACAAGTGCTAAAAGTAAAATATAAACTCCATCACTTCTTCCGTGGGAGTAATTACAAAATATTAAAGTGCAGAAATATAAATAGCTGTTAGTACTACTAAACCAGCTTTACAATGATAGTTTCAGCTGCTCAATAATGTTAAGATATCTCATCAAGAAACCTCAATATGTTAGAGAATAATCCCTAACTGATACAATATGCTATAGAACAGAAAATATAGCATTAAACTAAATTATATCAGATCTGATCAGAAATAGTAAACAGAGAAAATCAGACCAGCAAGATAAGAATTCACCAAAATGGACACAACTTCTTCAATTCAACTCCAATTGACTTCAAACAGCAGTCAAATGAAGCCAATAACTTAGGCATCCAAATTCCAACCAGCAAACTATGCCAAAACAGCAGCAGAGAGTTGGCACAAATCCTAATGCAACAGTACAGAAGTGCTACGGCCTCCAAGAAGGGTCAACCTCTTCTAAAAAAATCAAGCCTCAGTATTAAAATCTGAAACCTTCCACAATTGGGTGCCCTGCACAGTAGAACAGCTTGAGCCAGCACCTAGAACAAGATAAAAATCGTTGGCGAAGCTATCAACAAAAGTTCGCTTCAGCCATGTAGATCATCAGCAAAAATAAACAAACTATACAACAGAAATTTGTTTATAAAGTCATAATTCAGCTCTATCCGCACTCATGAGTGAAGCACGGTCTTAAGAATGCCATCTAGGAAGCTATCGTTCCAAACCCGAAGAATGGCGAAGTAAAGGTGCTAGGAGGGATCTCCTTGAAGCGGCTCTGAATTGAATTCAGCAACATAACGTTATCATAAATTCCAAAAGATGAAAATGAAGGAGCAAAGCATCATTAAATAAGCTTCAATGGGCAAATGAATCAACTTGTAACTTCCAAAAAGAAAACTCTTCAGCTTCCTCAAAGGGACACCCATCTCCACAATGCAATTTTAAAATATTAAAAATACTTTAATATCTCCCTCCTTGGCGTCTAACTTAAAGAGCATTTTAAAACATTAATGAAGGTATTAATTTCATCACTTGGACGTCCACTTGAAGGCCCCCTTTTAAAAACAACTTAAAGTCATCAACTAGGCATGGGGTCCAAAAGCCACAATTGAAAATTGACTAAGTATTGTAACTTAGCTCCAAAGAGAGAGAGAGAGAGAGAGAGAGAAGCCAACACCATAACTGAATTCATAGATGACATACTCGCCAGTTAATCGTTGGGTGAAAGAGTAATCGCCTGTTTTTGGAGGAAACGATTAAAAGCTACCTTTACTCGCCAAAATGAACAATGCTTTAATCGCTGTTTTTTCTTGGTTAATCGCCTGAAATCATGGCAATTAATCGCGTTTTTTTCTGAGATTAATCGGTCAGAATAAAAAATTTGTTTTTTTTCTCTTTTTTTGTGCGAAAACGACATTTTTCCCCCCCTTTTTTACGTGTTTTTCTTACTTATACCCTCTACTTCAAGTTTTTTTACATACCCGCGTTTTTACCATCTATTTTAGCGCGCAAACTGAAGGTTTTGGCATCGCGATTTCCAGGAACAACTACAAGTTAGGGTTTCTGATTTAATCGCTTCATTATTTCATTTTGAAAAATTGAATGTCGAATGTCCGTTTTTTTTTTTGTTTTTTTTTTTTCGTCGAGTTCGAACTCTGTTTACAGTCCACCAATTCACCTAGAAAAATCAGATGTCTAGAGATTTTTTTATTTTTATTATTTTTTTTCGCTTATTTTGTGTTCGGAACTGGAGTCTGGAAGTATGTTGAATATTAAAATATTTTATTATTTTCTATGTTATCATTTAACTATATGTTACTATGTATAAATTAATTAAAATTCAAAATATAACATATTCTAAATTTTAATTAATTAATACATACAATACATAAATATTAAATAAGTAATATTTATGTATTGTATTTATTAATTAATTAAAATTTAGAATATGTTATATTTTGCATTTTAATTAATTTAATTAATATGTGTTAGATTATAGAAATTAATTTATAGAAAAATTAATTTAATTAATATGTGCTAGATTATAGAAATTAGTAATTAGAAAAAAATTAAAAATTTTAAATAATATTTATGTATTATATTTATTAATTAATTAAAATTTAGAATATGTTATATTTTGAATTTTAATTAATTTATACATACAGTTAAATCATAAATGTATATATTAAGAATGTTGGACGATCACTAAATTATGTCATTATTTTGTAAATATTTTTAAAAGAATAAATTTTTAGATGTATCTTTTATTTTTATCTATAATTTTATACTACTTATGCAAATTGTAAAACAAATTTTTAAGCACTTTATCATGTATTGCAGAATAAAAAAATTATTATGACTGAATGTAAGAAACAAAAAAAAGGGAGTTTATCATGTATTTGATGTCTTTTGATGAATATTTTGATGTGTTTGTTATTTGTTGTTTGAGTGAGCTTGAGTATGATTTTCAGTTGAATAATATGAAGAATTTAGTTGGGTATTCAAATACCAAGAGAGCAGTATTATATTACATGATGTCCAACTCCATACAATATTAAGATAGTTTATTTTTGCATGCAGCTAGTAAAGAATGAAATACTTTAGATTTTATATTGTATGCAGCTGTTCAAGAACATTAATGCAGACCTGTAGCAGACCTTATCGGTCTGATTTACGTTAACAATCTGATATGGGTTATTTTACTGTTTATTGGTGTTTGGGGTTTGGTTATTATGTGTTTCTCTGAAAAAAATCAGTTTGGGGTTGTTGGGTAGAATGTTGGGTATGTGAGGAGTTTCTAAGTGTTGCCTTGCTGTTCTGAGTCACAGAACTTTTAAATTTTTACCAAAAGCATCTCATAAGTCTACCAAAAGCTTTCAATACAACTCAGCTGCAACTTTTTACACATTTCCATCTCAACTTCTAATATATTTATTGCTCAACTTCTAATATACTGGATTTGTTACAACTTCTAATATATTTATTGTTCAACTTCTAATATTGTAGGTTAATATTTAATCACAATGGCATCCGCCTCTACATCTACATCGGACTCAATTGGAACAAGTGCCACTGAAAGGAGACCACCTGGTAGTCATAATCCTACTTGGAAACATGGTTATTACGGGCCAGTACCAGGTAGTATTATTTTTACTCATTGCAAGAAGAGGGTTAGTGGAAGCATCAATTGCCTCAAATACCATCTTGCTGGTGTTCCTTGTCGTGATTCAAAGGCATGTGAAAAAGCCACTTTAGAGGTGAAACGAGAGATGTCGGTTGTTCTTTCAGCACTTCAAGAAAACAAAATGGAGAGAGAAAAAGTAAAAGCAGCCATGCAAGTAGCCATTGCTCCTAATTTGGTTGAAGATTCTGAGGTGCATATGCAAACTCAAACCATTGTCGGTTCTAGTCGTGGTCCAAGTTTACGTGCTGGTCGCAATACCCCATCCACTTCATCTACTTCGAGCAAATTCCAGTTTTTTGTGCCTAGAAATATTCAAGGATCACAACCTTCATTGGAAGCAACTGGGTGGAATAAGGAGGTGCACAAAGAGGCAGAAAAGGCTTGTGCAAGTTTTTGGTTTTATAACAACCTTCCCTCCAATGTGGCAAGGAGTCCATATTGGGAGTGTTTGGTGGTAGCATTGACAGTTGTAGGCAAAGGGTACAAGGCCCCTACTCCAAGAGATCTAAGTGGTAAGTTACTTGAAGATGCTATTGTAGAAGCAAAAGGAATTGTGGAAGAAGAAATGAAGAAATGGCAAAAGTTTGGGTGCTCAATTCTTTCAGATGGTTGGACAAATGGAAGAAACCGCACACTTATCAATTTTATAGTGGCTTCCAATGGTGTGATGGTTTTGCTAAAGTCAATTGATGCCTCCAACATAATAAAGAATGCAGAAAATTTGAGCTTGATGTTGGAGCAGATTGTTTTAGAGGTGGGCATAGAAAATGTTGTCTAAGTTGTTACTGACAATGCAGCGGCATATGTGGCAGCTGGTAGATTGCTTCAAGCGAGGCATCCAACAGTTTTGTGGACCCCTTGTGCAGCTCATTGCCTTGACCTTCTTTTGGAGAATATAGGCAAAATTGATTGGGTGAAACCAATTGTAGAACAAGCAAGAGACATAACAAAATATATATATAATCACCCGTGGGTTCTTCAATTGATGAGAGATCACACCAAGGGGAAAGAGCCTGCACGATCGGGTGCTACAAGGTTTGCAACTAATTTTCTAACATTGCAAAGTATCACTGGTTTATTAACTTCCTTGAAGCAGATGTTTGTGAGTCAACCATGGGTAGACTCAACTTACTCAAAGAAGGCTGATGAAGAAAAGATTCAAGCAATAATCTTTGATAGTCAATTTGCAACTAGAGCATTAGAGATTGTCAAGGTAACTTTCAACTCTAATGAGTTTTCAGATTGAATCCTTTATTCTTAATTTAAAATTCTATAAGTATTTTGTTTCATTGTAAGGTGTAATTTAAATTTGATTCTACTTTGTACTTCATAGGTGACTGAGCCATTGGTGAGGGTCTTGCGCTTGGTGGACAACGAGAAAAATGTGATGGGATATCTTTATGAGGCAATGGATAGGGCCAAAGAGGCCATCCAACACTACTACATGGGGGATGCAAATAGATTTACCCCTATTTGGGAGATCATTGATCGAAGGTGGAACAATCAACTCCACCAACCCATTCATGCAGCGGGGTACTTTCTCAACCCCAAGTTCTACTTCTCTGATGGCTTCACGGAAGCTAATGGGGAGGTTATGGAGGGCCTATTCACATGTATTGAAAGGATGACACCTGTATCTGAAGTGAAAGACCTCATCCTTATAGAGTTGCAAAAATATAAGGCAACTAGGGGGCCTTAGTTTTCTTCCAAATTATGTGAACAAGGAACTCCAAACACCAAGTAAGAAAAAGTGAAGCCTTATATCTTGCAAGTTATGGATTACAATTATTATTACTTATTACTATTGTTTTATGAATATTTACAAAAAATTGAATATCTTATTTGCAGGTTCTTGATGGGAAGATTGGGGTGTAAAAATCCCAAATTTGCAAAGGTTAGCCTTCGAATTTTGTCTCAACCTTGTAGTTCAAATTGATGTGGTGGAGGAGGAGCCACTGCCACAATCTTCTACGGCAAGCAGGGAGCCAGAATCGAGTGCAAGGACCATACCACTACCCTCTACCGCCCAATTTTTCTCTAGGTCAAGGAAGAGGAAAATGTAATTGCCTAGATATGAAATTTATGATGATGATTTTCAAATACAATCATCATAAATTCATTATAGCTATTAGTAGTTTTACTATGCGGCTTCATATAATGATGCCATTTTGTAATCCATATGTATTGAACAATGAAATTTTATATAAAACACTCCCTCATGGTTTTTAGACTCATTTGATGCATTCTGTAATTGAATTTTGCAAAAAAAATGTGTTTTTATAAGAAATTTTGCTACTTTTTAAGTTGTCAAGTATTTCCCAAGTCAAAACTTTAGGGCTTGCCGAGTACTCTCTGATTCCGAGTATGTAAACTATGACTAAATTACCTCACTGCCCGAAATAGAAAGACGAACTAGAGATGACTAAGTTGCTGTTGGAATGATACTGCTATAAATAGACTTACAAAAAATAGCAAACTGCTATAAATAGTAAATTTGCAAAACTTCATCTGAACACCAACTGAGCAGTAATCATGAATTACTATAAATAGTAAGTGTCTGGAAAGGTTAACTGATTCAGATGCATGTCATAACACCCTAGAGATCTCTGAAAACCCAAAAAAACCCAGAAACCTTTCTTGCATGCAAGGTACCAGAGAGAAATGCATGTCATTTTTTCAACATGCATGTTACCTTACCCCGAAACTTTCCAAAAACCCAGAAAGCTCCAAAGAACAGACTGCCAAAAAGATTGCATGCAAGCCATCAGTCCACCAAGAGATCAATGCTGAGAAAGGGACATTACAAACCAGAATACTGAAAAAAGTGCCTCAAATGTGAATCCAAATGGGAGACTTATTGGTCAACATGTTGAAGTGTCGAGAGGATCAGCCCCTAGACCTCTTTTGCCTACCTTTACTCAAAGGGAGGAACCATCTACTGAACCTGAAGTACCAATGTTGGATGAAGTAAGGAATAGCTACATGGAATATGTTTCCCTTCCTGCAAAGATCCTTGAGATTCTATCCTTGGACCAATACATGAACCAAAAGAAGAGGAGAGGAGGCAAAAGAATTGAGAATTGTGCTCCTATGCCTCCAAGGGATTTCCAGCAAGCTCTTGGGAAGGTTACCTTGACCCACTTCGATGGAAGTGATAAGTGTTCAGCAAGATCATGGGTCTAAAAGGTCGATAACTACCTCTCATTAAGACCAATGCCAAAACAAGATGCCATCAAGTTTGCTACTTAACATTTGGATGGGACTGCCCATGAGTGGTGGTATCACAGTTTGGTCACTCTTGGCCATAACCTCATTGTTACCTATGAAGAGTTTACCAACAAACTCATTGAAAAATTTGACATCAAAGATCCTGAGGTGAAATTCTATGAGCTTGCACGGATGAAGCAACATGGCTCACTTGACACATATATTGCAGAATTTCAGAGGCTTTCCATGATGGTGCCCAACATCATCGAAAGGAGGCTTGTAGTCCTATTTTCAGAGGGACTAATGGAACCATTGAAGGGGTGGGTGAAGACTTTCAATCCACCAACACTTGCGGAAGCAATTAGAAAATCTAGAAGCATGGAGTTGGCTGCCCCAAGGCCAAAATTTCAGTCCAAGCCTTTTGCTCACAAGAAGGATAAGAAGCGTTTTTCAAATCAGACCAAAAAGTTCCCTTCTCGGATGGATGATGACCTCCGCAATGAACTCCGAAGGAAGAAACTATGCCACACTTGCAAGGAACCATGGGCCCCGAGTCACAAATGCTTCGAAAGAGGCAAATCTCATCACAAGGAGGTGTATTTTGATGATGGATTGAAATTTGACATATCAAAACAGCAGTCTGATTTTTCAGAAAGAGAAGAGGAAGAGGCTCCAAAAGAGATGGGAAAGGACCAAGAAAGTCGGGGTGCATTTGCCCAACTTTCTAGTTTTCAAAAGAATGAGTCTTTTAGAGTTCGTGGAGTGCTTGGAGGGCAGCAAATCATTGCTCTAATTGATACTACAACAACACATAATTTCATTGATGAAGGGATAGTTGCAAAAATAGGCCTCAAAACAAAGGAATTTGAAGGTTTCAAGGTCATGGTGGCTGATGGCTTTACTATCTCTTCAAATTGCAAGATCTCCAATATGTCTATTCAGTTGGGTAACTACGAAGTCAAAGATGACTTCTATGTTGTGAGCATTGGAGATACTCATGTAGTGCTTAGCATTCGATGGCTGCGATCTCTTGGAGAGATCACCTTGAATCTACAAACCATGGAGTTGAAGTTCACATCATATGGGAAGAAGGTGGTGTTGAGAGGGATGTCAAATGGAGGCCCTCGTGTTGTGTCTTTCAAAAGGATGGAGAGGCTGATTCGTCATGACCAAGTTGAGTGGGCAACAGAGTGTTTGATCATGCCTTCCAATCCTACAGAGGATAACAGACACTATCATCCTGATGTTCAATCCTTGATCACAAAACGAAGTAAGGTATTTGGCGGTATACCTCCTAGGAGACCTCCTAAAAGGGGGATTGAGCATGTCATTGAGCTTGAGGAAAGGGCCAAACCGATCATAACTACTCCATACTAGTATCCAAAGAGACAGAAAGATGAGATAGAGAAGGCCATCAAAGAACTCTTGAACATGGGTCACATTCACCCAAGAAATAGTCCCTTTGCTTCTGCAATGGTTTTGGTTAAGAAGAAGGATGGCACTATGTGCATGTGCATGGACTATCAGGCCCTAAATCAGAAGAGTAAGACAATCAAAAATCGGTATCCCATTCCTAGGATTGATGAGCTACATGGAGCTGTCTACTTCTCTAAGATCTCAAATCGGGCTACCATAAGATCAGAATGAGAGAAGCAGATATTGAGAAGACAGCTTAAAGATGCCACTTTGGGCATTTTGAGTTCCTAGTCATGTACTTTGGGTTGACTAATGCACCGGCAACCTTCCAATCCTGTATGAACAGGATATTTCAAAAACAATTGAGGAAGTTTGTGCTTATCTTCTTCGATGACATCCTCATCTACAGTAAGTTGTGGGAAGAGCATCTCAAGCACTTGGAGGAAGTGCTTAGCATCTTGGAGTCAAAATCATTGTTTGCTAAGGAGTCCAAATGTGAATTTGGAATGACCGAGCTTCTCTATCTTGGGCACATGATCAGCTCTAAGGGAGTTAGTGTTGATCAAGAGAAGATTAAGGCTATCTTCGATTGGCCTCCTCTAGAGAACCTCTCTCAGTTGAAGGTTTTTTTGGGACTTTGTGGTTTTTACAAGAGGTTTGTGAAGGGATATTCTTAGATGGCTTCCCCTCTTACAGATCTCACCAAAAAGGGGGCATTTGCATGGTCCGAAAAAGCACAAATGGCATTTGATAGATTCAAACACTTCATGAATTCATGTCCTGTCTTGGCCATTCCTAACTCGTCCAAGCCATTTGAGTTGCAGTGTGATGCTTCAAAGGAAGGTGTAGGTGTTGTCCTAATGCAAGAAAAGCATCCTATTATCTTTGAGAGCAGAAAATTGAGTGGTGTAGAGAGGACATACTCAATCTATGACAAGGAGATGCTGGCTATCATCCACACTTTGGCCAAATTCAGGCAGTATTTAGTGGGAAGCAAATTCATTGTGAAGACTAATCACAACAATCTCAAACACTTCATGCATCAGAAGGATCTTAATGAAAGACAACAGAAGTGGGTAAGTAAGCTCCAAAATTACGATTTTGACATAGAGTATATCAAAGGGAAGAATAACATCGTGCCTTATGCCTTGTCAAGAAGGCCACACTTGAGCTCTTTGGTTAAGATCACTGCTGATTGGAAGGAGCAGATTATTGCAGAGTACGCCAAGAATCCGTTTGCTACCACCATAGTTGATGGCACTTTGCATGATGAGAGGTACAAGTTAGTTGATGATTTGATACAGTATAAGGATAGGATCTTCTTGGTACCTGAATCTAAGCTCAAAATGAAGATTTCACAATCATTTCATGACATTCCCTTGACGGGTCATCAAGGGTATTTCAAGACATATAGGCAGATTCATGAGAGGTTTTCATGGAAAGGACTCAAGGATGAGGTCCTTCACTATGTTAAGGAATGTCCAATTTGCCAATAGAAGAAAAATGACCACACTTTTCCAGCTGGTTTGTGTAATGTCCCCAACTCAAATCAAGATGATTAGCAGCAAATTGGTTGTTCTCTCCTTGGTTTTCCCAAGAGGAAGCCGATGTAGAGCATCATTGGGTAAGAAATGAAGTCCTTGGCTTGTTCTTAAGTGCACGTCTTTTGATGTAACTTAAGTGAACTTAAGTTATTTTAAGGACTTCAGTTATTTTATGTTGGGCACGTCTTTTTAGGCAACTTAAAGTGATGCCTAGCCAAGGGACTTAAGTTGTCCCCTTTTTATGTATTTAAGTGACATCTTTTAACATGTGCTAATTAGCCTAAATCGGGCGTCCAGCTTCTAGGAGTTAATAAGAACATATTTTTAGGGTTTTAATGTGAGCCTTTGGATTAAAGATGTTAAGATGGAGGGCGAAGATTAAATCATATCGTTATGAGTTGTTATATAACACCCTAAAGGCTCATTTTGAGGCATTATGTGATGAAGTTTTCTGCTTATTGCTACTGCAACTTGGCTTGAGGGTTGAAATCCTTAGGTATCCCTGCATTTGGTGAGACATACTGGCTCTCCCTAGTTAGAAGAGTGTGTTTCGGAGGAAGAACTTCAGTTTGTGAAACCCTAGCACATTGTTTATTGTGGGCTGCAAGATTTTATCAAGTTTGGAGGCCAAAATTACAATGTTACCAATGCTGGATATTCAGACCTGAAGGCATTCACCATTGCAAATCATTCATTCTTGAATTTTCTGAGGATGGTTGTTAAAGGGCAACAATTTCAAACTTAAAGCTAGTCATTTTGAGAGCCCAACATCATTTTTGGAGGGTTGGCTAGGGTTAGAAAATATTCTGACCTAAATCTGCAATAGCTTGGCATGAAATTCGATCACTTATTTGATGAAAATATCTGATACGTAATTCTGGAAATTTCTGGGTAGTTTTAAGGGTTTGAATTGTCATTTTTCTGAGCATAATAATATTCAAAATTTTCTATTTTTCAGTTGTAAATCTGATATGAAATTTGATCAGAAATTCTGAGTTTGTTTGGAGCTACTTTAATGCAAATAAATTTCAAATTTATGCCCTATTTTGTGAAAGATTTTTTTATTAGATTTGTGCCCTAGTTGCAGAAATTATTGTTTTCTTTTAGTATCCTATTTGAGGATATTACAGTGGTATCAGAGCTGCAAGAACTTGGCAGCCTGTTTGGTTTCACTACATGCGTGGAAAAGGTGGTTATAGCTTGGAAAAACTAAAGGATTCAATGGCAGATCCCAATCAGCCACCATCATCAAATGTTTTCAGAAATGGTGAGACTGTTACATGACAACAATCTTTATTTAAGTCAGCTGACTCATAACACAATATATGGAAGGTCTTTACTACATACAGAGAGAAGTAAATAGTAAAACTGCAAAAAATAAGGAATGTTCTTCCAGCAAATCCATGGGTTTGTCACAATCCAGACCGTTCATACCTATTTTCATACAAGAAGATGAACCTACACAAGAGCAACCTATTGAAAATAATGAGGATGATGAAATACTAGCTAAGTATCAAGCTTTGGGACCGGATTTTCAATCAGCCATCTCTTTCAGGGACTACTTGGAGGTCACCAAGCGCACAAAGCCCAAGCAAAAACAAAATCAAGGGAAGCAAAATTATGGGTTGCAGAAGACGTTGGGACACCTATCCCTACCTAGTTTTCATGGATCATCCAAGTGTACGACTAGAGCTTGGGTCCAGAAATTGGACACTTTGAATCAAATGAAGGAGATTGAGGCCATCAAGTTTGCTACCCTTCATCTTGAAGGAGCTGCACATGAGTAGTGGTATCATGGGTTAGTGACACAAGGACATGGAGCAATAGTCTCTTATGATCAATTTTGCACTACATTGATAGAACAATTTGACCGTGTTGTACCCCAAATTAAAAAATTTGCTAAACTTAGGTATTTTGAAGAAATGAGTCAAAGTCTGGTTAAAATCTATCAGAAGGGTCTAAATTAGGGTTTGCATGTCATGCATAAGGGTCAAAAACTTAGAATTTTCAAAATTTGACAATCTAGGTCGGCTTAGAGCGACCAAATCAACAAAACCCAAATTTTAGTTTTTCAACCCTAAATTTAAGGAAAATTTCTATTTTTAGCAGTTTTCTAAAAATAGAAACTTTTTTTGGGTATTTTTGGGTTTCTTTTGAAACAAATACTGGCAAAATTTTCTAAAAATAGAAATTTTGTCTTCTAGGATTGAAATTGATTTTGATTGGCTTAAAATACTTCATCATCAGGCTGGCGCAGTCAGAATCGCGAAAAGATCAGTTTGACCCTAGTGGGTCTATTCTGCTTTTTCAGAAGCTTTTTAAGGAGCGCCAAGGTCATCAATGGAGGTCAGTCGGCTGCCAGGTGTCAGAAACAAACATTCAAGCACAGAATAGAAGTTGCTAATGACAAATGTGCACGAAGAACAAAGAACGGAGAAAAGAGAAATCTAGAAAAAGTTGAAAAATGCAAAATTTTGGCTAACACTGGAGACACCATGTGCCCTTACTCAATTTGGGCGCCCAAACCTTCATGCCTTAGAAAAATTTCGTCTCTGGCAATAGAGCAAAGGGAAACACGTCAAACGAAGGAGAAATTTGAAAATCTTAAAAAAAATTGTCTACCAGCCATGGGTGCCCTAGGAGAGAATCACCTATCTTTTCAAGGCACCAGATGACAAAATTAGGGTTTGTGTTCCCAAGCAATGTTGTTCAAATTCTTCTCAGCTCAAGTTTCCTATTTAAGTTGGCCCGACCATTATGGAAATTCCATGTTATATCTTTGACCTAGATCTTCCATATAACATCCTCCTTGGATGCCCATGGATACATGTTAAGCAAGTTGTCCCCTCCACCTGCCATCAATTCTTAAAATTCCCACACAATGGTAGGGAAGTTACCATTCCAGTGCAGTCATTCGATCATTCAATCATCTGAAATTCAAGATTGAACGGAGGAGTTTCAACCGAAAGACAGAATGCAAATCACGAGAACATCAAAAAATATTCTGGAGAACTTGGGTGCCCCAAAAGCAAGAAGGGGCCTAGGATTTTGAAGATCCAAATTCAGAAGTTAGGGTTTGTAGATGGGTTCAATCTCTTGAGTTTCCTGCCAGCTCCGCAGTGGATGTCTTCGTCGGCTCATCGGATCACTCAGTCATCGGAAAACTCAGGATGAACAGGGGCTATGACAAGAGGTTTTCAAACTTCAAGGAGAAAACAAATAAAAAATGGTTAAGTCTGGTAAAGATGGGCGCCCCTGGAGGAGATAGGCACCCAACATTTTGAAGGGTCAGATGAAGTTTTCGTTAGAAGTTGCCTCCAAACAAACTTCGTCAAATTCGATCAAGCTCCGCGATGAATCATTCAGCTCATCCGTGAGATCAATCTGGAAGCCGGAAATCAGGATCAAATAGAGATTGAAAATCAAGTAAAAGTTGAAAATGATGATGGCTAAGTCTAGAAGAGATAGGCGCCTCAAGCCAAGAAGGGCGCCTCAAGCTCTCATGCCTTAGTCAAAATTTTGAATGAAAGAAAAACGTTCACATTCAATGCACAAGTTCGAGTTAGGGTTTTGAAGAGTTAGGGCAAAAGAAAGTTGTTTTTCTCAAAGCAAAACTTATTTAAGGCGCCTTTGTATTTCATTTTTCATATTTTCTTACAGGTGGCGTCCAAGGAGAAGTAGAGCAGCAACTTAAAAACTTTTCTTTTCAAGATTCAAGAGCTCAGACTTGCTGGTTTTTCAAAGTTTTTTATGAATTTTCAGATCAGCACACAAGGAGGCCTGCTTTGTTCATGCTTTTTCATCCAAAACATCAAATCTTTGAAGGAGGTCGAATTTTTCAATTTTTATTGATTTGGGTCATCTCTGTTCGTGATTCTGAATAATTTTTGAAGAAATTTCTCAAGTTGTAGCAGCTTCTTTTTCTTCACATGTCAAAGAAAACTTCAAAATTTGCAACTTCTAATCTTTTGGGTCCATCTCAAACATTCTTCTAGACACAACCCATATCACAACTTTTTCAGAAAAATTTCAAGTGGTTGCTTTTTAGTCAAACTTAAAGGTTTTTGACATCTGATCAAATGGGTTCATCCAAAATGTGCCTCTGAACAGTACTCAGGTGCCAGCTTTTTTTTGCTTTTTCAGAGGAAATTAGGGTTTGCTACTTTTTCAGTCTACACTCAAAATTTTCAGAAACGGATGATCTGGGTTTGCTTGTAACGAAATTCTAAACAAAACCCATATCTCAAAATAATTTCAAAAAATTCACCCATTTGGCAAAGAAAATCAGCAAGCTAAAAATAGAAAGTATACAAAAACTTGTCCGAGCATAGTCAAGTTTACAGTCAATCTTCAAGTTACGTGCTTGAGAAATGTTTTTCAATACCGCAATGGGCAAAAAACATCATCATCAGTTGAAAAACGTGAAAAAGCGTGGTATGAGCAAAAGGTCAAGTATCGAAAAAGTTGTACAATAGTCTTCCGTGGGAGAATCAAGAGAAGTTTCAGAAGCATAAAGTTGCAGAGCCGCCAAGTTATCAATTAGTGAGTCATCTTTTGGGGCAGCGATGTTTTTCAAGAATAGAACTCATAAAAAAGCTGAAGATGTCAAAGATTTCTAAGTTTGATTGCAAAAGGGGAGAAGATCCTAGAAAAGTGAAATATGGCTATAGATAGTATCAACGCACCTGACAGAGATACAGTTTCCCGCTTTTTAGCGGATGTGATCGAGACATAAAGCAGCTTTCATCTAGAAGCTTTCTTCCTAGCTTTCTTTCTATTCTCGTCTTAATTCTTATCCACTCTTTGAAGAAGAGAAAGAAAACAAATGTAATAGTTGGCATTTCCTATTTTCCATGCTTTCTTAGTTGTAGATGTTTATCTTCTTTAGTTTTAGAAATAAAGCGTTTGCATATTGGCAAGCCCTAGTTGTAAAAGCAAGGAGGTTTTAGGGTTCCCTACTCCTCTACTTGTCTATAAATAAGAGCGTTTGCTCATTATTTTCTTTAATCGTGCTTGTGATAACAAATTGCTAAGCCTATGCCTTCAAGTTTGTTATTGATTAGTTTCAGTTCACTTTGTGTTAAGAGCAAGTTTGCATTCCTCTTTTAGCTGCAAATCTTTGTTCAATGCATGTGTCTTGTGTCAAGTGTTGATCTGGTTTGATTGCATGTTGCATGTATTTTGCTACAACTTGTTGTCCCATAATTGTAATCTCTTGTGCCCGAAGTTTGAGGAAATAAAGTCTTGTGCTTGCTTTGTTGCCCTGATATAAAGTCTCAGATTTCCGTTTATTGTATTACGCTTATATGATCTCCTTTTCAGCTTGCATTGAAATTCAGTAGATGTATGTTGGAAGAATGTTTATCTAAGTATCTGTGTCAGAGAATCAAATCTTGTTCATTTCTAACTCTCTTGCTCTGTGTTTACCTGAGAGGCTAGAAACGTCATTAGCGTAAATTAGTTGTAGTTGATAGTTTTTACTAAGGAGGAAACCTCAGCTGCAACATTAAGAGTTCTATAACCTTGTGTTCTCGCAGCTAAAACAAAAAGATAGGCAAATTAGCGTTAGTTTACTTTCTTTTAGCAAACTCAGCAAAAGAGGGAGCTTCCCCTCCAAATTTGAAGAGCAGTTTACTGCACATAGTTGTCCGTTTCCAAACCGCATTCCAAAGGTGCGATTTGAAACGCCAACAAACCGTAAGGATTCAGAGGCACACTCTAGGGAGTTGGCTCAGTTGAGACAGGTTGGGACATTTGATGCACATATGTCAGAGTTTCAGCAAATATCAGTTATGGTTTCTAATGTAACCGAGAAGAGGTTGATTTCTTGGTTCATAGAGGGTTTGTCAGAACCTCTCAGAGGTTGGGTCAAAACTTTTGATCCACCATCCTTGTAGGATGCTATTAAGCGTGCAAGGAATATGGAGTTATCTACACCATAGGCTAGGTTTCCTAGTAAGTTTTCGATGAAATCCTCACCGCAAAATTGATCATAGAAGGACAAGAAACCAAAGTATACTAGACCAACAGGAAGGATATCCAAGCCAGTTGGTGGGCCATCTCGTGATTTGAGGAACGAGTTGAGACAGAAGAAGCTTTGCTATGATTGTCGTGAGCCTTGGACACCTGGACATAAGTGTAAGAATGGGGGCAAAGCCCATTGGATTGAGGTCTTCGAGGAGCCTAGTGATGATGAGTTGGAGGAGACCCAAGTTCATGATGAGCAGCAGGAGCAGATGGATGGGGAGCTGAGCGCAGATGAGCATCAAGATGACTCGACACAAATGCAGGGTGCGATTGCAACTCTCTCTACCACTCCTCATTACAACGCCTTCAGAGTTAAGGGCGTCATACAAAGACAACGAGTTATTGTATTGATTGATAGTGGGGCCACCCACAACTTCATTGATGCGTCCTGGTGAAGAAGAGGGGTTTGAAAGTTGAAGAGCATGATGGCTTCTGAGTGAAGATAGCGAATGACACATTGCATGTGTTAATTTTGTGCCACAATTGAGTATGTCTTTGGGCAACTACACCCTCACTGATGATTTCTATATGATTGGCATTGAGGACACCAATGTTGTTTTGGGTGTTTCGTGGTTGCATTTTGTAAGTCCATATGTCACGAACTTTAAAACCACACAATTGAATTTTACCGCAGATGGTAAGAAGGTGGTGTTATGAGGCTTATCTTCAAAGGCACCTAGAGTTATTTCAGCCAAGAGGATGGAGAGAATTTTTCGGCATTCAGAGGCTGAGTGGGCAGTGCAATGTTTTATTTCAGATAAGTCAGATATAGGACAATGTAGATATCATGTGGACATACAGGGCATGATGGACAAACATAGTTTGGTGTTCTCAGATTTACCACATGGACTACCTCCGGATCGTGGATTTGAGCATGTCATTGAGCTTGTGGACAACAAACCAGTGGTTATGGATCCCTATCGTCATCCTAAACGATTCAAGGATGAGATTGAGAAGACTATTCGAGAATTGTTGGATGCAGGACATATACGGCCTAGCTCTAGTCCTTTTGCTTCCTCTATTGTTTTGGTGAAGAAGGATGGTACAATGAGGATGTGCATAGATTATCGTGCACTTAATAAGAAGACCATCAAGAATAAGTATCCTATTCCGCATATTGATGAGTTGTTGGATGAGCTACATGGAGCGGTCTATTTCTCCAAAATAGATCTTCGTTCAAGATACCATCAAATTCGAGTTCGAGAGCAGGATGTACACAAAACAGCTTTCAAGTGTCACTATGGGCATTTTGAGTATTTGGTGATGCCCTTTGGATTATCAAATGCTCCAGCTACTTTTTAGTCTTGCATGACCCATGTGTTCAATAAGCAATTGAGGAAATTTGTGTCGATATTCTTTGATGACATCTTAGTATATAGCAAGACGTGGGAAGAGCATCTTCGGCACCTTGACGAGGTATTGAGTATCTTAGCAGCTAATTCTCTTTTTCCAAAAGCCTCTAAATGTGAGTTCGGTATGACTGAGCTATTGTACCTGGGATGTCATTAGGAATGGTGGAGTGAAGGTACATAGAGAGAAGATTCAAGCTATACTTGACTAGACACCACCCAAGAACATGTCACAATTGAGGGGTTTTGTTGGTCTATGCACATACTATAGACGGTTTGTGAAGGGGTTTTCTTCATTAACCGCTCCTTTGACAGATTTGACCAAGAAAGATTCTTTCAGGTGGATGAATGAGACTCAAAGAATCATGGATCATCTTAAGAAGGTAATGAGTACTTGTCCTATTTTGGCTTTACCGGATTTCTCTAAACCCTTTGTGCTTGAATGTGATGCATCTGGTATTGGTATTGGGGCTGTTTTGATGCAAGACAAGCATCCC
Source organism: Sequoiadendron giganteum (assembly GCA_007115665.2). Classification (NCBI taxonomy): domain Eukaryota; kingdom Viridiplantae; phylum Streptophyta; class Pinopsida; order Cupressales; family Cupressaceae; genus Sequoiadendron; species Sequoiadendron giganteum. The sequence continues at coordinate 464,718,907 of CM021106.1, forward strand.
ATTGCTTATGAGAGTCGAAAATTGAATGAAGTTGAAAGGAGGTTCTCTACATATGATAGCGAGATGTTGGCAATCATGCACGCACTGGAAAAGTTTCGGCAATATCTTGTGGGCAGCAAGTTTATAGTGAGGACTGATTATAATAACCTCAAGTATTTCATAGAGAAAAAACGCTTAAATGAGAGACAACAACGTTGGGTAAGTAAGCTACAAGGGTATGATTTTGACATTGAATTTGTCAAAAGAAAAAATAATGTTGTTGCTGATGCATTGTCTAGAAATCCTACATTTTGCTCACTCAGAAATTTCAGCTACTTGGAAGGATCACATACTAACTGACTATTCAAAGAATCAGCATGCTTGTGATATTTTAGATGGTAAAGTTGATGATGAAAGATATAAAGTGTTGAATGGCATCATCTATTACAAGGATAGAATCTACTTAGTGCCTGAAAGTAAGCTAAAGCATAAGATTCTTATTGTTGTTCATAACAGTCAGCTTGTTGGTTATCCTAGTTATTTGAAGACATACAGGTACATTCATGAAAGATTTTCATGGAAGGGTATGAAAGATGATGTTCTTAAACATGTAAGGGAATGTCTAGAGTGCCAAAGAAACAAGGCTGAAGTTTTTTTCCAGCAGGGCTACTACAACCACTTCCTATTCCCAATCAGAAATGTGAACAAATATCGATGGATTCTATTACGGGGCTGCCTAAGGTGAATGGTAAGGACTGTATTTTTGTTGTGGTGGACAGACTTACTAAATATGCTCATTTTATGCCTATGCCTTTTGAATTTAAAGCACCACAAGTTGCTAGTCTGTTTTTTGAGCAAATTTTCAGACTTCATGGAGTGCCAAAGAGGATTGTAAGTGATAGAGACCGCATATTCATCAGGACTTTTTGGCAAGAATTGATGAAGTTGGCTGGAATGGAACTTGATCATAGCACTAGTTATCATCCTCAAATGGATGGTCAAACTGAAATTGTTAACAAATGGCTTGAGGGTTATTTGAGGAGCTATGTTTCGGGACAACAAAAAGCATGGGAAAAATGGTTACATTTGGCAGAATTTTGTTACAACACTACGTACCACATGAGCATTGGCATGACTCCTTTCAAAGCTTTGTATGGCTATGAGGAATCTACATTTGTAGATTTGGGTTTTTCTGATTCCAGAGCTCCAAAAGCTCTTGAGTGGGTTAAAGAAAATCAAGATATCCTCAAAGCACTCAAGGAGAATATTCAGATTGCACAGGAACAGCAAAAGAAATATGTTGATCGCCATAGCGTTGAGAGGTCTTTTGAGGTGGGAGACTTGCTATTTGTGCGACTTCAACCTTACAGACAATCTTCCTTGCAAGTAAGTTGGGCGGAAAAGCTTAAACCCAGATTTTATGGGCCTTTCAAGGTAAATAAGAGAATTGGTGAAGTAGCATATGAGCTGGAACTGCCATCTACAAGCAAGATCCACAATGTATTCCATGTGTCATGTCTCAAAAAGGCTCTTGGACAGCATGTGACACCTGCTACGGAGTTGCCTCCCATGGATGAAGAGGGTAAATTGATACTTATTCCGGAAACAATTTTGCAAGTAAGGGAGAAAAGGTTGAGAAATAAGGTGATTTTTGAATATCTTATCAAATGGAAAAACTTGCCTTTGGAGGATGCAACATGGGAAGGAGAGGAGATTCTTAAGCATCCAAACCTTCAAATGCTTGAGGACAAGCATTTTTTGGGTGGGGAGGATTGTAATGTCCCCAACTCAAATCAAGATGATTAGAAGCAGATTGGTTGTCCTTTCCTTGGTTTGCCCAAGAGGTAGAGGACATAGAGCATCATTGGGTAAGAAATGAAATCCTTAGCTTATTCTTAATTCTAATATTAAGTTGAGTGCACGTCTTTTGATGCAACTTAAGTGAACTTAAGTTATTTTATGTTGGGCGCGTCTTTTTAGGCAACTTAAAGTGATGCCTAACCAAGGGACTTAAGTTGTCCCCTTTTTATGTACTTAAGTGACATCTTTTAACATGTGCTAATTAGCCTAAAGGGGGCGTCCAGCTTCTAGGAGTTTATAAGAACATATTTTTAGGGTTTTAATGTGAGCTTTTGGATTAAAGATGTTAAGATGGAGGGCAGAGATTAAATCATATGGTTATGAGTTGTTTTATAACACCCTAAAGGCTCATTTTGAGGCATTATGTGATGAGGTTTTTTGCTTATTGCTACTACAACTTGGCTTGAGGATTGAAATCCTAAGGAATCCCTAGATTTGGTGAGACATACGGGCTATCCCTAATTAGAAGAGTGTGTTTCGGTGGAAGAACTTCAGTTTGTAAAACCCTAGCACATTATTTATTGTGGGCTGCAAGATTTTATCAAGTTTGGAGGCCAAAATTACAATGTTATCAGTGCTGGATATTCAGACCTGAAGGCATTCACCATTGCAAATCATTCATTCTTGAGTTTTTTGAGGATGGTTGTTAAAGGGCAACAATTTCAAACTTAAAGCTAGTCATTTTGAGAGCCCAACACCATTTTTGGAGGGTCGGCTAGGGTTAGAAAATATTTTGACCTAAATCTGCAATAGCTTGGCATGAAATCTGATCACTTATTTGATGAAAATATCTGATATGTAAATCTGGAAATTTCTGGGCAGTTTTAAGGGTTAAAATTGTCAATTTTTCTGAGCATAGTAATATTCAGAATTTTCTATTTTTCAGTTGTAAATCTGATATGAAATCTGATCAGAAATTCTGAGTTTGTTTGGAGCTACTCTAATGCAAATAAATTTCAGATTTATGCCCTAGTTTGTGAAAGATTTTGTTATTAGATTTGTGTCTTAGTCGCAAAAATTATTGTTTTCTTTTAGTATCCTATTCAGGGATATTATAGTTTGTTGCAGCCCTTACCTATTCCCAATCAGAAATGGGAAAGTATCTCAATGGACTTCATCACTGGGTTGCTTAAGGTGCAAGGGAGAGATTGTACACTTTTTCGCCATTACCAACTCATTTACAGTAGCTCAGGTTGTTGATTTGTTCTTCAAAGAGGTGTTCAGATTGCATGGGCTGCCCAAGAACATTGTAAGTGATAGGGACAGCAAGTTCCTGAGTACTTTTTGGCAGGAGATTTTCAGATTGTGTGGTACAGTGCTCACTCCAAGCACTAGTTATCACCCACAGACAGATGGGCAAACAAAGATTTTGAACAAGTAGTTGAAGGGCTATCTCAAGAATTACGTTTTAGGATAGCAGAAGGTTTGGGTGAGATGGCTTCATTTGGGAGAGTATTGCTACAACTCTTCATACCACATGTCCATCAAAATATCTCATTTCATGGCTTTGTATAGTTATGAGGCTCCTCGTTTCATTGACTTTCTTTTTGGTGATAATAGAGCCCTTCAAGCGAGGGATTTGTTGCAACAAAGTCAAGACATTTTGTAGTCCTTGAAGGACAATCTTCAACATGCCCAGAATCAGCAGAAGTTGTATGTTGATCAACAACAAATAGAGCGCACATTTGAGGTTGGGGATATGGTCTACTTGAGACTCCAGCCTTACAGACATTCCACTCTCAAAAAGAGTGGAGCATAGAAACTTAAGCCACGTTTCTATGGGCCTTTCAAGATCACCAGGAGAGTTGGGGAGGTGGCTTATGAGTGAGCTACTAAAGAGTAGCAAGGTACATCATGCCTTCAACGTGTCACACTCAAGAAGGCACTTGGGCACAATGTTGTTGTTTCTACAAATTTGCCTCCATTGGATGAGAAGGGACGATTGGTTTTGGTGCCAGAGGCGGTTATTGATTTCAAGGAGGACTATCAAAGAGTATTTTGTGAAGTGGAAGAATTTACCAGTTGAGAATGCTACTTGGGAGGATGAGCAAATTTTGCAACATCCAGACTTGCGATTGCTTGAGGACAAGCAATCTTGGGGAGGGAGGACTATAATGTCCTCTTCTCAGTACTAGTCCTTTCTAAGACTGTTAGCCTATTTCGGAGGCCCGTAGGCTAGTCAGAGGCAGAATTAGGGTTTCCTATTTTCTTGGAGGTATCTTTCTGGTTTTTTGGGGGTTGCTTGCAGGAATTTGCCAGTATGTTTTTTGAGTCTTTCTGGGTTTTCAAAGAGCTTCAATGGGTTGTCACATGCATTTTCATCGGTGACTATTTCTGAACTTACTATTTTTAGTAAGTTACGACAGCTACCCGGAATGTGCTCAAATGGTGTTTGGAGTCACTTACTATTTTTAGCAGTATGCTATTTATAGTAAGTGTTATTTCTGGCAATGTGGTTTGGCAGCAATTCAACACTCGGTCTCTATTTCTGGCAGTGTGGTAGTGGAATTTAGGCAATGTCTTCTCCAACATTCTTGGAGCTCAAAAAGGAAAGTTTAATAACTTATGTTATTTTCTAAATTTTTTTTGGCCCCCACGCCTAGGCTTTATAACTTAAGTTGTTTTTAAATGTGAGCCTCTTATATGGACGACAATATTGGACATTGCATTTTAAAAGGTTTATTATTGCCAAGTAAAGTTGGACGCCTAATTTTGATAAGTCAAAAAGATTTTAATGAATATTATATTACTCCTCTTTTTGGCGTCCCATTTTGGAGGGAATTGAGAATTCAAACTTCTGGGTTTGGAGGTTATTTATATGCCTCTCTTCCTCCTCATATGGTTATCCAATTTTGTCATAATAAAGTGTTGTTGAAATCATTTCAGACTCTTGCTTTGAGGTTGATACACCTAGTTCTTCTTCAGTCTTGAGTTTGCAAGATAACTCCTAGCTGAACAGTAGATGCTTCTTCATTCAGAGGTTGCAGATTGAGCTTCATTGGTGATGGCTTCTTTCATGTTTTCTAATCTTGTGGGTTTTGATGTTTTATGATATTTCGGTGTGGGTGTGAGTTAGATTTTCAGTTTGACGTCATTTTGGAGTGAACTTATCAGTTTTCAAGTTGCTGGTTTGGGTATGGCTGATGCACATTTTTGCTTGCATTGATTTGAGGAGGCGGGAATTTTTTATGGGTACTGTTTCTATGCTTTCCTCATACTTGGGTGACCCTATGCTCAAGATTTTGTGATTTTTAGCGGAGTATTGGAATTTTAAGGCAAGGTCGACCTTCCTAGGGAGGTTGTACTATCTCTGGTTGTGCGTTGGAATCTGTGCTCGGGAGTTGGTGATAGCTTCAGGGTATTTGGTTGCTTGGTTTTGGATGCCTAGGCCTGCTTGGTCATTTGCCATTGATTTGGGGTCATTTTGAGGTGTCTGGAGAGAGTTATGATGATTTCTTGAAGGCTGATTGAAGTTTCTAGTTCGCTGCCCTGTCATATCAAACTGCTGTTGCAGAGTTTCAGACCCAGAATTTTCATTGTATTCTCATATTTTCATGATGCCTTATCATTGTAATGTCTTAGGGATGGATATCTGATACTTGGGCTTTCATATAGTTTGATTATCTCATGATATGATGTATTAGACTCCATTTTGTAATGTTGATATAGTAGTATTAATCAGCTTTCCACTTTCACTTATTTTGTATTACACTCCCGCTGAATAAGTGGTTGAGTTTGTTGTACTTTCTTGTTGCCCACTGAAAAGTGGAAGTCGCTGGCTATGTCGCCAAGTTCTTTACTCTACTTTTTTTGTAGCCCTTTGAAAAGTGGAAGTGGCTGGCTTTGCCGCCAAGTATTTTACATTTCTCTATTGGTTGGCTTTTCGCCAATAGCTCATTGTACTTCCAGCATTGATATTGTATTTCAAACCCCCTTACACCGTATGCTCTCACCTTGCTCACTCCAGGATCTAGGGGATCAAAAAGTGAAGGGTTGCTTCCAATTTGCTTATATTTTCATTAGGCTAACGCTTACGGGTGAAGTTTGTGTGAAAATTTGGTAAAAAACTAAGGGAGTATATTTCAAATATTTGGAAGCCAATTCGCAGAAGAGGAAGATTGGATAGTACCAAGAGGCAAGAAAATAGTGGAAGAAAGACTCGTCAAGAAAAAAGTGGAAGGAATTGCAGTACCCTGGATACATAAACATTTAACCAATGCCCTATTCATAACACCTACACTATGGAAAAGAGTATGGGGCCACTGGAAGTTTCATGCACCCTACAAAGGAGAAAGAAGAGGGTACGTGTCGGATGAACTCGATGAAGAAGCCGAGAAGGAGCAAAACAACAATCCAAAATGAAGACAACTTGGGACAAAGATGACTGCGATGAGGATGACTAGAACAAATATCTAGAAAAGGAAGGACCATGCTTGAAAGCCTTAATAATGTCGGAAGACATGTTCATTGCCAGACAACCAAACGGATACAACGAAGAGGTAATCAAGTACACCAAAGAACATAATCTAAAACCCCCTACACTGGTGACTTCGAATGGACAATGGTGGGTCATACCAAATCCAACAGGTCCGTTGAGAGTGGATGGAGAAAACATTACATGGTACCAGCAGTATGGTGGACAGTATGTCGATGAAAGCTATAAAGGTACGGGACCCACTCCTCTGGTAGATAAGATTTTTTATTTAAAATACCTTTGAACATGTTGCAAAGAAGAATGCTATAAAAGACCTTTTTTGTGTAAATGGTGGTACACGTCGGAAGTAAAGGTATGGAGAGGTGATGAAAGAAAAAGTCAGAAAATAAAAATTAATGACAAGGAGAATAAAAAGTACAAAAAGCAAAAAATTAAACTGGTGGAGCAGAAAAGTGAAAAAAGCAAAAAATTAAAAAATCAAAAGAGAAAAAATATCGAAGTGAGAAAAAATATTAAAAGAAGAGGGGGAAAAATTAAAATAAAAAATATTAAATTAAATAAAGGGGAAAAGGAGGTCGTACGGGCAAAAGGAAGTTATAAAGCTCGACAAGGCACATTGTACGAATTCTCAACGCATGGAAGAAAAAAAATTTAGGAAAGACTAGTACGACTTGGGAGACAAGTTCGGCTACAAGTGAAAGTAATCGTATGGATAAGGTGAGAACAAGAGGACCATAGTTTACATACTCTCCGATTACTCTCTGAGTAGCCGAGTAATCTCCAAAAAATTTGCATGTCGAGTAATTTCTACTTTTACTCGTGGACAGTATTCAAATGGATTTTCTCCCCGTCAAATTATCGAGTAATTGCCAGTAGCTCGCAAAAAAACCCACAAACTTGGCATGTTTGTGTGTGTATAAATATGTATGTGTGTGTATATGCATGCAAACTTGGCATCCTGTGTATGTTTATAGATATGTATGTGTGCACAGTGCAATCCTGAGTATAAACATACATAAATATCCACACACATTTGCCGAGTTTTTCCCGAGTCAAAATTTTTGGGCTTGTTGAGTACTCTTTGATTCTGAGTATGTAAACTATGAAGAGGGCATTGTACGACAGGATTGGGAGAACACACACAGCACAGAAGAACCCGTACAACAAAGTTGGGAGATCATTGAGAAGCCACGAAAGTTGCACAAGGACCGTATGACCCACAACCATACGCAGAAGGCAGGAGAGAAGAGTCTGTACGCAAAGGGGAGCAACCATACGCAAAAGGCAAAAGAGAGGAGTCTATATGCGGAAGGGAGCAACCAAATCATAGGATGTATGATCGTACAACTCATTGAAGGGAAGATCATACGACTAGGACTGACTGTAATCACATGGAAGCACTACTTCATAGTATAGCCTGTTGTACGACGTTATAACTATAACATCATGTGGCACATTGAACCCTCCAAGCAAACACCTGCTAAAACCGTACGATGGATCCTATATAAAATCATACATCAATTCCAGGTCGTAAGGCGGTGGAGTGTGGTGAGGGTGTACAGGACAAGGAGATTTGAAAAAAAAATTGTACGACAACAACAATGGCAGAAACTGCAGAGAAGAGGTGATACAGTACGGCCAAACAATTTCATAGTACGGTTGCAAGAGAAGTTTGGGAATACAATACAGAGGAATAACAATCACATCGTGCAACACAGGCATCGGAGAGCAAGGAGCTCAGTCAGTACATGGAGTTGGCAATTGGATAAATTCAGTTGCTATAACCACTTTTGGCAAACACATTATTTAACCCATGCCCAACAGTGCCAAACATGTATTGTTGCCAAATAGATATGGCCGCAAGTAGCAGCAAAGGGAAACGGTTAGCACCATTTCGACCCCGCATTGCATCGAGGGAAATGGTGAAGGGGAAGGACAATGATACTGTTACAGCAGACAATATCACTTGGGAGAGTCTCAACGGCACTAAATGTCACTCATGGTGGTTGGGAACTCAAGACGGTCACGTTTTGAAAACAACGCTTCAACACGTGTAGGTGGACAAGACAGCACAATTACCATTCTTCAACTCTCGAGAGTTTGAGCCATACCTGCACCAGATGATAGTGCGGTATGACAGACATGCTCACAAATTAGCGATTGACTATAGAGGATGCCAGGTGACTATATCTTTCACACCTACCGAATTCACTAGAGTGTTCAAGATACCATCGAGAGGGGCATTAGTAGCCAAACCTATAGGAAAGATGTCCCAACAGTAGAAGGAGACACTTCTAGCAAGAATGTGTGGTTTCAATCTCACTCAACAAGAGGAGAGTATCTGGAGCGCAAGGAACAGAGGGTTGAAGAATTTTCTCGCCACCACCGAGTGGAAGTGCCTCCTAGACTTGATCAAATGTAGACTCATGGGGGCTAGCAGAGCGTCTGACACTGCAATTTGGATGATTACTCTCATGACCAAGCTAAGCATGGGGAGAGCATATAATTGGGCAAGCATACTTTCGAAGAGGATGCGAGAGTTCCTGTGCTTGAAGAAAAAAGCCTTTTACATTACTCAGCACACAATCGGGCTTTCCTGGATTCCATCTATACGCAGGTACCTTCAGACAATTGGGGGAGATTTCAACCCGTAGGTCAACTGGACGCATCATGGCTGACCATGTTCTATTGGACCAACTTGGGTGTGCAGACGGCAGGAGAGGAGACACCTCAGACAAGGGAACCACTAGTGAAGAAGAGAAAACAGAGGGATGCATCACCTACTTTGCCGAACAGAGATGACTACAAGATCATCGAGCTATCTTCTTCCACTGAGATGAGTACGAAGGAAGTTTCACTCGTAGGGGAGGCAGGCTCACAAGAAGACATCGAGGAGGCTATTCCCATACAGCCAACCATCCTTGTGCAACCAGTGCCTACCACCACAATCATACCAATTACCAACATAGTCATACCAATGACAGTTCCACCTCCTACAACACCAATAGCGGCACCACTACCAACACCAATAGCACCCTCAATAGAGCCACTTGCAGCCGATGATGACGTTGAAGAGGATGCGGGCATCGACGATTGGCTAGAAGAGATGGGGACACCAATAGACGCCCCTCTACCAAAGTCACCAAGAGCAATAGCCGAGAGAATAAAGCCACCTCAGGAGCGAGAGTCAACCAACATGGTACTTGACACTCAACCTACAAAACCCTCGTAGTAGCCCACCGAGCTCTCATAGCCAGCCCCACCAGCCACAGACACGGCCATGGCTATTGGATGAGTCTGAGGGAGTATTCATCGAGATTGGTCGAACGGATGCGTACGACCCCTTCAGCACAATGTAGAGATATCTTGGAAAGCTGCAGTCCATGGCGAGAGTAATGTATGAGGTAGGGGAGATATCTCAGCAACTGGACATTGGGCATGATCCATTGGTTGCCCAAGAGGCGGAGAGGATCTTGGCCTTCATGTAGGTGGGATGCAAAGCAAAAAAAATTAGATGCTTTATATCATAGGGGTGGTCGAGAGTAGAGACGGTTGACATGTTGACTACCTGGCAAACAACTAGACCCACAGCAGTAAAGAGACATGGCCAAGTTCTCTCAACAGTCCACGACATGTAGAAGTGTTATAGAGACATTCCTTAGATGGCAATGACAAATGGCTTACATTGAGGAGGCTAGGCCGAGAGTATTAGAGTAGAGCTAGCTAACCATGTCCGTAAGTCCCAAGAGCAATTGGCTCAAGTGACAGCAACAGAGCATACTCAAGTCACAGCTCTCGAGTAGGTAGTGGCAAAGAGACCTAGACTATTGGCAGAGCGGGATGCTTAGTTGGCAAAGACAGACAAACTATTGGCCGAGAGGGATGCTCAACTGGCTGAAAGGGACGGAAAGTTATAGGGAAAGAGTTAGGATCTGGAGAAGACGAAGACAAAGCTGACGAAAGTGATACACATGGTCAAAACTGTCAGAGAATGGGAATTGGTGGCAAACTAGAGGCTTCAACGTCTCTGTCAGCAACATTCGGCAACAACCACACCCACCTCCTCCATGCATCCAAGGGAATACTCTCAACCTCCTTCCTCTCAATAATTATTTTTCTATTGTATAGTCCCCCATTTTGTTGTTTTGTTGTCTAGAAGACGACTTTCTTTTTGAGGGGGCTGATGTAGTCGGCCAAAAGTAACTGAAAATGTTTTAGTCGGCCCGATAGTAAATAAATAAATAAATGATTATGTTTTGGTTTTACGTGTTAAGTCCTCAACGGTTGTTATAGTCGGTTGGTAATTACCGAGAGTTGGTATTCTTAACCAACATCGGCAGACAATTTATACATCCTTATTGTTCATAGTTGGGGACTGTTATGATGCTTTTGATGTAATAATTGCAAATCAGTGAATGAATGAGAATCAAGTTTTATCCTTCATGAACTGTGCAAGTACTTTATATCATGTTTTGTGTTTCGTTTACTCTGTAACTTGTCAAATAGAATAAGAATTTGGAAGAGGAAAATTTCCTTGGAGTTGCAAGACAGTCATGCATCAAGGAGGACAAAGCAATTTGCGTTGGCAGAGGATGGCATGCTAGGTACATGAAGGAGATTTGGTTGCAAAATTAGAAAGATGAAGAAGAAGAGTGTCTTATATTGAAGGCAATAAGGAGGAAGAAGATACTAGGTATTTAGCTGCAAGTTTACTTGCAGATGCAGTCCATGAGCACAGCAATGTCAATTTTGGCATGTGAGCAGGGGCTCAAAAATTTTGTAACCCTTGGAGTTTGATGCAAGGACATCCTATGTGTAGTGTGAGAAGCATTATTTTCTAACTGTGATTTTAAATTTTAAAAGCTACTGCCAGATCAAAGAGCCATCCAGCCAACCACTGTTAACAATGAATTCTTGGCATGTATAAAGGATCACATGAGATCCCAAAGAGATTTGGAGGGAGGTTGGTACATTTGGCCATTAATTGCTAATCTTGGCATTCAAGACAAAAAAGGCCATCAATTCTAAAAGTAAAATGCATTTATTTTGGCAAGGATAATAGATAAGAGGGAATTGGTGCTGAATGAGCTGTTTGAGCCATTCTTTTTACCACATTTGTGGTGCTTAAATGCATGGGAAGGTGATTTACTCAATCCTAAGAAAGATTTGCATGATACAAGGACAATTTAGAGTCTAATGGAGGGTGCAGCCAGCTTCAACTGCAGGTATTTGGGCATTAAACCAGTTTTGGGCAGGATTTTAAACCCATTTTTGGTGAAGTTTCTAGAAGAGCATGGCATGAGAATAGAAAGGAGCTATGAGCAGGGACAAAAGAAGATGAAGAATAGAGAGGGGTGCTATGCATAAGAGAAGGGAAAAAAAGACCAACAGACCATGGAATAAGAGGGGACTATGGAAGAAAGCCACAGCCCATAGCATGTGGAGTTTTGAGGAACCTAGGTGGTACAAGAGAGAGAGAGAGAGAGAGAGAGAGAGAGGGGAACGTATATAGAAGAAAAAAAATTTCAGAGGTGTGTGGGAGAAGAAGAGTGAACAAAGTGTGGAGTGAGAAGAGATAGAGGGCAGGAAAACCACCCACCATTCCTGAAATAAGGGAAATTTGTCATGGTGGCATATGACAAGGACCAAGAGTTCCTTCATTGGAGTTCATGCAGGTGAATAGCCATTACGAGGGTGGTCACCCAATAGATGATGTTACAAGGCTGTCACGAAGGTTGGAGTTTCTCAAAGACTGCATGAATTTAGCAGTGGTCTCAGCTAAGCAAGTCAAGGAGAACTAGCACCTGGAATAGGGGAAGTGTAATACCCCTATGTTTTGTAATTGACCAAAGAACTGTAAATGAAACTAGAATCTTTATTTTATGTTTAAAGAAAAAAGAGAAATTTACATTATTGCCCTCTAAATTTTCATGTGGAGTGCCTCTCTCTGTAAGTGTGTGATTTTGGTTCATCACCCTAGTTAATGCTTGTTTACTTGTGGGTGATTCTTTGTGTTCAGGTGTAGGAATGTGTATATGTGTGTATGCATGCATGTATTTGTTAAATGCATAAATAAGACTGAGCATGCAGCCTATTTGTGTATTTATTGGATGCATAAATAGTGTGTAGAGCTGGATGACTTTCTAAGACATTTTTGTTAAATCTGCCATTTGTCATCGGTGTAAAAGAGAACATCAGAGTGTAAAGCGATTTTTATATCTTCTTTTGGAATTCTCAATGAATAAAGCTTGTCCTGTAAACAAGAATCCAATCACAGTATTTGAGAATCCCAGTTCATGCATGGTAGAAACACTTTGTTGAAAGCTAGAAGGCAGATCAAATCAAAAATAAAACTCCAACTCAATCAAAGAGAATGTTTGACAAAGAAAAAAAAAACTAGTTTACTCAGTAGTTGTGTCTTATATTTTTTTAAATGCAAAGAACAGCAAATGTATTTTAATATTTAATTGATCACCCAGAACCAAAAGGATGATGCAACCATTAGCAATCAAGTCGTAAAAAGAATTTTATTAATAGTTTTTGTTCTCTTATACCTTAGACATACTTGTTAACTCTGGTCTTAGCAACTAGCCCAGAAAATGATCTGATCTTTTGGTAGGATCCAAGGCACTTCAATATCCAGTTCTTACCATGGTATACTGTGTTTTCTTTGCATTGACCAAGAATTTTTCCATTTCACAGGAAATTTTGCTTCAAAGTGTTATATAGAACAACCCTGTAATCCCTTTCTGCTATATTACTTATTTTGGGGAGTGAAGTTTCAAGGGAGAAAAACATGTTGAGATTGTAGATGAGAAAAATAAATGGAATGAAACTAAGAAGAGAATAAAATTATAAGGTGAAAAACTTAAGATACAAAAGTAAGGAGATAATAAAACCAGAAGTGTATGCGAGTGTAACTGTGTTACACCCCGGAATTTGTATAGTTACTATTCTAGTAATGCTTAGAGCATTCTGATTGTAAGGAAGGTTTTGAATGAATAAAATGTGATTGAACCTTGTTATCAATATGAGAATCTGTTACATGTTATGTTTGGCTCATTCTGTATTCTTGATTGATGTTACTCTTGGATAAGCAATGCATAAAGGAAAGTAATTAGTCCTGTTTTATATATTTGATTTATATATACTGCAAATATTGTGAGCAATTGACTGCCGTGGTTTTGTGCCATGGATGCAGGAACAGGAACTATTCCTCCAGGTGGAGGGGAAACATCACTCGAGAAGAGGAACTTGGTCGGCTAACCAGTAAAGTTGATCATATGAGCATACACACACTTCACTGAGGGTTTTGGGAACTGAGTCAGATTGAGTTGTCATGATAAGTCATCCTTAGGCTTAGGAGTTTCTGATTACTTCTTTATGCTTTATGAAGTGGTGTTACTTGATTAACTGACTTACTGTTCTATGAATCTTGAATGTGAAATGTGAACTGATAAGTTATACTGACGCCTGGAATTTACAGTTAAATGTATATATACATGTTTGTGCAATTACGTATATTAAAGGTGCTCTGACTGGCCTATAATACACGTAATTGGAGAATTGAAAATAAACATGTATAGATATATTTAAGTGTAAACTGGGTAAGTTTATTAATATATTTAAATAATATATTTAATATCGATACTATTATAGTCTTACCGATAATATAATATATTAATATATCTAATGTAATATTCGAATATTATATAGATATATTTATATATTTATATAAAGGTAAATTAAAAACTATAATATGTTATATTAAATATAATACAAAATATATTAATAACATTTTAATATAAATATTAAAATGACTTTGCCTTGGAAAGATTTGAAATAGACTTTTATAGTCTTTGGTAATTATTTTTCATTTACCATATAATGGAATTTCGAAATTTAAAATCATTGGAAATATATTGGAAATTATACATGAAAAATATTAAGGAAATGTAATGTTTGAACTATAGACTTTTAAAAGACTTAAAAGTAAATGTTTGAAAATCGCGGATTTCTTCACGGGAAGAAATCGCGCGACTGTGGGAACCAGAAAACAATGGAAATTAGTGTAAATGAACCCGCGCCCAGCTCGCAATGCTTTGGACCTGGTCGCACAAGCAAAAACGCCACCATTCTGGGACGCGTGGGCGGAAGGAGGCCAAATGCCTGCATATTAACCTTGACGTTTTCTGTTGAGAACTTTATCCACCACTGTTCATTCATTCCGCCATTTTTGAGGGCATGGTTAGTGACTAAACCTGTACGTGGATGCTTCACGAATTCGTCATGTGATAGTTGAAAGTTGAAACATTCTTTGAAAATATGTTTGATTCATCACTTAAATTTGCTGAGTATCTGGTTATTTGTTTGCCACAGCGCATTTTGACAATGTCAATTGAAGAGGCGTCAAATTCTCATGCCTACAATTCTGTAAACATGAGAATTCGAAACCTATATATAGGTTTACTCTCATTGCTAATTTCACACTCTCCTTTGCATTTGGAAATTACGAATTTCATTGCTGTAGCTTTTTCTGTGTGTTAAATTCCCTCTTTGCTGTTGAGTTTTGTGAGAGTTTTATTTCACCATCACTGCTGTTGCATTTTCAGTAAGCTGCAAACCATCATTGCTATTGAGTTTTGTGAGAGCCATTTACAATTTTACTGAGAGCCATTTATCATCTTGTTGAGACTGTATTGCTGAGAGCAACATTCCCTCATTACCAAACTACATTTACCTGAGAGTTGTATTTGTTCATGCTTAAGAAGTAGCTGGTAAAGGCTGTGAAGGACGGTAGAGAAAGAACTGAAGCCACCAATCGAACTCATTTCGCAAAAGGAAATCAGGCATGAGAAATATCTTTGTAGAATTTCTGTCATTGATTTAAAAATGAGTTATTTGTTTGCCTGATTATGCTTTGCATTATGTTGTAGTTTGAAAGGAAAAATATTAGAAAGCCTCTATTTTTCTATGGAATGGTATTGAATTGGGAATAGCTTAAATTCATTAGAAAAGGCTTATTGAATTAAGAAATAGCTTAAGAACTTGTTGAATTGGAAATAGCTTAAAAGCTTGTTGAAATGAAATAGTTTGATTTCATAAGAAAATTTGAAAAGGAATAACATAAAAGGGAAATGCTTGATTACTTCTTAGTAAAAGTACCTTATGTTTTGTATTACTTGAATATTGCTTGAACTCAAATAAAGGAAAGGGACTAGTTATTAATACTAGGACGAGGGTGGATTCAGTACCAAGGTAGTCTAAAGCTTTAGAGTTAAATAGGTTAACCAGAGAAAGCTATGTACTCCATGGATAAAGATTTCCATGTTAGGAAGTACCAGAGGGACCCCTTGTTGACTGTACTCCATTTCCTGTTTAAGTAGTTGAAGTAGGAAGTCTAGGGTGATTGACTACCCACGGAAAGGACTCAACCTACGCGTAGGATAAGGCAGCCTTAAGTCAAATTGAACCTGACTTAGTGCAAGTGATAGATGACCGTCAGTATAAGTACTGTCGAAATGCTTTGGCCAAAGTAGTGTAGTATACCTAACGTCCACTTAGACTGTGAGACGAATTACACTATCAGTTCACAGTAGTCCAGGTTACATGCTAGATTGAGATTGTGAGGGCACAAGGATTTAGTTATGTAGGATTACACACTATGCTCAGTTGGTCATACAGAATCGGTTACCCAACCAATCTCTTCGTAGAAGGGAGGGCCGTCTACTTAACAGTAAACGTGCGGGGGACCGCAATATAAGTCTGTGGTTGGTGGAAAAGCACCTGAGTGATGTTTCTCCTCCACAGTAGACTTCTGATGAACCAAGGTTTGAAAGGGAAGATCCTGGACAGTCTTATTCCTATTTGCTCAAAAGCTTTCGAGCTATGTTTGAAACTTGTAAGATTCTTACCTTGCTTTTTATTTTGAAGAAAAGTAATCATGAAAGCATACTCTGTTTTTTACTTGGAAAATAAAACAATGATGTATTGTGTCATTTATTTCTTATGATGAAATGTTCAATTAGAATGAAAAGAAAAGTTATGTACTTTGTCATTTAATTGTATTTCCTTGTATCTTATTAGTGAAAGTAGAAAATTTTTTTGTTTACCCGGTTTTGGGGTCGTTACAAACTGTATGAAGACCACTGCAAAGACAATTGTGTATAAATTTCAAACGCTGGGAATCAACATAAAAGAAAGAAGATTATAATGACAAAGCAGAATAGATTAGGAAGGACTAAGAGGCTACAAACAGAGCAAAGCAAACACTCATAGTATTCATTCCTTCCATGGGAATGATTAATTGATTTTAGTTTTGTCTTCCATGTTTGAATTGATTTTTTTTTCATAATGAATTGTGGCAATTCATCTCTGAAATCAAGCTCCAGCATTCTTTTCTATTGATATGTTTATTGTCAAAATCAGAGTACATACTCAAATGTGGGTGGAATCTATGACCATCCTCCATCATATTTATCATTAACGTCATCTGAGCTTGGTCTCTATATTCGACTGTATAGCTTTCAATGGGTTTCCCAATTGGCCTTCAATTCTCTGGCTATTTAAGTCAAGGGACCATGAACTTCAAGGCTTGCTCCCAAGATATTGCAAACTTTCAAAAAAGAAAACACAGACACAGATATAACTTATGTACTGGTATCGGTAAAATACTCAAAGCTTTTTAGTATATGTTATGTTTACTTACAAATTATCACAATGATATTCTACTGTCCTGATGTACGTATGGTTTTTTAGCCCAAATTCTCTCCTAAATTGATACACTTCTCACATGACCTTCGTTGTCAATGGAGATGACAATCATGTTGATAGCATTGTATATTTCCAATCATGTAAAAGATAAAACTTCTTTTAAGGTCCACGGTGTATTGCACTTAAATGGAGAGAAAGAAATGGCGAGAAGGAAAGATATGGGTCTATTATCTTTATGGTTCTAATTCATTATTTTGTCCATTTTAGCTTATGAATTACTGTACGATTAAGGGATCATTCTACAATACATTGAATTCCTATTTTTTTCTGCTGTTTCTCAGTTACTATGTATTCTTTAAAGTATGTTGCAAACATGCTGCAAGATCTCGAAAGCCCAAGTTTGAATTTGATTGCGACTTTTTGTTATTTATGAGAAAAATGGGTAAAAGTAAATGACAGGTTAGGTTCCCTTCCATTATTTTGTTCAATGGAATGTGGCAACCATACAATTTGCTAAGAATATCATGGATTTGTATGGTATAAAGACTTTCTTTGTCTCCGGTTTGACTATAACCAAAAGAATGAAAATCCAGAGCGCATGTCTCCCAGCACATTCGTAATTGGCAAACAGAGCCTATGTTGTTCGCAAAGTTGCACAACTTCAACTCAGGAAAAACCCTGCAAATTGAAGAGTAAAGCAAAAATTGATAAAGAGCTTGCCAATGACTTGGCAGAGTTATAAATGGAGCACAAACTCTAAACCTGGACTACTATGAAATCTTACGACTGATTTACTATGCGTATTGCATAAGTTGTCAAACTTAAAAATGACTCCGAAAGTATGGACTCATCCATTTTCCCAGGGAGTCAACTCAACTAGAAAGTATTTGGGCATTCGACACTGTAACCATGCCTCTGTGTGCAGTGAGTACAGACCTTGAATATTAACCACTAGTTAGCTAGTGAAACTCACATTAAGTCATTGCCCCAAAATTAAAGATCCATTCAACCTCAGAAAGCAATCATATTTGGGCTTGACCATGTTTCAAATAATTAGATTCAAAGGCAAAGTTCTTTTTTTTTTTTAAATATTTTTTCTCTCTCTGAAGCAGGCAAGAGCTGTCTGACACACAAAGCCAGAGAGAGAAGGGCCAAATAATAATTACCTCTGTTCGTCATCTTTCCAATGGATGTCTTGGCATGGAGAGGCCTTTCCCTTTCCTTCCTCACGTTCCCCATCAACTTGAATTACACCCTTTACTTCGTCATCAAATGCATAGTCTGGCAAGGGCACTTTCCCATTCTCTATACAATTTAAATCCTCCAACAAAATCTCATAATGTTTTTTCACTTCATCGGGGCTTTTCCCTCCTCCTACCATAGAAGCCACATTCTGCCAGCGATCGGGGGTGTCCTTATCATAGATAGCCAATGCCGTTTCAAACATCTTGTTCTCCTCGCCAGTCCAATCTGCACAAGCTTTCCACCTTTCCACCATATCTCACTCCCTTCTAAACACAGCGACTGCCTGTACAATCCTTACATTCTACACTATTGAAACAAATTGGTAACACAAATTTACCATTCCTGTTTCTTTCATGCAGAAAACCTACGAATCAAAGAAGATGATATAGCATTCTAAATCAGTAAATCAGTAATGGGTGTGAATGGCCAACAAAGAATTGAAAAGACTCCACACCTAACTGGAATCTGCACAATCTCCTCCCTGCATGATTCATTGAAATCATACTAGAAGGAACCGGAGACTCAAGTACCATCCTATGAAATGTAGAGTTGACACGAGTATCGGCTTGCCAAAAGTTGTCAAAGATGTAGTGGGCAATCTTTTATCAATTCTCACACGTTACCCTCGTTTCCTACGAGAAGCGTTAGATTCATACAAGATTTTCCAAACCGATTTAAATATTCAGCGAGTCAAAGATATCAACTTCTTATTTCCCATTCCTATTGGTTCTTAAAACCTTTAGGAGTTTTCATCGAAATTGAAAGGGGAGAGAAGTCAGTAGTAGTTGTGATATTTCATTGTCCATAGGTTAAAATTTTGTTATTAAATTTCAGTAGAGTGGCGTAACGATGAAAGTAGCATATTCCACTTGATTTTTATTTAGTTTTAAATTTATTTTAGGAATAGTGATATTTGGTTTTTTGTGGGGTTAAGTTTAGCTTTTTTTAGCTTTATTTTCATTTTTATATATTTTTATATATTTGATTTTATTCTAATTTTATTTGTTCATGTTTTAACATATTGTTGGTGTTTCAATTCACATTTCTGGTATGTGAATTAGAAACGGACAGTTATGCATAGATAAACTGCTCTTCGAATTAGGAGGGGAAGCTCCTTGTTTGCTGTTATTGCTTAAGAAAGTAAATTAAAACTAATTTGCCTATCTTTTTGTTCAACTAAGAGCACAA
The DNA here is from genome assembly GCA_007115665.2 of Sequoiadendron giganteum. NCBI lineage: Eukaryota > Viridiplantae > Streptophyta > Pinopsida > Cupressales > Cupressaceae > Sequoiadendron > Sequoiadendron giganteum. Next base: position 464,738,327 of record CM021106.1, read on the forward strand.
GGTTATAAAACTCAAGTGTCGTAGCTGAGGTTTTCTCTTTTAGAAGTTCAACTGCGACTAAGCCTACGCTAATGATGTTTCTAACTACTCAAGTAAATGTAGAGCATGAGAGTTAGAAATGAACGAGGAATGATTCTTTGACACAAATACTTAAACAAGCTTTATCTCAACGCACATCTACTGAAATTTCAATGCAAGCTAAAATAGAGATCATATAAGCGTAACATATAAAACGAAAAATCTAAGACATTATATTAGGGTAGCAAAGCAAGCACAAAACTTTATTTTCTCAAATCTCAAGAATAAAAGATTACATTTTTGGGACAACAGGATTGTAGCAAAATAAGTATACAATTTTGCAATCAACCAGAATACATTGACACAAGTAACATGTAGACTGAACAATAACTTGCAGCTAGAAGAGACTTGCAAGATTGCTCTAACACTAAGTGAGCTGAAACTCAACAACAACTTGCAAGCAAAATAGGCTCATCAATTTGTTATCACAAGCACGGTTAAGAAAATAATGGGCAAGGTTGCCCTTATTTATACACAAGCAGAGGAGTAGGAAACCCTAAAATCTCCTTGCTTTTACAACTAAGACTTGCCAACATGCAAGTTTTTATTTCTAAAACCTAAAGAAGATAAGCATCTAACAACCTATGAAAACCTAAAAACAAGGAAAGTGCCAACTATTACAACTTCATATTTTCCCTTCACAAAGAATGGATAATCATTGAGATGAGAATAGAAAAAAAGGTGAAAGAAAGCTTCTAGAAGATTGTTGCTTTAAATCTCGATCACATCCGCCAAAAAGTAGGAAATTGTATCTCTATCAAAAGCATCAATACTATCAATAGCAAACTTCTGCTTTTCTAGGATTTCCTCTCCTTTCGCAATTGATCTTAGAAAATCTTCGACCTCATTGGCTGCTTTCTCGGACCTTGCTAACATCATGGCAATCTAACTCATCCTCCCAGCAACAAGATCACTGTTATCACTGCCACGAACAACACTCTGGAACTCAGTTTGTACTTCGTCAAGTCCAATGTAGGAACCATCACCATGACAATACCAACAAGGGATCTTTGAAACAAATTCCCTTATGAACTCGAAAGCATAAATAACCCTTTGTTTGTATGCAACAAACTCTTCTGATATCCTTTCATAAGTTCTCACCTTGAAGAGGTGGCATTCTTTCCATGCAAGGATTTGTCTCTTGTGTTCTCTTGAAACCATTGAGCCATATGTTGTCTCTAAATCTGCAATGATGATTTCGTGCATAGGCTTCACCTTTATTATCAACTGCTCAAATTCCAGGATCCCTTGGCATAAATCATGGGCATTATACTTTAGTTGATATATTTGTACTAGAATCTCCCTGCCTCTGGTGATGGATTCCTTGATCCATTCTTGTGTTTGCTTCCCACATATCAACATCTACCTCAATTACTGTTGATCAGCTGGTGTCTCTAGAACCTAGGGCAACAAATGAGTAGCTTGTGAAGTGTCATGAACAAGATTTGAAATGTATAGCCTAAGTTGTCGAACTTCAACCTTGAGGGCTACCTTATCCTCTCCATCTTTAAGCACTCTATCTTGAAGATTTTTTGCTACTACTTGAACAAACTGACATCTACATGCCTAGTGTGTTTTCCAAGACTGGCCTTAACCATTATGAAATCACCCACATCCACTTCATCAACATTTCTACCTTTTGGAGGTGTGGCAATCTCCATGATCATCTCACCATCTGGATTCCTTTCAAAGTGAACTTGTTTCTTTGCTTTCTTTTTAGGAGCCTCTTGGTAAATGTTGTCAAGCTCATCAAAGTCTACCTGATATGAAAGACTCCTTCTCTTTCTTCCCAGGGAGCTCTCAAGCCAAGACACGGTGTCTCTACTAGCTTCCTTGGGAGGTTCAGCTGCAACTTCTTATGCTTCTTCTTCCTCCAAATCAATATGAATCAGAGAATTCCTCAATGACGATGGATAATCAAGAGTCACAAGCACCTCTTCTGCTTGCGGTGTTGGCTCTTCTAGAGGGACTTCTACTACAACTATCGGTTACTCTTGTATAATTATACTTGAAAATTCCAACCTTCTCTTTACCTTCTTTGTTGTTTTGTTACCCTTTACACCTTATTGAGGATGACTTACAACCTTCATCTTTGGTTGTGCTCTGGAAGAAGAAGGAATAGATGACTGTATTCTTGGAAGCTCTGTTGTTGGAATAACTTTCTTCCTCTTATGACTTAAGAAAATCTTGTTGTTCTTTATGACTCAGTTTGTCCTTTCTTCAACTGAAATGCACTCTTTGTTGGACCAATTGACCTGTGGAAGAGATTGTTGCTCAATTTGATTCTAGGTGTATGTTGGGAGAAGTACATCTCCATCATCATCGGATAATTCCTCAATATCTTCTGACAAGTAATCTTTCATTTGATGGAGTGTAAGCATGTTGTTCATGTGCCTTCTTACCTCAAACTCATCTCTACAATTAGCCCAAAAATCTTAAAGTGTGGGCACATGAGAATAATTATGACCAAGTTGAGATGTGTAGACACCATGAGGGTCATATGATCATCTCTCACTGAATGGATTGAGACCAAATTTAGATAACTCCTCTTCCATCAACTTAGCATCTATTAATGATCTACATCTGTATTCCCAACTCAAATAGAAAACTGAAGGTGAGTTTCTTTCAATTATGCAAGAAAGCGTGAACTTCATATATTTTCCTTAGGAATTCCATGAAAACCACTTCATCTAAAGGATATCTTGGCAACATGAGTGGAGTACTCAAGAAGTCGTACACTATGATGTAGGTGAAGGTAGGAAACTAAATGAACCAATTTTCCCACTCCACCATTGTTTCCCTGACAGTTGATGAAATTTGTACGTGCAACTCATTGTCCAGATCTCTCATTGTATGCATCAGGAAAGCCTCATTTACCCTTTTGTAATTATGTGTTGACTCTGAGAATTCCAGCTAAGGGTAATAGTTATAAACATGTTGCACATCCAGAGTTCCCATTGTGTTCAATCCTCTGAACTTGCTTTGAAAGGCCACTAGATAGACTAGATATGAAATCATGTGGAACTCATGAATTTTGAAGTATTCGGTTATATGGTGATGGAGACTATCACTAATCAATGTTGGCCAATCATAGAATTATGTCTTCTTCATGATATGGGATATGATGTAGAAAATCCAAGGCTAGAATTTTGTAGCATCCGCTTGAACTGTGATTCGGTTGAGCAGGGTGATCATTATAGCAACCTCATCCTTGAATTCTCCACATCCAAATTTATTTGGCAAGGGTTTATGTTTTCTTTCATCCGTTTTTGTGCAACTTTCTTGTTGTATTTCTCCTTGTGCATTTCCCACAATCTTTGACATTCTTCCATGGAGATGGTTACACTTTCTGACCAAGGTGGTATTGAGAAGCATTTTTCAATCATGTCTGGTTTGAGACTACAAATCACTCTTCCATCTAATGTATGAATCTCCCATGTAGTTGGATTGTAATGCTTGATACAGACAATTACAAACTCTAGACTTTGAACTAAAACGAGAATTGATGTTGCTGCAAGTAGTCTAAAATGACCAAGGTGCCTGACTGCAACATTGCCTACATCTTCCAAAGCATGCAAATTGAACACTAGTTTAATATGATGCAAGTCAGTATTAGCAATTTTGATGAAATCATGGTATAGCACTATCTTGTTCTTGAATTTGATGGGAGTGTATTCCATACTAAAAATCTTGAAGATTGACTGTGAACTTGACTATGTTTGGACAAGTTTTGCACAAACCCTAATTTTACCTTGCAAATGTTTTTGTTGAAGTGCACAAGACAACTGAGAGGGGGGGTGAATCGATTGTACCAAATTGATTTACTTCTAACCTTAATTTAACTCGATTTGTTATTAAGTGTAAACATGAAATTCAAATAACAAAAAGCAAACACCAGAGACACTGGATTTATGTGGAAAATCCAATGAGGGAAAAACCACAGTGAGGATTAGCTCACAATATAGTAATAATGCAATACTAGATAAGGCTCACTATCAGAGGCCTCACTTCCTAGATACAAAGGTTCGCTACCTATAATAAGACTCACTATCTAGAAGGAGGCTCACTACCTACAGAAAAAGAAAAATAAAGATCCACCACAAAAGGTTCCACACATTTGTAGCTTGATCAGAAGATTGCAGACACCATCAGCTCACTGCTTCCAAGGATCTAACACATCAAAGTATTGTTGCCTTAATTTATTCTTGCACACTCTTCTTTTCGCACTTGTTCACACACCCCACTTTCTTGTTCTACAATTCACAACATCTTGACTTGCTTTTATACCATCTTCAAGCCTAGAAGCATTCTCTAAGGTTGGCTAAACATCCTCCAATTTACAAATTTAAATTAGGTAGGCTACTCAACATTCCCGTGGTGGATAAGAATGAGAGAGGACCACTTACACATTTAATTAGGACCCAAACAACATCTTGGATCAATCACACACTTCTTTAATTTGATGCAAAATCTTTATGTAACGTGTAGACACCAGGTCAGCCAAACCTAATGAAAAGACCAATGATCTTTGAAGTACGCGCATCTCTAGCAAGATGATCACACGTGGATCACTCAACCCACTTCACTAGACGTTTTACCATCTCTAAGAAACCTTCAAGTACATCCATAAAAATTGCAAAATTCTTCATACACATAATATTCTTCAATAGTCCAAACGGACCAACCAGCAACATACAGGAGCTTTGGAGCAAGTCTTCTAGAGTGCCCAATCACAAGCACATTTGTCAAAACACAAAAAACATCAGTATGAATCATCACCCAAATCCACAAGATCTAAAACAAACCACCAGAAGACTATGAAGCCAAAACATTTCTCCCAGTCCACAAACAAATAGTTCTATCAAACCAGTTCACATACAGGTGAACATATCTCTCATTCTCCAATGGTCCAGAAGCTAAAACTTAGGATATATTATCCATTGAAGCTTATGAACAGTACCACAGACCCTCATGGGCATAGGATCAACATAGAAGAAATGAAAAGCACAATACTAGAGCACACTCAAAACACACACTCAACACTGCCTTCATTATTTCTTATTTTTTCTCAAAAGCACTTGGAAAAAACACAATTACAACTTCATAAATATAGCTCCATGTACTCTAAACAATTCTATAATATATCAACTATACAAGTACCATCTGCAATCATACTGAACTATGTTGACATCAATGACAACATTAATGACAACACCATCAAACACATCCATACTTGCAACAATCTCCCCCTTTGTCATTGATGGCAATACATGATGTGAAAAACTATCAAGGACAACATATACAATCTCTTGCTTATTCTACTCTCCTCTTCATCTTTTTCAAATGATTTTCTCTCCCACTTTGACATCAATGGTAAAATAATTTTTTGCATGAAAACACTTGTCATATAAAGCTTTGATCACTCCCCCTTAGGAGTTCACCCACATCACGTACTACAAAAATGCACCTCTTTACTCCCCCTAAGGAGTAGACCATAATCATCAATCTAGGTTAAAAGAATATGTGAATCCACTGGACTGATGCACCTCCATGTGCACCTAGTTCAAGGAAGGAGGGGCAATAACTCCTAACTTCTCCCTGAGATACTCAAAAGTATCCTTTGGAAGGGCCTTAGTGAATATGTCAGCAATTTGTTCCTTGGTAGGTACATATTCAAGTCTAACTTCATTCTGTAACACCTTCTCCCTTAAGAAGTGATACTTGATAGATATGCGCTTTGTCCTAGAATGAATCACCAGATTCTTTGAAATGTTTATAGCACTTGTATTGTCACAAAAGATGGAGATAGGCTCATCACACATCACACCTATGTCCTTCAAGGTTTTCTTCATCCAAAATACCTATGTACAGTAGGATGTTGCTGCAATATACTCAGCTTCTGCAGTGGATAAAGAAATTGAATCATGTTTCTTACTCAACCATGAAACCAATCTTCCTCCAAGGAAGAATGCACTGCCACTTGTACTCTTCTAATCATCTACACAACCAACCCAATCTGCATAAGTGTAGGCATTCAATGTGAAATCATCATCCTTCAGATACCATAGCCCACAGTATGGAGTTCCCTTAATATATTTGAATATCCTCTTCCCAGTTGTAACATGTGCTTCCTTAGGTTCTGCTTGAAATCTTGCAACCAAACATATTGCATGCATTATATCTGGTCTAGTAGCAGTAAGATACAATAGTCCACCAATCATAGATCTGTACATGCTCTGATCAACTTTAGAAGATTCGTCATACTTACTCAACTTACATCCAGTTACCATAGGGGTACAGACCGGTTTGGAGTCATCCATTCCAAACTTCTTCAACAATTCCTTCACATACTTAGATTGTGAAATGAATATCCCCTTATTAGTTTGATTTACTTGAAGTCCAAGGAAGAAATTCAACTCGCCAATTATAGACATTTCAAACTCTTTTTGCATCTCCTCTACAAATTTCTTACACATACCTTCATTTCCACCAAAGATAATGTAATCAACATATACCACAACTATCAATATTTTATTTTTGTCAACTTTGAAGTAAAGATTGTTGTTTGTAGATCCTTTGTTGAATCCTTGTTGTGTCAAGAATCTATCCAACCTTGCATACCAAGCTCTGGGAGTCTGTTTAAGTCCATATAGTGCCTTTTTCAACTTGCAAACCATGTTCGGTTTGTTTGACAGTTGAAATCCTTCGGGTTGCTCCATATATACTTCTTCTTCCAATTCTCCATTCAAAAATGTAGACTTGACATCCATCTTGTAAACTTTGAAGTCTTTATGAGCTGAAAATGCCAAGAACATCTGAATGGCCTCCATTCTTGCAACTGGTGCAAATGTCTCTTCAAAATATATTCCTTCAACCTGTGAATAATCTTTGCATACAAGTATTGCTTTATTCCTTACTACTTCACCATCTTCATTCAGCTTATTCCTGAATACCCATTTTGAACCAATTACATTCTTGTTTGCAGGTCTAGGGACTACTTCCCATGTCTCATTCTTCTCTATCTATTGTAGTTCTTCTTTCATTGCTCTAACCCAACTCTCATCATTGCATGCTTCACTCACAGTCTTAGGTTCTATCTTTCTAAAGTAAACACAAGTTTACCTCAACCACTTTGCTTCTTGTCTTTACACTTGTTGGATCTCAAAAATGCAGGTTACAAATCCAAGAGGATGCTAGGCTCTATGATCAGACTTGCAACGTTCTTGAACCAATGAATGTAGATAACCTATTTGGTTGATAACTCCTTGCACTTCAGGCTCTGCTATATTTTGGCTTGGTAGGGAGTGACAATGGATTCAGATGATGAAATGACAAATGGAAATGAAGAGCAAAGGAGGATTTCAAGGAAAATTCCAAAACAAACAAGGATCGATTGACCTATAATTTTGCTCGATTGTGACCATGGAAGTATTTGTATGCAAGAGGCCACATATATGTGTTAGAATATGGATCTATTCACACAAATATCATAGATTTGTATTGATCAAAAAATTAATGTGGGGCAAGATTCTATGATATGTGGAAGGTGAGTGGGTGGAGACCACTAAAAAAATATGAGATTTTTTCAGTTCTAACAGTGGCTCCGACTGGGGATGTATACCCCTTGTGGGTGTAGCAAGAATCCAGGTCTCTGGGGTAGTAGGCCAAGTGCCTTATTCATATGGTTATGGAGATGGAAGTGAATTTAAAAATGGTGGAAAGTGGAGTGGAATCCTATACTACTGTGCATGGAAGAGAATTATTTTAAGAGGTTTCTCAAGAATTGTCCATGCACTAGCAATTCTCGGCCTTCTCCTAGACTACTCTGCATGGAAGATTAAGAAAAGAAATGTTTCAGGAATTTCCCATGAACTGAAAATTCTTGTTCTTCTCCTATCATGTTTTAAAAATAATATGAATCTTCGCCACCCTTACCAACAATGACAAATGGTCCTAACCATAGAGCTTCAAATTTTCCATGCTTCCCTTTGTCTTGACTTTTGGCATTCCACATGAGAACCATGTCATTGAATGCAAATTTTCTATTTCTAGCCCTTTTGTCATATAGTTATTTCATTTGTAATTGCTTCTGCTTATTGTGTTGCTAAGCTTGATTCCTGGCCTCGTTGAGTTCCATTAATTCCTCCATCCTTTCTTCCATGGCTTTGGGAATTTCTAGTTCTTCTTGCAAGATAAACTTACATACTGATAACAAATTATGCAAAGGGAGTCTAGCTTGAGTCCCATACACAAGTTCAAAAGGTGACTTTCCAATGGGCTTCTTCACAGTGATCCTATCTTCCCACAAGGCTGATCTCAACTTGGAATCCCAAGCCCTTTTGTTGTTATCCAACATCCTTTTTATGATCTTTAGGATGCTCTTGTTGCTGGATTCAACTTGTCGATTTGCTTGTGGATGATATGGTGAAGAATATGAAATCACTATAGCATAGGATTGGCAAGATTCCTTAAATTCATCTAACCTAAAGCACATTCCATTATCAATTATGATTCTTGTTGGGACCCCAACTTTAGTAATGATATTCTCCAATAGGAATTTTGTCACAACCCTACTTGTTGCTTGTTTAGTAGGTATAGCCTCTACCCATTTTGTGAAGTAATATGTGGCTGCCAATATCCATCTATGTCCTCCACTAGATTTTTTTGCAATCTCTCCTATAAAATCAATTCCCCATTGGTGAAATGGAGCCTCAACGTGCAAAGGTCTCAGAGGTAATGCTCCTTGATACTTCAATTTCCCAGAAAACTTTTGGCATGCTTCACACCTTCTAGTAAAATTATAAGCATCATTGAAAAATTTAGGCCAGTAATAACCCGCCCTTAACACCTTATGTGCAGTGGTTTTTGCAGAAAAATGCCCTCCACATACTCCTTCATGCATTTCTTTCAGGACATGCCTTGCTTGACTTTCATCTAGGCACAGCAACAGAACACCATCTCTATTTTTCTAGTAGAGGTCACCCTTCATGAATACATACTTTGAAGCCTGCAATTTGAGTGTCCTTTTCTTGTTATCACCAAACCCTTCAAGACACTTCAAATGTTTAAGGTAGTACACAATATCAGTGTACCATGGCATATGCTCAATACTAGTGACTATGTTTTCTTCATCATTCACACTGTATATTTGGGAAGCTTCCATATTTGTTTCGGTCATCAATTTGGCTAATTTATGTCCTCTTACAAGTTTGGTGATCTGAAACTCAATATCAAATTCTTGGATTATGTTTATCCACCTGTACCTATGTCCTATTGTCTCATTTTGTGTGAATACATATTTTACTACAGCGTTAGGCACATAAGCTATCACTGCTTCCCTTACCAGATATGGTCTAAATGCCTTGACAACTCTCACCAATGCATACACCTGTTTCTCCACAATATCATATTTTAATTCTGCATTTTGGAGGGATTTGTTGAAGAAGGAGATTGGTTGTTCATGCCCTTCATCATTCTTTTGGAGCATTACTGTTGCAACTATGTGATAAGATGCACATGAAAAGATTTGAAAAGGACTACTAAAATCAGGGGACTTCAACATTAGGGCTTCCTTGATTGCTCTTTTGATGGATATGAATTCATCTATGGCCTCAACTGTCCAATCAATTTGTGCACCCTTCTTTAGCATTTTTTATATTGGCTTTACTATCTCAACAAAATTTGATATGAACCTTCTTATAAAATTGATTTTTCCAAAGAAGGATTGGATAGCTTTAACCATCTTGGGTATAGGTATATTTTCAATGGCCTCCACCCTTTTTGGATCAATCCTTACTCTCTCCTTAGAGACTATATGCCTCGGTAACTTTCCTCCTGTCACTGCAAAATGACACTTCTTGGGATTTAGAGAAATACCATATTCCAATGCCTTCAAAAATATTTTTTCAAGATGAGCCACATGGTCCTCTGTCTTCTTGGAATATGCAATTAAATAATCCTGGTATACTACCATTATCACATTAATTAAGTCAACAAAGGCAACATCCATGGCCCTTTGGAATGTTGCACCAGCATTTGTGAGTCCAAATGGCATCCTAACATAAACATATGCTCCCCATGGCGTAGTGAAGGTTGTCTTGTACTGTTCTGACTCTTTAACCTTCACTTGGTTGTAACCTGAAAATTCATCCATCATGGATAGTAACTCACAACTTGTGACTCTTTGTAACATAACCTCCATATTTGGAAGCAGGTAATTATCCTTAAGAGAAGATACATTCAAGTTTTTGAAGTCTACACAAAGCCTTATATCCCCATTTTTGTTTTCTGACTGGAACCAGATTAGAGACCCAAGATGAATGCCTAATTGGATTGATAATACCTCCCTCCCTAAGCTTCATGAGTTCTTCATGCATTTTAGGTTCCAAAGTAGGGTTTATGGGTCTTTGTTTCTACCTAAATGGTTTTGCATCTGGTTTTAGTGGAATCTCATGTTGGAACACATCTTCTATATATGATTTAAGATCCTCATAAGACCATGCAAAGACATGCATGTATTTTCTTAACAGTGCAATTGGAATTTTCCTGATTGTTGAGCTTATCTTCTTTCCAATGTACACTCTTTTTGGTGCCAACTCAGTCCCAAGGTTAATCTCTTCAATATTTTCTCTTTTCACGAGTGTCTACTTCATTAGGGCTCGGTCATTTCCATCAAACACCCTTTCTAGCGCCACAAGTCCTTTAGGAAGTTTGTTAGTTTTGAGTTGAACAAATTATTTTCCAAACACGGTTTGTTTGCAATCTATTTCCTCCATTAAAGTCAATTTCCTGGGCTTCATACCGATCAATGCAATGTAGAAACTTAATTAGATCAGTGTCATCATTGAAGACTTGCCAACTATATATATTATCTGGGATGACAAGTCTTGTTTTGAATTCAACTTGTGAAACTCCAGTCGGGGTGATATCATCTCTTTTCAAAGCTACATTAGCCAGGAAGTCTTCCATTAAGTTCTTGGAACTATCTATCCACTCAATAGAGAAGGCATCAAACAATTCAATAGTGTCCCATACAACATTTTTGTATTGTTTTAACATTTTTTTTTTTGTAGCATACTTTGACCTCACTTATGAAATGATCAACTCAGAGTCTCCAAAGATTGTCAATAGCTTAATTTTGTGTTTGACAACCATGTTCATCCAAATTAGCAGGGCTTCATACTCTCCTATGTTATTTGTGCATTCAAATGCCAACAAGAATGAATACTTGAATGTAGTGCTTTCAGGTGAAATAAACACCACTCCTGCTCCATTGCCTTCTTTATTACATGCTCCATCAAAATACATTCACCACACACCATGCTCATTCTTGGAAATATGCTTGTCAATTGGATCAGTATTCACTAATTCAGGTTGTGAAGGCTCTATTCTAAAACTTCCTAGATCCACATTGCAGAAGTAATTCAACTCATTTTGATCAACATAATCCATAATTTGATTTACTCTTGGTTCTCTATACAGTTTGACCTCTTCGCCGTTTACTGGTATTGTGGCATATGATAGATCAAATTGTACATTTCCTCCAACTGCTGCAGTCCATTGTCTTGACAAAAGCATCCCAGAATGAGGGGGCATGTCAATTACAGTTATGTCGATAGTATATACTGCTTGTGGATAAGCATCCAACTTCACTTCTATATCCTTCATGATTCCCACGACTGGGACAAGTCTACTATTCATGGCATAGCACTTGCCACCATTAGTGTCCACCTACATGCCAAGTTATTTCATAACTCCCACTGGCATGACATTAATAGCAGCCCCTGAGTCAATCATACAATTTCTCACCATTTTGTTGTTTATGAGTAATGTGGTAAAAAATGAGTCCACCTATGGAGGATTCATCAACGCATCACCAAGACAAACTTCAGGGACTTTTATATCTCCCGGCCTGTTATTGTTTTTATCTTCCAAATTTGTGTTTTTATTGGTTCCGTTGGATATTAATTGAATAGCATTGTCTCTATATTCTTTTATCTTCATCATTTCTAATAGTGGCACAAACATCTTCACCTAAGATAAAGCTTGTGTGAAGTCAAATGAAGAGGTGTTCTCAGTTTTAGCTATCATCTTTTGTTCCAGTGGATCTCCTTTATTTTCTTCTTTCTCCTTTTTATTAGTTTCATCATGCTTGTGTTTTTTTTTAACTGTTTGTCTTCCTTTTTGGGAACATCTCTTTGCTCACTCTTATTGAGTTCTTTATTTTCTACCTTCTTTGTTTTCTCCTGAGTTGTCCCCTTTTATTTCATAAACAATCCCCTTAGAGTGCTTTCATGTGCATTTATCATTTTGTTTCTTAGCCCATAATTGATTTTTTCTTATTCTATTGCAATAATGGTTAACTCCTTGATATCTTCTTTAGTTGGCCTCCTCCGTCTTGACTTGTTTGACTTGGGTGGTATGTAAGGAGGTTGTCATTCATCATTACTTTCACTCTCCTAATCAGAGAAGACTTGTTGTTCTTCCATATGAATATTGTACCTTTGGTTGTCAACATCATACTCATAACCTTCTTCTTTTGAAGATGAATACTCTTGTTCAACCGGATGGGGGGTATGAGAGGTTAAATATATTGTATGATCCTCTTCCCCATTGTCAACTAGTATTTCTTCTTTTTGTATTGATTGGGCTACAACACAATGATCTGGGGAATGAGGCAATTTGCAAACTTGACACCAAGGATTGTTGTTAACCATGTATGCTCCTTTCTTCTTTAAGGGATCCAAAGTCTCCTTATATTTAGGCCTATCAACTATGGGTTTTCCATCCTTACAATTTGTATTATATCGCATATCATGTAGTCTTGGTATTTAATTTCTATATGTATTCTCCTGCCTCTGGAGGTTGCTAGAGTTTTGGGGGATTATGAGGTTATCTCTTTTACCAGTCATCCCAATTGCTTTTTTGTTGTTCTCAATAGTCAGTGCTATTTTTGTGCCTTTGTTAAACTTCTAGGGCATCTATTTTTGAGTTCATATTGTGTTTTTGGGTCAAAGGTTTTCAGATAAATACTCAAAGCTACAGGGTCAGTCAGTTTGGACCCATGTGGTATCTTATTGTATAATTTGGAGAACCTCTGATTAAAGTCATAGACTGATTCATTTTGATATTTTTGAATGCTTATCAAATCATGCAAGGCAAACTCAGGAGCACATTGATTCCCATATTGTTCTTGAAATTGATTTTGAAAGTCTACTATAGAATAAATTGAAACATTGGGTAGACCATTGAACCAATCCCTTGCTTCTTCAGTTAATGGCATCATAAATAGTTTCATATTTACATCCTCGTACTCCATACCAATATCCTATATGAAAGCATTAAAATTTCTGATATGCTCTTCAGTTGATATTGCATTATTCCCACTGAACTTAGGAACCATATTTCTCTAATTGTTGTCCATTGGGTATGATATAATTGATATCCTATTAAATCAAATTGTCTACTTATAGGGTTTAGTGGGGGTAGATTTAGAGGTGGTGGATTGGGATAGTGTTGGTGTCCATGCTGAGGTTGATGATAAACATTGTATTGTGGTTGATGGTGCACACTCTGATGTGGTACATACTGTTGGCCTGGTGGTGGATAATATTGGGAGGCATTGCCAGTGTTTTGGGGCTGGAATCTTTGTGGTGGTACTTTATGTTGGGCATGTTGTCTTGGGTTACTACCTGCATTATGAGGGACCCTTGAAATACTTGGAGCACCAGTGCTCTGAGGTATTCCCTGTGAAGTAACATTGCTAGCTTGTTTATGTGGAGGAACGTATTTTGGTGGTTTTGATGCTTGAATGTTTAATTGTGCCATTTGTCAATCTATTTATTGACTTTCTTGTATCATCTTTTGCCTCCTTCTAAGTTGTTATTTTTCCATTCTAAGTGCACTTCAATTTGCTGGTTGGTCATACCATCAAAATCCATAGTAGTTTGATCAAAGAACCCCTCCTGGTTTTCTTCTCTTTGTTGTGATAAGAATTCCCTATCATATTCCTCTTGTCTTTGCTTTCTCTCTTCCTCAACCTAGGCTTTGAAATCCTCTTCTTGTTGAGGATCCGGTTGGAAATTTTCAGTTAGATTGTTTCTCCCAAGTGGTGTTTTTGGATTCCCACTATCAGTATGAAAAGGAGAGTTAAAAGTTGTGAAGGGTTGCTCTGATGTGTTCATATTACTTTCTGGATGTTTAGTCATTTCATCCTTATTAGTGTTTCCTTTCCCATGGGGAGATCCATGCTTATCTATCCACCTAACAATGTTCTTCTTGGGACTCTCCTGATACAAAGATCTTCTACCATTCATTTTGGATGATATAAAATACCTCTGGTGTCTGTTGTCTATCCTTTGTGATCTAATATTTATTTCATCAATCATATAAAAATACTTCAGAGTCGCCACCTACCTTTTATAAGTAGGAAAATTAGTGTGTTCTTTCCCAACGGAGTCTTTAATTTATCATGATATTTTGGAATGACTCTATAGTGGAAGGCTAGGGTTCAGAATTGGCTTGCTCCCTAGTAGATTCGCCAATCTGTTGGATCTCAAAAATGTAGGTTTCAAATCCTAAGAGGATGCCAGGCTCTATGGTCAGACTTGCAATGTTCTTGAACCAATGAATGGAGATAACCTATTTGGTTGATAACTCCCTGCACTTTAGACTCTGCTATATTTTGGCTTGGTAGGGAGTGACACTGGAGTTAGATGATGAAATGACAAATGGCAATGAAGAGCAAAGGAGGATTTCAAGGAAAATTCCAAAACAAACAGGGATCAGTTGCCCTATTATTTTGCTCGATTGTGACCAAGGAAGTATTTGTATGCAAGAGGCCACATATATGTGTTAGAATATGGATCTAGTCACACAAATCTCATAGATTTGTATTGATCACAAAATTAATGCGGGGCAAGATTATGTGATATGTGGAAGGTGAGTGGGTGGAGACCACTGAAAAAATATGAGATTTTTTCAATTCTAACAACATCTTCACTTATGTGTCCAATTATTTGTTCCTTCAGATGATTTCTTTGTACATATTTAAGAGTCTTAGGTGCAGGTTCTAGAATCTCTTCTTCAGTACTTTGTTCTTTCTCTTCCTTTTCTTCTTCTTGCACTTTCCCACAAATAGGATCATCTAGTTCAACTTCACTTATTTCTATTGGTGTATACATAGCTTCATCAACTTTTACATTAGCACTTTCAACTATTTTACTCAGTCTTTTATTAAAGCATCTATATGCCTTGCTATTATTTGAATATCCAAGAAATATTACTTCATCACATCTAGCATCAAACTTTCCAAGATTCTCATCATCTCTTTTAATGTAACATCTGCTTCCAAACACTTTAAAGTATTTAACAATAGGGGTCTTACCAGTCCATAACTCATAAGGAGTCTTAGTGTTGTTACCTCTGATCCAAACTCTGTAAAGAATGTAAACAGTAGTTTGGATTGCTTCTCTCCAGTACACATAAAGAACATTTTCTTCTTTCATCATAGTTCTGGCAGCCTCTTGAACAGTCTAGTTCCACCTTTCCATAACTCCATTTTGTTGAGGGGTTCTAGGGGATGAATAATGTCTCTTAATGCCACGTTCTTCACAAAATGCATTAAACTCATCAGAAGTCAATTCTCCACCTCTATCGGACCTTAAACATTTGATTCTCAAGTTTTCCTCATTCTCTACTCTTGCCTTGAATACCTTGAATCTATCAAGAGCTTGAGCTTTCTCTCTAAGAAAAGTAACCCATGTCACCCTAGATTAATAATCAATTAAGAGCATTTAAAATACTGTCACCATTAAGGCTTCCTATTCTTGTAGGACCACAGAGGTTTGTATGAATCAATTCCAGCATTTTGGTAGATGATTGTTCCTTTCCTTTAAAACTCATTCTTGTTTGTTTTCCCAATTGAGAAATTCTACAAATTGAATTTGAAGGCTTTGTGATTCTAGGAAGA
Organism: Sequoiadendron giganteum; assembly: GCA_007115665.2. Taxonomy (NCBI): domain Eukaryota; kingdom Viridiplantae; phylum Streptophyta; class Pinopsida; order Cupressales; family Cupressaceae; genus Sequoiadendron; species Sequoiadendron giganteum. The sequence continues at coordinate 464,754,375 of CM021106.1, forward strand.
TCTCTGACAACTTCCCTAAAACTGATTCTAATCAGATTGTCAAAATTTACATGTCCCATCCTCCAATGCCACAACAAACTTTCATTAAATTGTGAAACAAAACACTCACCATCACCACTCTTAAGCTGATAGATGTTTCCATGAGTTCTTCTTCCTATTGCTACCATAGTTTCAGATCCTTTTATGATCTCACAAGCGTTATCCTGAAACACAAGCTTAAATCCTTTGCTACACATTTATCCAACACTTAAAAGATTATGCCTTAAACCCTTAACATAATAGACATCATCAATACTATGTTTTCCATCAAAACTAATTATTCATTTACCAACAATCTTAGCTCCAGAATCATCTCCAAACATAATTATACCTCAATCACACGTTTTCAATTTTAGTGAACTTACTCTTATCTCCAGTCATATGATTTGAACACCCACTGTCAATTACCCAAAAGTCTTCATCCTGTCTAGCATGAAAATCAGTTACCAAAGTACCTTCCATCTCATCCTTCTTGCTCTCTGGACCAGATTCCTTTGCACATCTTCCATGGTTAGCAAATACAAATTTACTTTCCAGGGCTAGAAATAAACATGCATCTTTATCCTCCTCAAAATCAAACTCATCATCAGATATTCTTGCATCATCTTTGACATAATATAATTTCTTGAACTTCCTATCCTTCTTGTCTTTGTGATTATTATTATTATTTTTATTCTTCTTGTGTGTAGCTCTATTAGGACATCTTAAGGCATAATGAACAATATTTCCACAACTGAAACACTTAAAGGGCAACATACCTTTGTATTTACCAGTACCTTTCTTCAATTTTCTTGTGAAGTTTGCTTCCAACTCTTCTGAACCATCATCATCCGAGTCATCTCCTATCTTCATTGCTTTAAAGCATATTTCAATTTTCTCCTTATCTCTTACAAATTTTCTCATCTTGAATGCAGTCAAGATACCAAATAGTTGCTCCTTAGAAAATACCTTTGGATCATATGATTCTTCAATAGCAGAGACCTTGTCACTGTAATTCTCCGATAGGGTCATCAAGATCTTCTCAATTATATCTTCATCTGACATGGTACCACCTTCATTCTTGATCTCATTTGCTACAAGTTCAACTCTCTGATAATAGCTTACAATATCTTCACCTTCTTCCATTCTCAAGTTCTCAAATTCTTGCTTAGCTGTTAGCTTTCTTGAAAATTTTACTCTATCATTTCGTTCATAAATGTCTTTCAATTTTCCCCATACTTCATAAGTAGTGCCTAAAGAAATAACATTTGTCCTTTCACTTTTGGATAGAGCACTGAAGATGGCATACCTTTCCTTTTCATTCTCCTGATAAGCCATAATATCATCTGCAAAGGAAGGACCAACGGATGGTGCAACATACTTTGTCTCCACAACTTTCCAGGTTTTGAAACCAAGAGAAACTAGATAACCTCTCATCTATTATTTCCAATCACTATAATCGACTCCATCAAAAATATGGATTTGAAACTTGTGTGCCATCTGATCTACCTCAAGCAGTTAATCTTTTCATTGAGGAACCAAAGCTTTGATACCAATTTTTGAAATGCACAAGACAACTAAGAGGGGGGGGGTGAATCAGTTGTACTAAATTTATTTCCTTCTAACCTTAATCAATTCCACTTGAACTCAGTCTATTATTAAGTGTAAACATGAAATGAAAATAACATAAAGCAAACACTAGAGACACTGGATTTACGTGGAAAACCCAATGAGGGAAAAACCACTATGAGGATTAGCTCACAATATAGTAATAATGCAATACCGGATACAAAGGCTCACTGCCAGATGACTCACTGCCTATAGTAGGACTCACTGTCCAAAAGGAGGCTCACTACCTATAGAAAAAGAAAGATAAATAAAGATCCACCACAAAAGGTTCCACACATTCGCAGCTTGATCAGAAGATTACAAACACCATCATCTCATTGTTTTTCAGGGATCTAACACATCAAAGTATTGCTGCCTTAATTCGTTCTTTCACACTCTTCTTTTCAAACTTGTTTGCACACCCCACTTTCTTGTTCTACAATTCATAACATCTTGACTTGATTTTATACCATTTTCAACCCTAGAAGCATTCTCCAAGGTCGACTAAACATCCTTCAATTTACAAATTCAAATTAGGTCGGCTACTCAAAATTCCCGTGGTGGATATGAATGAGAGAGGACCAATTACACATTTAATTAGGACCCAAACAACATCTTGGATCAATCACATGCTTCCTTAATTCGATGCAAAATCTTTATGTAACATGTAGACACCAGGTCAGCCAAACCTATTGAAAACACCAATGATCTTTGAAGTACGTGCATCTCCAACAAGATGATCACATGTGGATCACTCAACACGCTTCACCAAAAATTTTACCATCTCTAAGAAACCTTCAGGTACATCCGCAACAATTGCAACATTCTTCATACACAAAATATTCTTCAACAATCCAACTAGACCAACCAACAACATACAGGAGCTCTGGAGCAAGTCTTTTAGAGCGCCCAATCACAAGCACGTTTGTCAGAACACATAAAACGTTAGTGTGAATCATCTCCTAGATTTGTAAGATCTGAAACAAACCACCAAAAGACTATGGAGCCAAATCATTTCTCTTAGTCCACAAACAAATAGTTCTTTCAAACCAGTTCACATACCTGTGAACATATCTTTCATTCTCCAATGATCCAAAAGCTAAAACTTAAGATATATTATCCATTGAAGCTCATGAATAGTACCATAGATTCACACGGGCATATGATCAACATAGAAGAAATGCAGAGCACAATACTGGAGCACACTCAACACTACCTTCATTATTTCTTAAATTTTCTCAAAAGCACTTGGCAAAAACACAATTACAACTTCATAAATATAGCTCCATGTACTCTAAACAATTATACAATATCTCAACGATACAAGTACCATATGCAATCATATTGAACTATGTTGACATCAATGACAACATTAATGACAAAACCACCAAACACATCCATACTTACAACATTTTCTTCTTCAAACAGAAATTTTTTTCAAAAAACATATGAGATATGGGTTTTGTAGGAAATTTTATTGCAATAGGACCCATATCGATCTTTCTCAAAAAAAATGATGGTTGGTCGAAAAAGAAACAAACCCTAATTTTTGAAAATTTTCACCAAAAAAATTGAGAGCTGGGTTTTATGCAGAATCAAGTTTGAGAGTGACCCAGTTGATCAAATGTTGAATATACTGAAGGCTGATTGAAAAAGCAACAAACCCTAGTTTTTGAAAATTTTAATGTTTTCTTGGACATGCATGGAAAAAGCAGCTATTGCAATTTGAAAAATTTCTTCAAAATTGTCCAAAACTAGACACTGATATGACCCAGATCACTAAAAATTGAAAATTTTGACCTCCTCTTAAAAATTGATGTTCTGGAAGAAAAAGTATGAGAAAAGAAGCCTCTCAGTATGTTGATCTAAAAAATATAATGAACTATGAAAAAGCACTAAGTTTTGGCTCTCGAATCCTGAGTTGAATAAAAATTTATGTTTTGCTCTTCTTTGTCTTGGACGCTCCTGACAAAAAATATGAGAAATGAATGCACAAGGATGCCTTAAATAAGTTTTTAGATTGAAATATTCTTTGTTTTCTAAATTTAGAGCCATGAAACCCTAAATCAGATGCATTGAACTTGGGCACTTTCTCTCTTCTCTTGAAATTTTAAAAAAATTGTCTAAGGCATAGCTTCTTGGGCGCCCTTCTTGGCTAGAGGCGTTTTTTCTTCAGACTTAGCCAATTTTCTGGCAATTTCAACTTTTTATTGATTTTGGATGCCAATTTGATTTTGATTTATGGATGCCAGGCTGATGTTACGAACTGGCTGAATGATCCATCGTGGAGCTTGAGTGAATCTGACAAAGTTTGTCTAGAGGCAACTTTTCATAAAAAAATTATCTTGGCCTTCAAAATCATGGGTGCCTATCTCTCTTTGGGGCATCCAACAAAACCAATGTTAGCTATATGCTCTTCAAGTTTCAACACTTTTTCCTCACCTTCAGATGATTTCGTGATTCCGGGAGCTAGACTGACCCGATTGGCTGACGACTAGACTTGTCAGATAGCTTGAAGGATTTTGAGAGGGGTCTCTTGGGAGTTGCATCCTCTAAAAGCTGAGTTTAGGGAGTCAAAAGCTTGGGCACCCCTGGCTAGCTGGGGCGTCCAACTCCTCCAGAGTTAGTTTATTTTCTGAGATTTTCATCTTTTGCCTTTGACTTCTGACATTTTCATGGTTTTTCCCCTCTGATCAGTCAGTGATATCTGATGCTTGTCAACTTCGATGGACCTATTAACAGTTACATTGAAGAGCTGCTTCAAGTCTAAAGAAGTCATGTTGGAGGTTGCAACTTTGAATTCATTCATTTGATACCTTAAAAGCTAGGGCGCCTAGAATTCCAGACTTAGCCATTTTTGGCTCTTTTCAACCTTCATTTTTTAAAACCTCATGTTGTGGCCTTTGTTTGATTTGAATTTGCCACCAGTTGAATGATCTGATGATTTTGCTGAGATATCCATTATGAATTTGGCAAGATTATGAAGAGATTGAGCATATTTTCAAACCCTAACTGATGAATTTGGTGCTTCAAAACCCTAGGCGCCTTTCTCTTCTTAGGGCACCCAAAATTCCAGATAGGAAATTTTTGATGATTTCTATGATTTTCCTTCAGCTTCTCAGTTGAGAATCCTCCATTCAATCTTCAATTTTGGATGACCAGTTGATCAAATGGCTGTGTCTATGGATCCATTGCGGAGCTAAGAAGATTTTGCACAACTTTTCTTGGGATCACAAACCCTAATTTCATCATTTGATCTCTTGAAAATCTAGGCGCCTATCTCCCTCTAGGGCACCCATGGCTGGGAAACTTAGTTTTTATTTTGCAATTTTCAACTTTCTCCTTTGTTTGACATTCTTTCCTTTGTTCTGATTGTCAAAGATGAAAATTTTCTAAGGCCCAAAACTCTAGGCGCCTTTGCTTGGCAGGGGCACCTGATTTTCCAGAGAGCTAAAATTTTGCATTTTTCAACTTTCACAACTTCCTTTCTCCATTCTTCATTCTATGTGCACGTTCATCATTTCTCATCTTCTGTTCAGTGTTTAAATGTTTGAATTTGACATCTGGTAGTTAAATGTCCTCCATTAATGGCCTTGGAGCTCCTAAAAAAGCTTCTAAAAAAGTAGAATAGAGCCACTAGGGAAAAACCAATCTTTTTGTGATTCTCACTGGACTAGCCTGTTGATGAAGTATTTTGAGCCAATCAAAATCAGTTTGAAACCTAGAAGCTAAACTTTCTATTTTTAGAAAAAATGCTAGCATTTGTTTCAAAAGAAACCCAAAAAAAATTCTACTTTTAGAAACTTTCTAAAAATAGAATTTTTCCTAAAATTTAGGGCTAAAAAGCTGAGATTTGGATTTTAAAAATTCTGAGTTTTTGACCCTCATGCAAGACATGCGAATCCCAATTTTGACCTTTTTTGACAATTTTAACAAGACTTTGACTCATTTCTTCAAAATGCCTAAGTGTAGCAAAAAATTTAATTTGGGGTACAACACATATTCTTTTCATTTTTAATCTATATGGGTAGAAATTTAGTGTATCACACATTCCTAATTCATCATTGTTGGTGTAAATATGTGTTCTATATATCTAGATCTTATTTACATGTTAAGTTCACTTAGATTGTAGAAGGGAATCTTTCCAATTAATGTTAGTTGTCACTAGATGTTATTTTATCTTTTGACATTTAATGCTTGTGTTTTAGGTCATTTAATGTTGACTCATGTCATTTAATTACGAAACAATCATTTAATGTTGGTACTTCATCACACTTTGCCTACATAAGCAAGGCATCATATATACAATCCAACATATTCAATCTAACAATCTTGCATCTATAATAGTAACATGATATTTTTGTCATTTCTCTCTTATGGAAATTATTGTTATTTTGCAAGTGATCTTGGAGTGTTGAGGAGTTCACCATAAAATATTGCATGGTATCAGAGCTCTAGTGTTGCAGACTTCTTCCCAAATCTGAGAGATCAATCTTGGCTTGAAGATTTTGTTTGGTGTGATTATGGGGGTTTCTTCTTTGTGAGTTTACTTTGAAGCTTGATGGTGTAGATCTAAGGTCGCCATTGTATTCAGAGAGTCCAAGAAAGTCAATTTTACCTTTTATTTCATCCAAATCGAATATTTGAGGCAAAATATATGATGATTTAAAGAGGGAGGATTGTTGTCATATCAAGAAGGGAGCCATCACTTTAGAACATTTTAGGTCAAATATGACTGCCATTGCACTCAAAAGGCCCCAAAACCCCTATTTTCATATTTAATACTTCATTTTTGTGTCAAAAAATGTGGCGATTTTTTAATTTTTAATTAATTATCTTAAATTTGACATCCAAATGATCGTATCAAATACTGGCTTTAATTTGACGGCCAAATGACCATTGGAAGCGTTCTCTTAAATTTGATATATTAAAATGACCGTCATCAACAAGTGTGTTAAATTTGATGGCCAAATGACCGTTAGTAGGTCGCTCCAAATTGCCCCCCTCTTCATCAGCAGTTTTGATTTTGTAGTCCAACTTCACTGGCTCATAATTTGGTCATGCGTACTCCTTTTTTTGAGCAATTTTTTTTATTTATGGTAGATTTTTTGTCTCTTCACAATGGCACAATTTTTTTATTTTGGTACTTGGTTTTTCCAAAAATTGTAGATTCTCACAAGTCTTATAGAGTTGTTCTCCTTTTGAGAACTTTTAGGGCTTCATTCTTGCTCCTACAATAACATTTTTGGGTGAATCTTTTTTAAAGTGCATAATTTTTTATGTACTTTCAAATGGTGGGATCATATTTATCCCATCTTGTGTACAAAAATTACTTTGAGCTTGTTTCCAAATTTGGCAATTTGTAAGCACTAAGATCAAGTTCACTTCATTTTTGTTGGCAAGTGGAACCTGTAATTGCACTAAGCATAAAGTTCCAACCTCATATTTCTTGGGTGGTTTCATGGTTGAGTAATTTGGAGGAGGGGGAGGGGGTGTAATCTTGTGTTGTTGATTATAATCATGTCTTCTAAATCATGGAAAGCAAAATATGATTAATGTGGGAAGAAAATGCATACAATAGATGAATGCTTGTAAAAAGAAATTGATGATCCGAAACTTCTTTATGAAATTCATCAATTGCAATAGATTTGTATTGCCAATGGCATAAGTTTTCCTAATTCCCCTGAATTGGCATCGACCAAATCATCTTGTGTTCTTACTTCATCATATGTTGAGGATAGAATGGGGGATGATAAGTGTAGATGAATGACATGCACTGAGATCTCATCTCCTTCATCAATTGTTGTACATGAGGATGCTTGTGAATCCATAGATTTGGCTCCTTTTGATTCAGTGCAGCAAGCCATAAATCATCTTCCAGAGATGGCTACTTGGAATGAGTACTTTATAAAAATTAGTGGTTTGTTTTGTGAGTCTTGCATTTCAAATTTGAGAAACACCATTGATTGCATTCATCTTATTTTTGATGGAGATGATCCTTCTTCAATTGTTGTGAGAGAACCCTCTGACCCTTTTGTTCATTCTCGACATGATCATCCTTTGCAATTGTCATGAGTGTGGATTATTTTGGCCAAAATTTGGAGGAGGCTTCTTTGTCTTCAAAGGAGGTATCTTTGTCTTTGGATTGTGTTTTATAATCATTTCTAGGAGATTTTGGACTGTCTTCTTTGGTGATGTGGCTTAGAATGCATGTTTGGAGTGCAATTCCTTTTGGTATCAACATGGAGACACTTGAGAATTCTTCGAAGACATCATCATACATCATCCTTCTTCCCGCATCTTCATATCTAGAATGGGAAGTATTCTTGCATTTGTACTTGGTATATTTTCATCCCCTCGTTCAACATGCTTGAATCATCTTCAACATTCATTGTCGGATATCTACCATCTTTGCAAGAGACTCTACACTGAGGGGGGTTGCATGGTCTCTCTTCTTCTCTCTTATGGGGGGTCTTTTTCCTCGTATGGGTTTTATCCTTCTCATGTATCATTGAGAACATCTTGTTTATATCTCTTTTGGAGAGGATTTTTGTCCCACTAGGTTTTCTCCTTTTCTCTATTTGTGAGAGATTGCATTTGCATTAGTACATGGGTATCTGACATGGACTCATAGTCGGAACCCATCTTTGCATAATAGTACTCCTTAAGTTGTACTTGATGGGGGGTGTTGGTGTAAATAGATGTTTTATCTATCTAGATCCTATTTACATGGTAACTCCACTTAGTTCCTAAGAGGGAGTCTTTCTAGTTAGTGTTAGTTTTCACTAGATTTTATTTTAGCTTTTGGCATTTAATGCTTGTATCCTAGGTCATTTAATGTTGGCTCGTGTCATTTAATTATGACAGTCATTTACTGTTGGTACTTCATCACACCTTGCCTATATAAGCAAGGCATCATATGTACAATCTAGCATATTCAATTTGATAATCATGCATCCATAATCATAGCATATTTATGTCATTTATCTCTTGTGGAAGTTATTGTTGCCTTGCAGGTGATCCTAGGGTGTTGAGGAGTTCAACATAAAATCCCACAATCACCATCATCATCATCATTGCATCACCTTTTTACATTTTTCATCACCATCATTATAGCATCACTTTTTTGTATTTTTCACCATTTTCATCACCATTACATCACTTTCCCTCTAAGACGTCATTTTCATCATTATTCCTCTAAATCGTCATTTTTCTTCTATTAATTGAATAATTTTTAATTATTTGATTAATTATAATTTTCTTCTTTCCACATTAATTAAATATTTTTGATTATTTAATTAATCCTAATTTTCTTCCATCCCACCTAATTAAATATTTTTAATTATTTAATTAATAAAATATAATTTCCTCTCATCTCACATAATTAAATAATTTTTTAATTATTTAATTAATTAATTTTCTTCCAATTTGCACAAAATATTTTATTTTCAAAATGGAATATTCTCTTCCCCTCATAATTTCCCTCTCAAAGGAATATTCTATTTGCAAAAATGGAATATTCTCTTTTCAAACTAATTTTCTTAAAACAATGAGATATTTTCAGTTAACTGAAACTCCCATAAATTTTCCATCGTTGATATTCTTGATCTAATCTCCACCATTGATTTCAAATTTCAATCTCCACGATTGATAAAAAAGTTGCAAATCCATAAAATAAGCCATCTCCTCCATTAAATTCATCCACAAGAAATTTCTTGAGATCATTCATCATCATTTTTGCAACATTTTGAGCATTTTGTGGTCAGTATTTCCAATGAGATTTTGCACAATTGGGTCCTTAGAGTTGAGCAATCCAACACATCAAATTAATCAAGATTTAACAATGGAGTACTAAGTTTGCATGTTTCTTTTGGGTAATTTGATCTTGATTTTGAGTTTATTCTTGATTTTGTGCTATACTCATTCAAGCATTGCATTCTACTTCATTGTTTAATGGGTTTAATTGATCTTTTCTTTGTGGGTCTTTGAGATTTTCTAACCCTAATTGTTTAATTTCTATTTTAATCCATTTCCCATTACACATTCTAGCACTCTCAGTGGGACCCACGTCTATGATCTAACATTTTTGTGAGTTTTTGATGATTTATAGGTTATAGTGATGTTTTTGCAACAAATCGATGCTTCTATTTTTGCTTAGCAACACTATTGTCAAAAATCGACGATATTGACTTGCACAACAATACTTTTTCCATAACTTAACACTTATGTATTTGACACTTTTGTTCTTTCTATCATTGCAAGTTACAACAATGTGTTTGCAAGTTATAAGGATTTTCTTTTTATGACTCGTCACGTTTGTTATGACTCGATGTTTCTACACTTTACATCAACACTTTTGAGGTAAAGTGATGCTTTTGTTTCTTATAGTAGTGCATCTAATTATGTCTATTGAGATTTTACCCTAACCCTAATGTGTGTGTGATCTATTGACACTAACACATTAGTGCATCCTTGGCATACATTGGGATAAGACAAAAGAAATCTTAAGACTACTAGCAAAGATTTCTTGTAGAGTTTCTTTATGCTTTTAATTCTTAAAATGAACAAACACATTTCAATTTGGATTTAAATAATCATTTTTTTTTGTGTTTGGTGTAATCTTGTGTATGTATGATCTCCCCTTGTGCCTAGTGTGAGCTTGGGGATCATAAATACTCTAAATTCTACATTTGATATTTTTTATTGAAGGAGTTGTCTATGTATGATCTCTCCTTGTGCCTAGTGTGAGACTAGGGATCAAAATTAGCAACATCATTCCTTTCATTTTTATTTCCAGTAGAAGGCCTGGTGGGGGACTTCATCACCCCAAGGATGATGTCAATCACATTTTCGGGCAAGACATATAAAGGGGGGAGAAGGAAAGTTGCCTCATAACAAAAATACCTCAACAAGAAATACTGGAAAACTACATAAGACTAGAAGGCAATTTGAATGTTACCACTAGGTAACCGAAGGGTAAACACACATCATGGAAACACTACACTAATAAGGTACAATGGGCTAGGCTAGGGAACGTTTGTCTTGTGACTATCTCCAGTAACCACCATCGAGAATGAGAGTATGCTCAGGCTTGCGAATCTAGGCAAAGTCGATACCCAGTACTTGGATCACTTTGATCACACATCAAAGTACATTTGCATATACATGTATCATATAGCCAAAGAAACATTGATCATGAGGAAGAGGGTGATGATGTTGTAAGCCTCTTAGATATGAGTGTTATGACATCATCCCTTTCCTGTGCATAATCATACAAAAGTAATGATAACAACATCTAATCATGTAAGCATGAAACCCAACATAAACAATAATCATGTCAACAACATAACAGTCTCAAAATTACACCTCATGGGTGCCAATACAAAATAATGATAGGATGAGTAGTGTAAATACAAATTATACAGTTATCAAAATCCATCAAGGAAATAAAAAAGAAAAATGTGAACACTAGGGTTGTCACATCCTACCCCCCTAAAACTAGGCTTACTCCTAGAAGTTTGCAAAAAGATATGGATAAAGGTCTCTCATCCTCGCCGCATCTTCCCAAGATGTTGAGGACTCACCATCAGGATCCCACTAGATACTCACCTGCTCTATGTCCCAATCCCTGAGGGTCAACCTCTAACGCTGAAGGATGCATATGGGCTCCAAATAAATTTGCTCATCCACCTTGACCTACAAAGCAGTCCAATCAAGAACATGGGTCACATCAGGAATATACTGTCTAAGAAATGAAACATGGAAAAAATTGTGAATGCACAATAGACCCGATGGCAATGAAAGGTGATAGGCAACTAGACCAATCATCTCAAGGATCTCAAAAGGTCTAACAAAATGAGGTGCCAACTTCTAGCCTTTCCCATAATGGATGGGGCTCTTTCGTAGATGAACTCTCAAAAACACATGGTCACCCATCGAGAAGTGGTGATCCAACCTACAGGCATCGACATACTTCCTCTGTCAATCCTGAGCTATAGCCAACTACTCTCTAATCCGTACTACCTATTGCTCCATATCCTGAAGAATCTCCGGGCCCAAAAGAACTTGATCCTCTAAGCGATCCCAACTCAACGGAGTCCAACACAACCTACCATACAAGGCCTGGAAGAGAGACATACCAAGAGAACTATGGTACCCATTATTATAAGCAAAATCAACCAGGTACAAGTAGTCCTCCCAACGAGACTGCTGATCCATAATGTACATCTGAAGCATATCCTCTAAAGCCTTATTAACCTGCTCTGTCTGTCTGTCTGTCTCAAGATGGTATGTAGAACTGAAATTAAGCTGAGCTCCCAAAGCATGCTGAAGTGAAGACTGGATCATGATAGAAAATGATCCTATGAGGAACACCATGAAGACACATAATATGCTCCATAAACAATCGAGCCACATACATTGTAGTTTACGAAGATCTCATGGGTGAGAAGTGTGCCACCTTGGACAACTTGTCCACTGTAACCATAATAGCATCATGACGACGCTAAGACATAGGTAGCCCCACTATGAAATCAAGAGATATCATATCTCACTTCCATCCAGGGATGGACCATCTAGGGATGGAATGAGGTTGTTATAGTCCTGTTGGGTGCTGATGTTCTACCTTCACCTGCTAGCACTCAAGACACCGAGCCACAAAATTGGCAATATCTTGCCACAAACCTACCCAATGATACAACTATCAAAGATCAACATGCATCTTCATGACACCCAGATGAGCTGAATAGGGTGCACAATGGACCTCTAAAAAAACCAAAGAACGAAGATCACCAAACCTAGAACATAAATATGACCAAGATTCCACAAAAGTCCATCAAACTCAAGAGAGAAACCTGTAAACCTGCCCTCAAGGACTCTTCCAGACTCAATCTTTGCTCTTACCTCCTGATACCAAGTATCACTAGGAAGTGACTCCAAAATACGACTCCACAAATCCACTCCAAGGGACAAAACTGAGATCCCGTCCCTCCTGCATAAGAACTACCCCCACACCCTCCAACGAAGCATCGGTGCACACTGCAAAATATCCTGTAGGATCTGGAACTACTAGGATAGATGCACTATTCAACTGCTCCTTAAGATACTGAAAAGTTAATTCACACTGATTTGACCACACAAACTTCTTCCCTTTCCTCTAAAGAGAAGTGATGGGATGCGCTACTTGAGAGAAATCTCTCACAAATCGGTGATAGTAACCCACCAATCCCATGAAAATGTGAACCTCAACCACATTTTTTGGCGTTGGCCAATCCATAATGGCCCAAATCTTAGAAGAATCCATTGAGATACCCTCTCCCGAGATGATATGGCCAAAATATCATACCTCAGTCTGGAAGAACTCACACTTGGCCAAATTTTTGAACAACTGGTTATCTCACAAGCATTGTAATACTTATTGTAAATGGCCTTCATTCTCCTCCATGTTCCTCAAATAAATCAAAATATCATCAAGGAACACAAGAACAAACTGGTCAAGATAGGTGCAAAACACCCCATTCAACAAATCATATATCTGAGGCAATAGGTAATGATTCTGCACCATCACTTTGTTCAACTGGAAATAATCAATGCACAAGCGAAGAGATCCGTCCTTCTTCTTCATGAAGATGACAGGTTCTCCCAAAGGGGATACACTAGGATGAATGAAACCTTTCTCCAGTCACTCCTCTAGCTACAACCACAACTCACTCAACTCCTGAGTAGTCATACAATACAGTGCTCGAGAGATAGGCTCTGCTCTAGGGATGAAATCAATATATAAGTCTATGTCATGCTTAGGCAACATACCTGGAATAGCACTTAGAAAGACATCCAAAAACTCCTAAAGAAGAGGATGGTCGTCAAGAGATACCTCATGAATCTCACCCTTGGAAAGATCACTAACCAAGATAGCAAACACCTGACAACCTTGTTGTAAGGAACGCTTCAATTGCATAGCTGAAATCACATGAAGAGAAATGGGTCTCTCAACCCCAACTAACTCAACACGCTCTCTATCATCTACAAACTGAATTGACTTATGTAGACAATCTATACTAGCTAGGTGGGTCTCCAACTGATACATGCCAAAAACAATCACGTAGGACCCCAAAGGTAACACATGAAGATCCATTGTGGTAGTGAAGGTTCCTAAATCCAACACACAACCATGAACAAGGGAGTCTACAACCACCTTGGCTCTAGTAGCTAACTCAACCTACCAACCAATATCTTGCCTTGCCACCATGAGCCCATAACACTCTATGAGAAAAGGAGAAATAAAAGAATTTGAAGCTCCTGAATCAAACAAGATAAATGTGGTAATCCCACATAACACACCTGAATACTAAACCATGGTGCCCTAATGCTCAGCCTGATGGTTATCAACCACCACAAAAACTCTATGAGATTTTCCAGCATCACCTATTGTAGGTTTTGAAGCAACCTCTTTCTGACTACCTCCAACCACTAATCTTCGAGAACAATGAAAAACTATATGACCATGCTGCCCATAAGAAAAACAACCACCTCTGCCAAAACCTCAGCCCAAAAATGGTGCACGTGACTGCTGGGATCCACCACCCCTAGAACTCTGCGCTGGACCACTCTACTTCCTACTCTGAGAATGATGATGTGGACGATCTCTAGAAAATGGAGTACCAGAAGTTTGCCCACTCTGCTGAGACTAAGAAGACCTATGCCTTTGTCATTGACCAAATCTAGAAGGTGCAAACTAAGATCTAGATGGTCCAACTCCCTGAGATTGTGTACCCCAAGCAACTGATCCTAAAGGAGGGGCACTACCAATATGAACACCTGCTTGACCACCAAAGCCTCTAGCTAAATTCTCCTTTATCAACCTTGCCTTCTCCATGACGATCTCTAAGGTCTTCAGATCAAACACACAGACACCACCATTGATACGGACATTCAAGACCCTGATGAAATGTTGTACTAACATCGAATCATCATCAGAAATGCTAGCATAATTCTTAATCTTAAAGAAGCGGCACTCATATTGATCTATCATAATAGTTAACTGACAAAGCTCATGGAACTCATCAGCACATCTCTGTCGGTAGTAGTCTGAAAGAAATCATGCATGAAACCTTTCTAAGAATAGTCCCCAAGAAACGAAAGCAATGTCTAGGTGAAGCTTCTACTCCTCTTCTCTCCACCATGTAGATGCAAAACCTCTGAGATGCATAATGACACATCAAGCTCTAGTATTGCTACTATAAGGATGCATAATAAAGCATCGATTGAGATCGATCAACCAATTCTCTGCCTCGGTACTTAAACCATCAAAAGTAGGGGGATGAGCTCTAAGGATATCCCTCATGTGACCTACAACAATATTGTCTCCATCCACTCTACCCCTCACAACATCAGCTCTTGAATGACCCAGACTATGGAAAAACTCATGCTCAGCTCTAGCATCTTGACCATCCTAACGAGAAGGGTGTGACTCCTCATGAGATACCTCCTGACAAGGTCCTAATCAGTCTCTAATCAGCTGTAAAAGAGCTAAAACCTGAGCACCCCCGAGCCCTTCAACTTAGTTCTTAGCATGTTGTTCCTCCTGATGCTCACCCTGATTACCCTAATTGACATTACATTGGGTGCTACGATGAGGAATAGTGGATCTACCTCTGACTCTTCCACTGGCTCTACCCCTAGGAGGCATCCTTTAGGAAATAAAGAACACATCAAAATAGATCATCACAAGGATGATCTATACACCATACTAAGGCATGAAAGCATAACAAAAAGACTATGAAAAATAATATAACAAGCTCATGCCACACATGCAAAACACAACATAACATAGAAGGCTCAAGTACTCCAAAGCTCCTAGTGTGTGAACATGGTCTTTAATACCAAATGTAACATCCTGCTACATAACCTCGAAAGGTAAGAGCCAAAAGAGGACAAGATAATATTTTTGCACATGAAGTGATAACATACACATAATATAGTTTTCAATTCAATATATCGACAACATTCATGGCCAAGTATGGAAAAATGTATAACCGAAAGGAGAGGACTAATTCACCCTCCAATGATACATTGCTAAAACTACATTCATTTTAAACACCAATTCAAATGTTCCTAATACCCATTTCCACTTTTAAGCATAAAGTCATAATGATCATCATAGCACAAGTGAGTCTGATACCAACACCGAAAAACCATAAGCCAAATATAAAATAACACAGTTCTTCGCATTAAATTATATGATTACATCTTCTCTCTCAAGAGAGTACAATATACATAAAGGAATATACATGAGTATAATGACATAGCCATGAATAAGATACATCAATTGATAAAATAATTACAAGAGAGAACATCTCCAACTAGTGCTCCAATAACCTATACACCAGTCCCAATGGCAGTGACAATGCCTCCCAACCATGTGGACTCATAAGAGACCACCCCACCATTCTCAGAGGTAGTCATAAGGCCCAAACATAAGTAACAAGTCAAGGGTAATATATGGCCAACACTCACATCAATCACAAAGCAAACAAAAAATACAATGCATAAAGCCAATGTCACAACATGGAGATACTCATCCATTAACATGTTAGGTACTACTCATGACTACTAAGGTACTAGGTACTAGAGTGAAAATTGGATGGAGTGTTGAATCATGCGTGCTTGAAGGGATGGTGCCACACGAAATCAAGTACAACTCTCATACAAACAAGGAGACTCAATAATGCCTATATCAATGCCCCACAATTAGATAGGCCTTCTCAAGTGCATCCTTAGCCTTTACAAGTGCTCAAGGCCATGCACAATGACTCATTATCTTATTAGTGTTTTACCCCATTGTTTTTATTTAGTTATCACTTGTTTACTATAACTCTGCTACTAGTTCCCTTGGTAGCCACTTGCGTGCCCCGGGCCCATAGAGAGCCACTCCATAAGACCACTCTAATTACCTAGACCTAAGCTCATCTCGTTTAACCAAATGACGTATACAAAACAAAATTAAAACAATTCAAGTAAAAATTGCTATTTAAATATTCAAATCCAAGCAAGAACACATTCCATCTTTTAATAATAATTAAAATAATCCATATTTCATCATTAAAGTTCATTAAAACTACTCCACTGCTGCAATAAGAGATCCATCTTCCTATTTCTACCTATAGGCTTCTTGTAGCAGTATGACAGGGCACTAAAATAGGGCACAAGCATATAATGATGACACTTAATAAATAACAATGTTGATGACAAGGTTCCGGTAGCATAAACATGCTCAAAACAAAAAGGGCCCAAATCTGAAATTTGATCACAACCCGATTCGTAATTTGGCATTTCTAGTTGAATACCACTTTTAAAATTAAGTTTAAGACATGGGTTTTCAAGCTTGTAAGGAAATGCTATGTTTTGCCCCAAATTACAAATGAATTTTACCAAGATGAAAAGAGGAAACCAAAACCAAATTGGAGAAAAAAAAGTGCAATTAAACAACTTCCAAACTGATTTCAAACACTAGCAATACAGATTTCTCAAGAAATTTGAGAATAAAAAAAGAAAAGAGATTATATGGGGTGACAAGGTACATTAGCAGGGCATATTTTGCCAAAAATCAAAGTGCCCAGAATTGAATTATGACTTCGATCTAGTTGAGATATGGGCGTTTCTACATGTAATCCACCTTTAGTTTACGTTTGTGATAGGTGGTTAAGGTGTTGGATTAAAAAAATGTGTTTTACTAGGCTGACATAAATTTTGACCAAAAATGGAAGTGTCCAAAATTCATTTTTGACTCCAACCCAGTTGGGATTTCAGTGTTTCTAGTTGAATTTAATATTTTTTTTTAAGTTTATGACAAGATTTTGAGGTCTGGGTAAATTTTTTTTTTTTCTGCCCCTAAATTAACAATTGGAAAAAGCAAACTGTGAGAGCCACTTTAAACTAAATCTGCCATCGACCCAGTTTAGATTATGATGTTTCAAGTTGAATTCCACAATTGGATTTGAGTTTAAAATATGAAATTTGAACAAGTTTAGAAAAGTCTCTATTTTTCCCCAATATAAATGCAATGACCAGACTGAAAAGAAATCTCAAAACCAATATGCCATGACAACACCCAAAGCATCCAAGACTCCTAACACATTTAAACACACACATACATTTCTAACTCAAAAATTCAAGGAATACATAGAAGAATAGCTTTAATTCTACCCAAATTTGAAATGAAGAAATGCTCTGTTTGTAAGGCACGACTAGATTCCAAAATAGAGCAGCAAGACAACAATGCTACATTGAACACCATGATCCACTACCCACAAAATCCATCTAATATATCCAGATCTTACTACCAAGCTTCCATTCCCAACCGCGAGGTTTCTCTCTCTCAAACCAATCATATTTTTTTCTAGTTTTCTTTTCTTCCCAGAATGGTTCAAAAAATTGAATGACCAAACTGCCCATTTTCTTTTTAACTAAACTCAAAAAAATAAATCACATTTAAAATAACACTTTAAATCAATAAAATATCAAAACTTATTTCCATTTTTAAAAACTTTCAAAACAAAAAATGAAATAAAACATTTAATTAAATAAACTATTAAAGCTCTGCAAATCAATTAATTAAAATCACTAAATATACAACATTCCATATTACACAAAAATAATAATTTAAATCCTTAAATCATCATAGGACCAATAAACCACATTGAAATCTAAAAGAGGAATCATTAAATCACCATAAAACCGATATTAACCTCATAACGAAAATACCTCAACAAGCAATACTGGAAAACTACATAAGACCAAAAGGCAATCCAAACATTACCGCTAGGTAACCAAAGGGTAAACACACATGACATAAACACTGCATTAACAGGGTATAGTGGGCTAGGCTAGCGAACGTTTGGCTTGTGAATATCTCCAGTAACCACCATCGAGGAATGAGAGTACACTCAAGCTTGTGAATCTAGGCGGAGTCGATACCCAGTACTTGCATCACTTCAATCACACATCAAAGTACATGTGCATATACATATATCATATAGCCGAAGCAACATCAATAAGGAAGAGGGTCATGATATCATAAGCCTCTTAGAT
The DNA here is from genome assembly GCA_007115665.2 of Sequoiadendron giganteum. Taxonomy (NCBI): domain Eukaryota; kingdom Viridiplantae; phylum Streptophyta; class Pinopsida; order Cupressales; family Cupressaceae; genus Sequoiadendron; species Sequoiadendron giganteum. Next base: position 464,773,089 of record CM021106.1, read on the forward strand.
ACAAGTGTTACAACATCATCCCTTTCCTGTCCATGATCATACAAAAGTAATGATAATAACATCTAATCATGTAAGCATGAAACCCAACATAAACAATAATCATGTCAACAACATAACAGTCTCAGAATTACACCTCATGGGTGCCAATACAAAATAATGATAGGACGAATAGTGCAAATACAAATTATACAGTTGTTGGAATCCATCAAGGAAATACAAAAGAAAAATGCAAATAGGGGGGTTGTTACACTTTTAGCTGGACTAAGGAAGGTAAGAAGAGTTTTGAAGAAATCAAGGAGGCCCTTGCAGCAACTCCAACACTTATTAACCCAAATTTTGATAAATATTTTATATTATATGTATTTGGGAGTGTTGATACAATTTCAGCTATGCTTTGTCAACAAAATGAATAAGAATTAGAGCAGCTTGTGGCTTTCTTTAGCCAAGTTCTCCATGATTATGAAGTAAAATACTTATTTTTAGAAAAACATGCACTATCTATAGTAAGAAGCCTTAAGAAATTTAGGAATATGCTCTCAAAAAATAAAATTTAGCTTCTGGTTTCCCATCCAATAGTTAAGGATTTCTTACTTAGTAAAGATATAAATGATAAAAGAACAGGCTGGATTACAAAAGTAATGGAGTATGGCATTCATATTAGAGTTACCAAGCTTGTTAGAGCAAACTGTTTATGTGAAAAGCTTGTAGGAAATGAAGAAAACAATAAGGCAATTGATGAGTAAGTTGCAACAGTGCTCCATAACGAGGAACAAGCTGCTATTCCAGTTTCATCTACAAATTGGATCCAAAAAATGATTCATTACTTACATATTGGTGACTGTCTCGAAGGTTTGGATAAGTCAAAGAGAAGGTATTATAGGCTTCAATCCATCCCTTATGTTGTAATTGATGGAATTTTATATAAAAGGGATTTTCATGGTGTTTTACTTAGATGCATTGAACTAGATCAGGTTGATAAACTTCTGGAAGAATTTCATGATGGGCCTTCTAAAGGCCATTTTGCACCAAGAACCACAACTCTTAAGATAATGAAAGTTGGATATTATTGGCCTGATTTATTTAAGGATGCATATACTTGGGTAAGAAAATGCAATAAATGTTATGTATTTGTAGGAAAGAAGCTTGCAACCCTGCCTCTACATCCAATTAAAGTGGAACAACCTTTTGGAAAGTGGGGACTTGATTTCATTGGTCCCATTAACCCACCTTCAAGTGCAGGTCATAAATGGATATTAATAGCAACAAATTACTTTACAAAGTGGACATAAGTTGTTGCATTGAAGGAGGAAAATGATACTTCTATTTTGAATTTCTATCAGGACTTGGTTTTTAGGTTTGGTACTTCTGATTCTATTATATCTGATAATGCATTAGCATTCATAGGTTTAAAATTTTCAGATTGGTTAGTTAAGAACAACATATATTTGAATACTTCTTCAAGCTATTACCCTTAGGGTAATGGATAGGTAGAGTCCACTAACAAGAAGTTAATCATGATCATCAAGAAAAAAATCCAGGACAACCAAAGGACCTAGCATGATAAACTAAAGTTAGCTCTTTGGGATGATAGGATTACACCTAAGAGAGCTAAAGGAAATTCACCTTACATTCTTACATATGGAAAAGAGGCCAAAATTCCTATCTTAGTTGAATTTCCAACCTTAAACATGATCAAGGAATTGGATTTATTAGAAGAGGAATCTATGGAAATTAGGCTTGCATAGCTAATGGAGTTGGAAGAAATTCTTAAAAGAAGCATTAAGGAATCTTGAGATCCACCAAGCTTAGATGAAAAGAACATTTGATAAGAAATTAGTCCCAAGAGCTTTCAGAGAAGGTGATCCGGTGTTTAAATGGGATGAACTAAAGAGTAGACCTAGTAAACACACCAAATTTGATGACATGTGGTATGGCCCATACATTATCACAGAATATAAACAACATAATGTATTTCAACTCTCAACGCTGAATGGAGAGGTGTTTCCAATCCCTATCAACAAGATTCACCTCAAACAATGCTATTAAAGATCAAAGATTGTTGTTGTACATAGTTAAATAGTGGTTTTCAGTTAATAAGTGCTCTATAGAAAATTTCATTTTAGTTTAGTTTTGTTTTCCAATAAAGTGTAGATGCACTATTTTTTGGCCCTATCTTAAATAGTGCCATGATAGTTTATTTTCTATTTTGTTTTGTTGTTGTATAGTTCCTAACAATTGAATTACAATGGTTTTCTGAGTTAAGGGGGGCATAATTTGACTCCATTCCCAATGGATTGTTTAGGAAACTGATCTAGCATGCTTAGTAGGCAAGCATTCAACTGAAATCACTAGAAATGTTACCAAATTTTCATTGATAACTCAATTTGGTAGAGCTGAAACAATTGATTTTATCAAAGGTGAAAAGTACTCTAACAAATTTCTGCTAAGGCTTAACTATTTTTTAAGAATTCTTTCAAAGAGAATTCAATTTTTATTATGCAACATTTTACAACAAAAAGGAATTACACAAATTGCATAATATTGCTATCTTTTATTCATTTTGTAATGAAAATGTATACAAGATTGCATAAACATTGTTGTTTCATACATGGAGATCAAAAGAATGCTTAAATGTACCAAAAAAGCTATGGGAGTAGCTAAAATAATGCAACATAAACATAACATATACAACTGAAGATAAAAGTAGAAAAACACATGAGAAGGTATATCCATCATTGCCTAGTGGCATAGTCTTGTGTTGATCTTCTTTGTTTTAGCTCTTTCTTGTTGTCGATCTTCAATTGAACCTGCATGATGATGAAAGGATTGGGTTAGAGCTCTGAATATCAATCTCATCATATGTCCTATGAACAAAAATATAGCCTATATCTATGATACATTTGATCAACTAAGTAATTATCATATGTATGCAAGAGAGCCAGGATCAAATCATTAAATGAGAATCAAATCATCAAGAAGAGCATTGAGCTTCATTTTTTTATCTAACTTGTTTGTTCACTGTGTAGGTACATGTTCATTTATCATTTCATGATTCATCTTGTTTGAATCATATCATGTGGAGGGAAATATGGCTCCCACAAGGGTTGAGCCTAACATGCTAAAGACTAGTGTCATTAATGCACAGGTATTCAATTTGTAGTCATTATCTACATGAGTGCCATAAAAAAATGCAAATTTTAATACTAGATAGTTACCAGAGCAAAGAAAAAGTTCATCAAATCTTGGAGAGCAATGCAACAATTGTGATTCAAGATAATAGGCAATCTTATATCAGATAAGCATTTTCCCCTGCTTTGGTAACTGTCTAGTGTCAAAATAATGCCTTGACATTTCAAGCATACACAATAGATTTATGATAGTCACTATTTATAGTAAAGTCAGTCAATATACAGTGGGAGGAAAGCATATGATACAAGGATCATGCAATAGGTTTAAAGATCAAGCTAGGTAATGCAATGAGGGAATCACATTAAAAGCTAGATCATTGCTAGCATTCACTGTCCATTCATAAGGGATATTCCATTCTTCAAATATCATTCATTTCATGAGGTAACAATCTATACAACTTTACAAGAGGACAATGATGCATAACAAATACAGTGCCATTTCATTGTGAAATGTAATGCCAAGTAGAAAATTGTGAGCAAGGAGAAGATTACCATCAAGAAGGATAGTAAAATATTTTACAAGTGTACAAGATATTTGTTAGGTTTTTAATGGCAGATATCTAAAAGCTAAATGCAGATTTTATCAAATAAACTAGAAGTAAAACACACAGAAAAATAACACAGAGAATTTAACGTGGTTCACCCAATGTGGGCTACATCCACCAAACCGCAGCCGTCCAATGATATTATTAACCAGTGCAAAACCCTATTACAATATCGCGAATAATCGCCTGTGTCTTATAATACTGTAACTCTATCCCAAACCCTTTATAAATTAGGGTTATACAAAATCGGTCGCCACATACCAACAATCTCCCACTTGGAGACTGATCAGGCTCCACACCTAAACAATCTCCCACTTGGAGACTGAACCTGGATGACACCACTGCACTCACAGCTCCCACTGGAAATAAGCACCTTGGACCCTGCTGCTTTCTTATATTTTAATTCAACCTTGAAGGCCAACTGAAGCTGAAGAGGAGCTCAGCTTCTCCCTTATGACTACCTTAGTAAACATATTCGCTGGATTTACATCTGTATGTATCTTTTTCAGCTTTACCTGTCCATCCTCCAACACTGACCGAATGAAATGATACCTCAACTGTATGTGTTTGGTTTTAGAGTGCAAGGCAGAATTCTTTGCAAGATGTATAACACTCTGGTTGTCTGTGAACAAGTAATTTTCAGCCTGTTGTTTTCCCAACTCTTCCATGAAAAATTGCATCCATATCATCTCCTTTGTTGCCTCTGTTGCAGCCACATACTCTGCCTCTGTGGTGGATAAAGCAACCACCTTTTGCAATTGAGATATCCAACTTACTGCTGTCCCACCAACGGTAAATACATAACCTATGGTACTCCGCCTGGTATCAATATCCCCTACCAGATATGAGTCAACATAGCCTTTTAAATCTGTATTAGAGCCCTCAAAACATAAATTTTTATCTGGTGTACCTCTCAAATACCCGAGAATCCATTTTACTGCATTCCAATGCTCAATTCCTGGATTACTCATATACCGGCTAACAACTCCTATAGCATGTGCAATATCTGGTCTCGTGCATACCATGGCATACATTAAACTACCTACAGCTGAAGCATATGGTACCTTGGACATTTTTTCTTCCTCCTCTTGTGTCTTTGGACACATATCCTTAGTCAATTTTACATGACTGGGCAAAGGTGTGCTGACAGCTTTTGCATTCTCCATATGAAATCTCTGCAACACCTTTTTAACATAATCAACCTAAGATAAAAACAATTTCCTATTTTTCCTATCTCTTGTAATCTTCATACCAAGGATTTGTTTTGCTGCCCCCAAATCCTTCATAGCAAATGAATTTGCTAACTGTTGTTTTAACTCCTTTATGTGATCCATGTTAGACCCCGCTACAAGCATATCATCAACATATAAACATAAAATAATGTAGCTATCTTCACCTAGCATCTTAAAATAAACACAATGGTCTGAATTACACCTGTTGTAACCTTGCTCAGCCATAAAACTATCAAATTTAAGATACCATTGTCGAGGTGCTTGCTTCAAGCCATATAAGCTTTTCTTCAATCTGCACACTAGTTTCTCCTTACCTTTGACCTCAAATCCTTGTGGTTGTTCCATATAAATTTCCTCTTCCAAATCACCATGGAGAAAGGCAGTTTTAACATCAAGCTGTTCTAAATGCAAATCTTCAACAGCCACAATACTTAACACAGTACGAATAGAGGTCATTTTAACAACTGGAGAAAATATTTCATCAAAATCAATACCCTGTTTCTGTGCAAATCCCTTTACAACTAATCTGGATTTAAATCTTTTCTTACCTCCATCCTCCTTTTTCATCCTATAAACCCATTTGTTTGCTAAAGCCTTTTTACCTGCAGGCAACTTGCATAATTCCCAAGTCTGATTTTTCAGCAAGGAGTCCATTTCTTCTTCCATTCCATGCTCCCACTAAACCTTGGTATCCACCTGCATAGCTTCATGATAACATTCTGGTTCACCAGCATCAGTTAATAGAATAGAGTACAAAGAGGGAGAAAATCTTTCTGGAGGTCTACTTAACCTTGAAGATCACCTAACATTCACTGGAGTTTGTGGTATTTCTTGTTGCTGTTGTTGCGGAGCATGAGGAACCACTGGAACATTGTTGTTTGTAATATCATCCAGCACTGCATAATCCTGTTCTTTCTTCTCATGCTGCTGCAATAGATCTTTGTACAACATTTTCTCATTGAATATGACATCCCTGCTTCTCACAATTTTCTTATTTTCAAAATCCCAAAGCCTATAACCAAATTCATCTATGCCATATCCAACAAATATACATTTCTTTGATTTTGCATCAAGCTTGGTTCTATTTTCAGAATCTACATGTGCAAATGCTTCACAACCGAAGGTTTTCAGAAAAGAATAACTCACCTTCTTACCTTTCCATGCTTCCTTTGGAATACCACAACCCAAAGGATTAGATGGACCTCTATTAATTAAATAAACAGCAGTGTTTACAGCCTCTTCCCACATGTTTAAAGGCAACCCGACATGCAATCTCATAGTCCGTGCACGCTCCATTATTGTTCTATTCATGCGCTCAGCCACTCCATTTTCCTGTGGAGTCCTTGGAACCGTTTTCTGCCTACGAATACCATTAGAGGAACAATAATCTTCAAACTCTTTGCTGCAATACTCACCACCATTATCAGATCTAAGACATTTCAACTTTTTACCTGTCTCATTCTCAACCAAGCTTCTCCATTTTTTAAAAGTTTCAAATACATCAGATTTCTGCCTAATGAAATAAATCCATACCTTCCTAGTTGCATCATCAATGAATGTGACATAATAATGAGAGCCACCGAGAGAAGATACTGAGCTGGTCCCCATACATCCGTATGCACAAGCTCCAATTTCTCATCTTTCTTTTGTTTCCCATCCTTGAGAAAACTAACTCTCTTTTGTTTTCCATAAACACAACTTTCACAGAAATCCATATTAACACATTTTAGACCTGGTAAAACATTCTTTGAATGAAGTACTTTCATACCTTTTGCACTCATATGCCCAAGTCTGTTATGCCATAGTGCTGATTCAGAATTCGCAGCAACTATCTGATTTTCTTCCTGCTGAACTGCAGCAACTGTTCCTGAACATTGATTTTTATCTGCAATAGCTAAAGTAGAAGGAACAGTATGACCTGTACAAAGATATAAGGTGCCTACTTTCACACCTTTTGCTACTACTAAGGCACCTTTTGTAACCTTCCAATTTTTATCACTAAATGTAACAACACAACCTTCATCATCTAGTTGCCCTGCAGAAATTAAATTTCTTTTTAGCTTTGGAACGTGCCTTACCTCATGTAGTAGCCAATGATTCCCATTCTGCAACTTGATCTTGATTCTTCCCTTTCCAACAATCTGACAAGGTTCATTATCTCCCAAATAAACTAGCCCAAAATCCCCTTGGACATAATCAAGAAAATAATTTCTATGGGGCGTAGCATGAAATGAAGCCCCTGAATCTAACACCCAAGAATCATCAGCATTATCAAGAGAAAGAATCAAAGCATCCTCATCAGATTTATTACTTACCACATTTGCCTCTTTATTTCCTTCCTGTTTGTCTCCTTCTTTATTTTTTCAAGACCAACAATCTTTCTTTACATGCCCTGGCTTACCACAGTACCAGCAATCCCTCTTGTCTCTAGATTGGGACCTTCTGTCCCTTGATTTTCCTCGTGACTTCCCACGACTCCCAAAATTGTTTCGTCTTTCATTTGTTCTGCCCCTACTTTTTGCATTCAAAACACTGCCTGATGTGGATGTTCCACCTGAGCTTTTCCTACGAATTTCCTCGCTCAAAATAACACCAACAACATCATCAAATTTCAATGTATTTGAACCAGAAACAGAATTGCTAATCGCCATTACCAAGCTATTCCAGCTTTCAGGCAAAGAACACAAAATCAAAAGAGCCCTAACTTCTTCATCAAAGTTAACTTTTACAGAAGTTAATTGACTGGTAACCGTATTAAATTCATTCAAATGATCAGTAACTGATCCACCTTCTACCATTTTCATATTAAATAAACGCTTCATAAGAAATACCTTATTCGAAGCGGAAGGCTTTTCATATAACTTTGCTAGGGTTTCCATCAACTCTAGAGTTGTCTTTGCTGTTGTAATATTGAACGCCACCGATTGTGCCAGGCATAAGCGAATACTGCCAAGTGCCTTTCTGTCCAAAATATCCCAGTCCTCATCCGTCATTGCTGTGGGTTTCTTGGTTTTCCCTTCCAATGGCCGCCATAAATCCTTCTGATAGAGATAGTCCTCCATCTGCATCTTCCATAACTGATAGTTCTGCCCATTGAACTTATCAACCTTCATCTTACCCTCGTCTGCCATTGCTCCCACTTAACTGTGAGACTCCCACTCAACCGTGAGACTTTCCTGCAAACGATAATCAAAAACAACCTGCTCTGATACCACTTGTTAGGTTTTTAATGGCAGATATCTAAAAGCTAAATGCAGATTTTATCAAATAAACCAGAAGTAAAAACACACAGAAAAATAACACAGAGAATTTAACGTGGTTCACCCAATGTGGGCTACATCCACCAAACCGCAGCCATCCAATGATATTATTAACCAGTGCAAAACCCTATTACAATATCGCGAATAATCGCCTGTGTCTTATAATACTGTAACTCTATCCCAAACCCTTTATAAATTAAGGTTATACAAAATCGGGGTTTTTTCCTTTTTTCGGTAATTTCGTGAAAAAGCAGGCGAGGATACATGAAGAGTGTACAGTATAGAATGATCAGTCACCACATACCAACAATATTCATATAGCCTGAGAGAGTATTATGTTGATAGTACAAAGATCTATGGTGGAGGAGTTCAAAGGACAATTTTCAAGGTGGTTCAAGCCATGAGAAACAATGAAAATGCATGATCAAATTCACAGTAGCAACTAAGCGAAGGTAGTCATTGTAATAAGTGTGCCATGAGCATATTGCAATAAGTAGTCATCATCTCAGGGTTTGAATGCAAAGAACATAATGGTAAGGAGAAAGGAAAATAGAAGTCGCAAATGAACACATATGATGCATTCTTAAAGAGGAAACATTTTGCATGCCAAATATACTATGTAGTAAGCGTCTCGATGATATCACATGTATAAAGGTTTAATTAAAAGGGGAAGCAGTTTCCAATGCATTAGTAACCTATATGCAGTGGAAAATAAAAGATAATGATTCCTCTTCATAACAATTACAATGGTAGCTTTGCGAATGACACAACACTCCAAAGTAAGCAAGTGCGAGAAAGCACCATGACACAAAATCAAAGTACAATGACAAGCTCTATTTTGAATATAATTATCATAGCCAAGAATGAGGATTGTGTAAAAGGAATCATTTGAAATTGATTTGTGATTAAGGTGCATATATAATGGATTTATGGTTCTGCTAGTGATTTTGGTAATGATCAGAAGCCAAGTTAAGAAAGATGGAGCTAGGGTTTTGAATCAAACCCTCAAAAAATGTAAAGGGTTTTGTTTTATTTTTACCCAGAAGTGAAAGTAAAGTCACAACCAAACAATGAAGGTAGAAAACCCAATGAGCCATGAATAGAAGGTAAGTACAAAGAGAAAATGAAATAGGGAAACCCTTGGCCATAATAAAGTGGAAGCCCTCAAGTTACCTGTATATGAAAAAAAAATGAATGCCCAGTTTGAAATATCAATAGATTTCTTTAGTTTTGATCAAAAAAGGAAAAAAACCAAATATTCATTGAGAAAGACATGGTGGAGAAGCCACAACCTATACTAAAGAGAAAAAACCTTGATTCTTGCACAAAAGAAGAAACCCATGTTTGTTTTTTTGTAGGATAAAAGCAAAAGAAGCCGCAACCATAGAAATAATTGATGAATACTAAAATAGAGAAGGCCGAACATTGGAAGCCCAAAAAATAGAAAACACAAACCTCTATTCTATACCAGAAAAATCAAGCATGCAAATGGAAAATAAGCTCTTGACATATATACACATAGAAACTAAAGAGATAAATCCTCTATATGAAAGAATGAAGGCTCGACCTCCTACAATGAAGAGAATTGAAGAGAGAATGCAAAACATACCCCTCGGCCTCGACATAGAAAGCTTTATATTCTCTATGCAAGCTCCAGTTAAATTCTCCAATTTGGCTCAAGTTAGCTCCAAGAACTCATAGTGCTCAAGCTCAAACCCTTGGCGATGCTCACAGAGGTGAAGTTTCCAAAATAAAATGCAAAAATGAAGTAAAGTGAATGAGGCCACGTGTTTTTGCTTTAGGGTTTCTATTACCCTAATACTTGGCCACCCCTTTTGAGGGTATTTTTCATTTTTATTTAAAACTTCACCTCATAGATTAATACCTTAATATGTATTAGGGTTATCCTTCATGACTTTTGCAAACACATGCAAAGTGTGTGTTATGTTAAACTCAATTTCTTCCTCCTTAATTTTGCATGACGTAAAAGGGAATTAAATAATGTAAACGTCATTAAAGCAATCAACTATAAATTGCTTTAATTGATATCATACCGATGCAACAAAGATGCAAACCCATAGCATGAGTTAAAGTAATCCTTAATTGTTTGCTTTAATGTCCATTTATATTAGTTAACTTCACCTCTATATCATGCAAAATCAAGAGTGAAGTTTAACAAGAGCTTTTTGAGTCTCATTTTCAGTTGATGGATTGAAAGAGGGATCAATTTCAGTCAAATTGATTTTGACAGTGAGTTTGAACCAGTTTTTCCTCAAATTACATTAATTCTAACCCCTCTTTTTGAGGGTTTTCATCTTTGCTTGTGAGAGAGATATTTTCACTTGCAGTTAACTACAAGTGCCACCTCTTGGCTCTTGGGAGTTATTTTTTGTATATATGGGAAAAAAATATGTTTTTCTCATTTCTTGCTTCTTTGTCTTTGCATTCTGCAAAGAGAGATTGGTCTTGTAACTCATTTTTTTTACAGTTATTAATATATAGCAACAAATTAGAGGTTACATGTTATTCGTCTTTATGCAGTATTCTCCTGCTATTTTCATTTATAATTTATCAAATTTGCCTCTTTAGAATTATGCAAAGTGCCTTTGTGAATGATTTGATGAAATTATTGTGTTTTAGCCATCAAAACCTCTAGTTTTGTCTTGTTCATAATTGTACATCACATCACAGGTCTTAGGTTTTGCTTATATTCATTTTGTTCTTCAAGTTGTGAAAAAATATTTTCCTTCTTAAAAGACAAGCTATTTGGCCTTCTTTGGAAACATTTTTGTGATCAAATTACCATTTTTGAACTATGTAAATAGTTTTCTGAGAATAATTTTGAATCAATCTACAGGTTTAATCATAATTATCATTTAGGTGCATCACCATACTTTCAAATTCAGTTTTATCTATTTATTTCAAAATCTTCTATCCCTTTTCCTTCAAATTCATCAATTCATTAGAAAAATCAAAAGGGAACCAACCCATAATCTAGAGATTCATCTTTGCTATGAGCAGACCCATAGGCTCAAAGGTGTTTTCATGTTTCATGAGATTTCTGAGCATTTAACCTTAGCATCCGAGGGAAATCTTCATGACAAAAATACCAATTATTGGCCCATGTTTGTCTTTGCATCAAAAGATCGATCTATCAATGCTTGATACAAACGGTAGAGACATGGATCGTACGAGAGGCAGTTAGTCCCTTGTCACAAATTTTGAGGGAGTGTTGACCATCTACCAACAAGACAAACATGATATGAAAAGGAAAATGTGGTGGTTGTCTAGGAAGACGCTATGAAATTTAAAGGTAGACACAAGAATGAACATAGATAGATGTGGTAGTCTAGACAAGAGTGACCCTGTGTCTAAGAAATTATTGGAAACAAAGAAATGTGATAATAATGGAAAGATGAATAATAGAGACCTTGTGTAGTGAAAGAGTAGCCAGATACTGAGACAAGTATGACATGATACTCTGCAAGAGTAATATAATGATAATTCAGACACGATAGGTTATGCAACAATGACTTTGTGTCTGAAAAATGTGGTTTTGTTTTATGTTTCAGTGTCTAGTAAATGTTTTGATAGTTTGCAATTTTGGTGTAAAGGTGTAATGTTTGGAATTGTTTGTCTTGAGAAAAACAAGTGATGCAAACAATAGACAAAGTAGGCAAATAAATTGATGTCAAAGTAGAGGAATAATGACACAAGATTTCGTTCACAAATCTCACTAATGGTGTCACTAGTTTAGCACAATATAAGACACTGCAGATAAGTATGACCTAGCTAATAGTAAAGGAATGTCTCCTTTAAATAGGATTACCTCACCCTTTTGAGTGATTTAATCCGAGTCCAAGGAGTGGGTGAATAGGGTATACCAAGGTCATGGACCACTTTTGACACCCCTGGTCTTGAAAGAGAATGAAATCTAGCAAGACACCTTATACCTCAACTAGGGACCAAACACGGTAAGTAACTTCTTGTGACAATTCTATCATGATGCACTACTATGACTCAACGTAATGACCAACCAATCTTAGGCTTCTAAAAATAATTGTTCATAGTGACTCGGTGAACACTAGTGGTATAACGTCAAATGTGAGACACTGGAGCCTCTAGTCAACCCCAATGTGGTATATGCATCGACATCTGAATTGACACATGTGGTATACATAATAGGATAGTGATACTAACTTTCACCTTCACACCTTTGATATAGCCTGCCCAAAAACGTGCTTGAGGGTCATTCTAAGTTTAAGAAATCTTGATATTTATCATCACCTAGGATCGTCAAAAAACACAAGGGGAGAGCATACATACATGAGACACCTTTAGTGACTCAAAAATATAAGTTGAAGGTATTTCTCATTGCCCATGATTTTCAAAACATGCAAGGGGAGAGGATACATAAAATTCAATCTATCAAACATGACAAACTAGTTCATTTTAAGCACAAAAGTAAATGTTTGCTAATCTAATAAAATGAAAACATAATGTTTGAATGATTTATTCTTTGGCAAGGGGAGCTACAAAAAAGAGTTAGTAATTGAATTTGAAAGCCTTTGATCATTCGAAACCCTACAAGACAAATAAGATTAGTAGTTTATAAAATTGTCTTCACCCCACGAAAGCTATATAAATCAATTAGTGAAATCCCAAAACAACAACAAATAGCAAGGGTTAGGGTCAGGGTTTGGAAAATATGAACTCCAAGATTGAGAAATGAAAAATAAAAAGTAGGAAGAAAGTAAGCACAAACCTATTACCTAACAACCACAAACTTTTTCTGAGACAAATGTAGTCTGATTCTACAATAACAACTATTTTTTGGAGCAGTTCCAACCTGATTTTTGCAAGAGTGATTTTGTTCTAACAGTCACAGACCTATAAGTTGTGAGACAAAAAGTAGAATTATAAAACCCTAAAAATAGAAAAGAAACGGTGGTCTTCTGATGCAAGAGTGGTTTTTTAAGGTGCAAGGGAGACCCTGATATGAGATAGTTGCAATCAAATTCTCGAACAAAAGCGATTCTGTGTACAACAACAACCCCTGTTTCTAACATCTGCATTCTAAAAACCTGCAAAAAATTCAAACTCGCAAGGATTGTTAAATTTAGGGACATGGGTCCCACCAAGCATGCCGAGAAATGTAAGGGTAAATGTGGAAAGTATTAAATAGTCAAGAATTCAATCGAAGAACCCAAAATGAAGAGATAAAAACCCACTTACCAATGAGATACAATTACAAATCAAGTTATGAATTCAAACACAAAATGGTTAGATCAATCAAATCAAACACAATTGAAATCATATGATGAATACAACCTTACCATCCCATTTTTTGAGAACTTGGAATTTTGTGATGTTGGATTGCTCAACACTTAAGCCTCCATGATTGATTGCAAAAGAGTCCAAGATGAATGATGAATGTGATGACCTAGATGCTATGATGAATGCTAAAATTTCTCTCAAGAATAAAATTGACATGATGTCTCTACTCAAATTCTAGGTGAGAATTATGGAGAAGAAGGGTGATTTTATAGATCTTACAAAATTGAATCAAGGGTCAAGATTGAGTTTAAATACCCACAAAGAAGGGTCAATATTGCATCTAACACCCACAAAGGAGAGAAGATCAAGAAAGATGGAGGGATGATATAGCTAGAACTCAAAATATCCCCACATTTGTAAGAAAATGGTTAGGATATTTCATGATCAAGGGTGGAGATTATATCTCAAGATGGAGGGCTAAGAATGCTTGAGACAAGAAAAGTCAGATTTTTTTTTAAAAAGGAATATTCCTCCATAATATGCTTTGTGGAGGGAAAATAGGATAATTAAATGATTATAAATTATTTAATTATAGAGGATGAGAATATTCTTTTTAGAAAAATAATATTCCAATGAGGTGGAAGAAAGGGTTAAATAATCAAATAATTAGAATTATTTAATTATATGACTTTAGAAGAAATATTAGATGAGCCTCATTAAATAATTAAAAATTATTCAACTAGGGAGATGAAAGGGATAATTAGTAAATGAAATAATTAATTAATTAAATAATTAAATATTATTAAATTAATAGAGGAAATTAAAGTTAAATGAAGTTAATAATGTAAATGCAATGAAATAATGATAAATGCAATTAATGATGGGAATTATGGAAAAATAAAATTTTGGGATGTGTGATATGCATTAGACATTTTTACATGTCTACAACACCAACATATTATGATTAGACACTTTAGGAAAAGGTTGAAGGTATATTGGGAATGGACTACAATGCTCACATCTTAGTCTGCAGGATGATTTTGGTATCTCCCCATTGGTGTAAAGTTGGATAGTGAAAATTTTGATGATATTGATATTGGTTAGGCTGACATGCTTTGTTTCCTTCATCTGTGGTGGATCTTGATCATTTAATTTTTCTTTGGAGATTGTGTTGTGATGCATTTGGTCCTTGATATGTCACATGTTGATCCACAACTCATTTATTTTCACAATGTATATGTTTTGGAGTCGACCTTTAAAAATTCACATGTTTTATCTAATAGTCATCTTAGAGCCAACCTAATTGGAGTTTTGTGTTGTTGCGGAGGATATTTATAGAAGGAAAAAATAATTTGTTAAGGGGTATGCAAATTTTTAATGTGGCTTGAGTAGAATGTTGGAAACAAAATATGTGAAATCTATATGATTGAGAAATTGTGCAAAAAATGGATTGCAACATCAACATAAGTTAGATGCTTCTTTCTCAACAATTCAAGTTCTTATTTTCATTGTAATATCTTGTTTCTTTCTTTGAGAGAGTGAGCCTCATTAGGTCCTTTTGTATCTTTCCCTAAGGTTGTACACCCTAGTTTGCAAGTCCATAGGTAGTGAGCCTTAAAATACATTGTAATATTTATAAGAAGTGATCTTTATATATTGTGAGTTAACTCTCATTGTGTTTTTTCCCTCATTGGGTTTTCCATGTAAAAATATTGGTGTCCTTGAGTGGTGCATGTTTTATTTTCTGCTCTTCTTTTAGTTCATGTGTTGTAATGTTTAATCTATAAATGGGAATGACTAAGTTTTAATATATGTTAATTCACACCCTCCTCTCAGCACTGTGTTCAATAGTTGGTATCAAAGCCAAGTTCATTGAAGAAGCCTAATAGTTTAGGTAGATCTTGCAGTTAAACACGTGGGGTCTGTAGCAAATATCAATGATATGCTTATCCAAAACCAGATCTAGAATCAATGGAACTTGAAGATTGAGACATCAATCTAAAAATGGGAATGGCTAAGTTTTAATGTATGTTGATTCACACCCCCCTCTTAGCATTGTGTTCAATAGTTGGTATCAAAGCCAATTTCCTTGAAGAAGCCTAATATTTTAGGTAGATCTCACAGTTGAACACATGGGGTCTGTAGAAAATATCAATGATATGCTTCTCCAAAACCAGATCTAGAAATCAATGGAACTTGAAGATTGAGACATCAATATGAAAGATGGTGAAGTTGATTTTGAAGGTGAACTCCAATCCACTCTTGAAGAATTGGATGAAGCAAGATTGAAAAATATCAAATATGAGTGTATGTTGGAAAAATCAAAGGAAACAATTGAAAAATTGAAGAAAAAATCTAAAGAATCGAAAGAAATTGGCAAACTGAAATCTCAAGATAAAAATATTGAATAATGTTTGAATACCAAGCTACAAGATAAAAATATTAAATGTTCAAATCTTGAGGAAGAAATTGCTAATCTAAGGAGAGAGATCTTGAAAAGGAAAAAGAACAAATTGATAAGGGTCTGAAATTGAAAGGAGGCTCTGAAATCCTTGATGAATTGATTAACTCTCAAAAGTCATCTAAAGATAAATTTGGACTTGGTTTTGAAAAAGGGAAAAGTCCCATGATCAATCCATCAAAAAATATGTATGATAACTTTAAAGAAGGAAAATATGAAACAAGGAAGGAGAAATCCTGCACTAAAAAACTAAGGAGACATCCTCCAACGATGCAAAAAATACTCAAGACAACAAGAAAGAAGGTCTTTCCATTCTAGTTTGAAACAAGAAGAATAATTTTAGAAACCCTGGCCCTAAATAGACTACTCCTATCATGTTCAACATAAATTTCTATGCTTGTAATAAGGTTGGTCATAAGGAAATTGAGTGTAGAAGCAATATGGATCAGAATTCATTTAGGTATCCAACATACAATGCTATGAATTCTTAATAATTTATTGGTCAATGCTATACCTGCAATAAATTTTGTCATAAGGTTAATGAATGCAGAGGAAAAGTAATAAGAAATAATAATGATATGAATTCTCAATCCTTCTATGGCTATTGCTACACATGCAACAAGTTTGGTCATAGGGTCATTGATTGTAGATCCAATGTGAGAAGAAGAAATTATGCTCCACAAACTAGTATCTCTTGCTATAATTGTAATAAACCAAGACACATTGTAAGGTTTTGCAAAGGAAATAATGCAAGATCCTTTTCTCCTCAAAAGAATTCTAACATTGGTCAAAAAAAGAAGGAAATAAAAAAAGTATGGCAGAAGAAGGGAGAAAGTGAAGTAAAGAATGAACTTGTACCTCAACATGGTGTAGATAAATCCTTTGGTAACTGAACATAAAGTATTAGGTCAGTGGGAGTTTCTTTTGAAAATGATTCAAACCCCTGTAAATCTTGAGATGCTGAAGTCTTCAACATAATGGTTAAAGGTGATGATTTTATTTTCTCAAATTTCTAGAGAAAATACGTCTTCTACGAAAGATTGTTGAATGATCATGGATCTCTATAATATCTTAGACAGTAAAAAGATGCTAAATTTCAAAAATAAATAAGAGAATTTATTGCGGAGCAACTAGGGTTGGTATGAGGCATATTTAGTTCCTATTTGATCAAAATTGTTTTTTTTTTTAAAATATCAAGTGTATAGGAAGGAGAAGAAGATTTTTAGTTTGTTACATGTAAACCCTAATGATAGTTCTAATAGGTATGTTTTTGGTTTTTATTGTAAAACCCTGGTATCAAAAAGTGCTATAATGGCTACACCTATTTTTATTGATGTTGTTAAGAGGCCAAGGACCAATTACAAGAAATTTCCATTGAAAGAAATGAAGGTGGAAGATGATGGATTTTTAAAAATTCTAGTGGGTTTTGTGTACTGCAAGGATGCAAGGTTCTACATCCATTCCCGGTTGAATGAGATTAAACATACCTCTTATTTTGAAATGGTCTAGCTTGAGATGTTAAATGAGAATGGAGTATACAATATAGAGTATGCGAATATTGTTGCAAAAGAATTGGGCATTTGGAAATATTTTCTATACTTCTGTGAAAATAAGGAATGGGTAACAATTTTTGGAGCCACATTCATGGGGATTTCATTTGGCTTGACAAACCCTACATGATCAAAAAATTTGCAATTAGGGCAGTCACTAGTCTTTGTGCCTCTAAACCAGTCCTAGTACTAAAATCTGTGAGGAATGAAATGGTTACGGAGCTCACCAGTGCTAAATTTGATAAAATAATGCTAAAAATTAAGGATATCATTGGTCCTGGTGTTTGGTATGCATTGTTGGATATTTCTGATATGTGGTTGTCATTGATTTCAACACTATTGGCATTAATGTCTTTAAGGCTGTATATGTCGAGGATATTGAGAAAATTGTAATAAAATAGGTTGCAGGTTGTTGGTGATGTAGTGAAGTTTAGTATGATGGCTAGCTCATTATATTGATGATGAGAAGTTGTGGATTAAAAGGTTTGTTGAAAAGTATATCTACTTTATCCACATGAAGTTTCAGAGGTTCACATGAAGATTTGATTAAGTTATGAGTATTTATGTTCTAATAGTTGTTTTGTTGCTTTAGTTGGTGTTCCTAAAAGAAGATGATATGATTCTAGTAATTTGAGTTGTTGCGGATGCTTCTATGGTGATTCATGATGCTTGTGGATGTTTCTAGATCATGATCTATCTATGTTGTTGGTTCACATTGATTGTTGTGCTCGCGATTGGTGATTTTCTTCTATGAGTTCATGTTTTTCATAATCACGACCGATAGGGTGATTGTAGCATGTTGTGTATCTTTGAGGCATAATTATTTAAGGTGTTTTGTGTTTGAGACATGTTGTTTTGGGTCCTTACTATTTTTTGGACGAAATTGTTTGGTTCGCATTGATAAATTATTTATTAATTTGGGACGATAGTTTGTACACATTTCATATTTTGTTGGGCCGACATGTAGTTGATGTTATCCTTAGTTGCAGATATATATGATCAATTGTTTATACCATTTGAGAGGACTGGTGAGCGAGATTTGTGTGTTGTGTACGAATAATGTTCTAATCTTTTAAAGGAAAAAGTAAAGTGTGAAGAAGAGTGAGCAAAAGAATGTGTTTATGTGCTTAATCGAAACTATAATCAAGCATTAGAAGATGCTATTTTCTTAGTTCAAAATCTTCGGATGAAATCCAAATGTGACTGTAAGACAGTGAGTCTTCCCTTGGCAGTAAGCCTTTTTGTATTTGAGTAGTGAGCTCTAGGCAGCGTGCTTGAATGCATGTGCATTCCCCATTTATAATACTTTTAATAGAGTATAAACTTGTGGACTAACCTCCATCATAGTTTTTCCCCTAACAGGCTTTCCACACAAAAATCTTGGTCTTATGTGTATTTTTGATGTGGTGATGGTTTATGATTTCATTTTTATTTATCAAATTTGCGAATAAGTTTAATAAGTATAATTTCTATGACAACTGATTCACCCCCCCCTTCTTAGTTGTCTGCCCTTGTGTTATCAACATGCATCAATGGGGATTGCATATAATATTTAATTCACAAACAAAGAGGGGTTAACCATCGCCACTATGATTCACACCACACATCAAATAGTAAAATAAGGTGCCAATATTGATCTCTATGAGTTGTTAAGAGAGTAGCTAATGGAGAACCTCGGGAGAACAAAAGAAAAAAAATTATAATTTTAGGTTTGGTTCTTTGATTATATACCTTACCTTCTTCTTTTTGAATGAGTTACCTAGGTTTAAAGGTAAAATGTGGGACAAATTCACTCTGGTAGCAACAAAGATTAAAAAACATATGAAATTTTTTTAGAATAAGGAAGCCTACACTACTTTTTGAAACATAGAAAAATAGGTGATAGGTCCAAAACATAAGGTTTTATACTAAATTTGGAATGTTTCACCAAACTTACTATAATTAGAAAGGGAAAAATGGGGTATAATGAACCTACCTATTTTTTGTTTCATTATGGAAATGAGATCATCCAAGATAGAATTAACTTTTAGCCCTTAGGTGAGTCAATTCTATGAAGGATCTAGCAATTTACTTTATGCATGAGTGGACATGGGATAAAGTTCAAACAACACTTTTGGGAGATGAAAATAAAATAGAAAATGATCAAATATGTAACCTAAGACCTGATTCATATAGATGAAGCATATCTCTAACAGAAACAGTCAATTTTGTACAAATTTGTTGAGTGGAAGACACTTAAAAATTGCTCAAATATTAGTTGCTAAGTGTCCAAAAATGGTGAATGGGCCCTGAGACAACTTTTTGAACTATAATTACATCGAATACGAGCAACGATGGGTGAGTGGGAAAGAGGTTTTGAATTTTCTCCTACTTAGCAACAAGTGTCTGTTTCGAAGGGAGTTGGATCCTTGCTAGGGGGCAAACCTGCTATGGATGCGACGGGGGAGAATGTTGGTGAAGAGTAGGGGGGAGCGGTTTTTGAGGACTGGGGCCCGGGTAAGCGGGGGGACCTAAGTGGGAAGGTGGACCCTGGAGGTAAGTTGTTCTCTGGACCCTCTCTGAATGGTGGGGCTGGTGGGATTGGGTTTCTGGGAAACCAGGATGTGGATAAGGATTCAAGAGACCAGTCTCAGGAGGATCCAAAAAGAAGATGGGTTTCTCTGTTTGGAACCAAGCCTGTTGGTAAGTTTATCTTCCCTTCAGTTAGCAACATCTTGGTCCCTTCGAGTGGGACTTATTCTATTCTTTTTCTTGACCCAGTGATTGATCATAATGTTTCATTGATGGCTTCCTCATTGGTGGGAAAATTTATGGGTCCAAGACCAAATATTGAAGTGGTTAGGGATTTTGTTAGAAAGAGGTGGAAAGTGAAAGGACAAATTGAGGTTGTGGTCCTACCCAAAGTATTTTCTTCTTTTCTTTCTCTTGTGAAGAGGATAAGCTTGCTATACTGTGTGGGGGTCCTTGGGTTATTGGTAAGTCATCCTTGGCTATTAAGAAGTGGTCCCCTAAAATGGACTTCTCAGATACGTCTTTTGAAGCAGTGCTTGTGTGGGTTCATTTACCAAGCTTACGTTTGGAGTTTTGGAATGAGGATGTTTTTAGGGGAATGGAAAATTCTTTGGGGAACTATTATCTATAGATGCTATGATCTTGACTAGGAAAAGGTTGGTCTTTGTTAGGATCTGTGTGGGCATAACCCAGTCCACTAACTTGTCGTCCTCAATAGAAATTGTGTCTAAAATTGGAAAGTGGGTTCAGACAATAGAGTTTGAGACTCTTCCTTTTGTGTGTTTTACCTATAAAAAATTAGTGCATTGGGCTAGGAAATTCCCAAGCAATGTGTCTAAGCTTGAAGCTAAGTCGGTCACTAAGGAGACTAGAATTTGGAAGGCTAAAATGTTAGAGAAAACCCTGGAGAATGTGAACAAGGGTGATGTGGAAGGCTCTAGGGATGGACATGACATGAATGGGGAGTGCCAGAATTCCAATTTAGGGGATAATAATATTGAGGAGCCTTTGAAAGATAACGTATCTAGCAACCTTGAAGCCCCAAAAGAAGCTAATGAAGATCAAAATAGAGAAGTTATGGTTTCTAGCATCAAGGGGTCCCAAGAGGCGAATGCGATGAGAGATGGAAGGAGCATTGGAAAACCTGATGAACACATGAACTTAGATAAAAGGGTTCCAAACACCTTGGAGGAGGATTCAATGGAAAAATATTAGTTTGGACAAGGGATAGGAAGTAAAGTAAGCTACAAGGAAGTCTCTATGGCAGTTGGGGAGAAGACTCACCCTTCTTCTATCCAGGATGGATCTCAAAGTTTTCCAAAGGTTGTGAGATCAACTTTTGGGAACTTTGAGGATACCCGCAAGGAGAGGAACGATCAGGGACCTTCTCAGGCTAACAAAGAAGTTGTAGGAGACAATTTCATGGATGGGAAAGAATTCTCAGGGTTGGAGGACTTTGACCTCAAAGGGGATAGCTCATATACAAAAGTGGAAAAAAAGAAGAGCAAAAAAGGGAATAACAATGTGGGGGTTTCTACAAGAAACAGATCGAAAGCGGATTGTGGAAACCTGAGAAGTTCAGGTAGAAAATCAACAAAGTGGCATAGGGAGTAGGAATGCATCCAAAATATTACTGATGGGGTTCAAAGAACCATCCCAAAGATCTGTTGAAGCAACACCCCATCAAAGAAATGAAGATTATGTCATGGAATATTCGGGGGCTAAATAGCTCTCATAAACAAGATATTTTGCACAATTTTGCTAGGGATCATAAGCCTGATATTTTAACTGTTCAGGAGTCCAAAATTTTGAGGGATAGAGTGGAAAGAATTAATATTTTTCAAGAATTTGGGTGTTCAGTGTAGGAGCTTGGAGGGGGCATCTGGAGGTTTAGTGACTTTTTGGAACCAAGATCATTTCCATGGTACTTCGGTCTGTGAAGATGCTAATGATGTGGCTACTAGATTTAGGCATATTAGAGATGGCTTCAACTAGATTTTGTCTAATATATATGCTCCCAAAAATAAATCTGCGAGACAATTTTTTTGGAAAAGACTCAATTCTTTCAAGCTAAGCTTCCCCGATGATAACTAGATCTTTATGGGAGACTTTAACACTCCATTGCTTGTGTTAGAAAAAATTGGAGGGTCTCAGATATAGATGGACAAAAAAATAGACCTGATGGACTTTATCAACTCTTAATGTTTGCATGATGTGGATCTTAAGGTAGCCATGTTCACATGGTCCAATAGGAGGGCTGGGAATGATCTTATTCAAGTTCAACTTGACAGGGCTTTGATTTCGAATAATTGGATGAAGGACTATTTCTGCTCTTTAACTACTCTCTCTAGGATTGGTTCTGATCACTACCCTATAAGCTTTGTGGTTGACTCTGTGTTTGGTAAGAGAAACTTTCCTTTTAGATTTGAAAGAATGTGGTTATATCATCCTCAAATTTCTAGTAGCATTGAAGATTGGTGGAACATAAAGGCTAGTGGTACTGCTATGTTTTAGGTGGCTAAAAAACTCAGTGAGGTTAAAACTAAGGTTAGACTTTGGAATAAGGAAGTTTTTGGTGACATTTTTTCTTCAAAGTCTGCCATCTAGATTGAGTTAAAGGATATCCAGGATAGAATTCAGAAAGATGGTTATCTGGGAGATCTCCTCTCCAAAGAGAATGAAATCCTTACAAGCTATCATGACATTATCTCTAAGGAAGAAGAATGCTGGAAAAAAAGATCCAGATCTATTTGGCTTTCTTCTGGGGATAAGAATACTAGATTCTTCCACATGACTACCATGAAACATAGGGCGTCTAATCGTATCACTCATATTATGAAGAATGGCACCAGATTTGAGAAAGAGGATGAGATAAGGAGTGAGGATAATCGGTTTTTTGCTAATCTCTTATTTGCTGATGAGAGGCTGGATGTGAATGCTCAACAAATTCTCATTGGTGCTATTCCCAATATTTTGAATGAGAATCATAATAGATCTTTGACAACTATTCCTTCTATGGAAGAGGTTAGAAAGGCTATTTTTTCTTTTGAGGGCAACAAGGCCCCTGGCCCTGACGGGTTTCCTATGTTCTTTTTCCAAGTTTTCTGGGAGATTGTGGCTGAAGATGTGACTAATGCTATGAAAGAGTTCTTTGGATCTAGAAAATTGTTGGAGGAGCTTAATTCTACTTTTATTGCTCTCATCCCTAAGTTCCCTGGAGCTGATGCTTTTAACTATTTCCACCCGATTAGTTTATGCAACTCCTTTTAAAAAATTGTTTCTAAAGTTGTTACCACTAGGCTGCTTGGTATTCTCCCACTTTTGATCTCTCCCCAGTAGAATGGCTTCATCCCTGGAAGACAAATTTTGGATTCTATCATCACTATTCATGAGAATATTCATTCTTTAGAGCTGTCTAAGAGTCAAGGCTTCTTACTTAAGTTGGATATGTCCAAGGCCTATGATAGAGTGGACTGGAAGTTTTTGCTGAAGGTTTTAAGAGCTTTTGGGTTTTCTGAGAGATTTTTGTAGTTGATATGGGAAATGATTTCTACTACCAATACTACTGTTATAATCAATGGGTCCCCTTCCCATTTTTTCAAAGTCTTTAGGGGCGTGACACAAGGAGATCCTATCTCTCCTATTCTCTTTACTCTTATGGCTGAAAGTTTGGGAAGTCTACTGCACAAAAAGGTGGTGGAAGGAAGTTTGAAAGGGTTAAAACTGTCTTCGACTAACCTTGGGTGTTCTCATTAGCAATTTTTTGATGACACTATTCTTATGGGTAGCAAAATAGTTGGAGAAGCTAGAACCTTGAAGCGCTCCCTTTTGCTTTATGAGGAAGCTTCGGGGCAAAAAATTAACAGGGCGAAAAGCTCCCTCTTCTTTTTTAATACTCCTGAACCTAGGTAAAGGAAGATTGCTGATATCATTGGTTGTGCTATTAAATCTCTTCCTTCCACTTACTTGGGGGTTCCATTGTGAACCAAACCACCTGAATCCTTTTGGATTTCTCTTGTGGATCGATTTAATCGAAAGCTGGTTGGTTGGAAAGGGGCCCTTCTTAGTCAAGCTAGAAAAGTAATGCTGCTTAAGTCCTCTCTGCAGAACTTGCCAGTCTATGCTCTAATCCTGTTCAAGATCCCCTCCAAATTTTCCAAAATTATTGAAAAGATTCAAAAACACTTTCTTTGGTCAAGAGTTGAGGAAAAGAAGTGAGTTCCATTGGTTTCCTAGGAGAATGTGTGCAAACCCAATAAGTATGGGGGTCTTGGGTTGAGAAGTCTGAGAGTGTTTAATAAATCCCTCTTGGTGAAGCAGGTTTGGAGAACCTTTTCTGAAGCTTGTGAATGGAATGCTATTTGGCATAGTAAATATTTATGGGGTGTTGCTTCTCTCAAAGATTTTATTAGCTCTCAGACTCTTCCTTCTGGCTCTACTCTTTGGAATAATGTCATTATGGATAGGAATCTTGCTAGGAAAGGTGCGACTTAGAAGCTTGGAGATGGTAAAGAAATCATGTTTTGGGAAGACAAGTGGATTGGGAATGAACCTCTTTGTAATATCCCTGCCTTTAGGAATCACATGGAGGTGTGCAAAGCCAGATTTGGCACTTGTGTTGGGGACTATTGGAGGAATGATTAGTGGGTCTGCATCTCTTCTATCCATCCAAACCTGTCTCCTCTGCAGTTCCTTCTTAACTCTGTTGTGCTGAGTTCGGGGGGCCAAGGGGACTCATTGTTATGGAATTTTTCCTCTTCTGGGATCTTGTCTATCTCTTCGGTGGTGGCTTCCTATCATCATATTTCCCCTCCTCCCATTTGGGCGAAGGCCTGGGTGCACAATCTTATACCCAAAATCAATATTTTTGTGTGGATCCTTCTCCAGAATAAATTTTTGACTAATGATAATCTTTGTAAGTGTGGTTTCTATTTTCCTAACAGATGTTACCTTTATTGTGCAGACGCTGAGACTGTTTCACATATTTTTCTCCTTTGTCCTTTTGTATATAACATTTGGTGCAGGATCTTGCAGCTGTGGAACCTCAGCTGGGTTTTTCCTGGCTCAATCTGGGATTTCTACTATCAGTGGAAGGCTCCTTCAAACAATCAGGTGATGAAACTACTCTGGAGATATATTTTTCCACACCTTGCGTGGGGTATATGGAAAGAGCATAACAATATAATCTTTTGGGATTCAGCTCTCTCAGAGGATGTTATCTTTGGTAAAATTATCAAAGCTATGAGAGAGAATATAATTTTTCTTAACTGTAACTCTAAGGCTAAAGAAAAGGTCAGATGCCAAGATTATGAGCTCAAAGTTGCTGAATCTTGGATGATTAATGTTGATATATCTTATTCTCTTAGACCTACTAAGGGTCCTAGAGATGGTATCCATTGGAACCTCCCTCCTCCTGGTTGGGTGAAAATTAACTGTGATGGGGCAATTAAGAGCAATCCTGGGCCTGCTGGGTGTGGGGGAGTGATAAGGGATGAGTATGGAAATTTTATTTCAGTAGTGGTGCTCCCCTTGGGCTCCTTGACCAACCACCTTGCTGAAGCCAAAGGGGATTTCCAAGCCTTAAATCTTGCTCACCAAATGAATTTTAAAAATGTTTGGCTTGAAGGGAACTCAAATAATATTATTCAATGTATTAAAGGCCTTCGAAAGCTTTCTTGGACCATAGAGAATTGGATCAACCTCTCCAAGGGGATTATTAGCTCTTTTGAAAAACGTTTCATTTCCCATGCTTATAGGTAAATAAATACGGTGGCATACTTCTTTGCAAATAAGGGGGTTAAGGCTAAGGGTAAAATCATGTGGTAGAGGAGTGGTAGATTGGATGCTGATGTCATTGCCTTATTAATGTATGATAGAACCCACGAGAAGGTTCAATTTCCCCTATAACCTAATGATTAAGGGTGTGGGGTGTCTTTTCATGTAGTCTCAGAACTACTATCTCATTATTGTTCATCATGGGTTGGAGTACCTTAATATTATTTTCCACTGATATTTTGTGCTTCACATGCTTTCTAGGCATTTCGGCTATTAGGATATTTGGATTTTTGGAGTCTTCGCAGTAGGGTTGCAACACTGTCAACATGGGAGGTGAGCGTCGCTAGGTGGAACCGACGGATTGTGAGGACCTGAAGAGTAACACTAAGGTTTTGCATTTGCTGGAGAAGGGTGGGATTACTAGCTAGATCGAAAATCTCCATGGTTGGGACTAGTAGATCACTAGGTTTTTTGCTAAAGAATGGAACAATGGTAAGGTAAATTTGTTTGGGAGAAAGGTGGCCATTGATGAGTAGTTAATTGCCGATGTCACTGGGCTTCCCATGGAGGGTATTAACTTCTATAGGGATAGGAAGATTTTTGACCAAGCTGTGAGAATTTTTTTGAAGACTGATAAGGAGAAGGAGGACCTGTGCAGAGCTACCAAAAGCAGTTATGACTCCACGAAGATTAAATTGCTCTGGTGGGAGGTGTTGAAGGAAATTATGGAATACATTATGCTGGATGGCAGATATACAAAGGTTTTTGGCTACCATTTTGTGCTCCTGAATCACTTTCAGCATTAGGTTAGGGTTTCCTTCCCTTTCTATCTTTCTACTTCGTTGAATGCTAGTTCTCAGGTCCATAAATCGAACCTAATTAGATACCCCATTCTTCATGAGGGTTTGCTTCTTATTTTTGAACATTTTAAAGCTATGTCGGCTCTTTCCCACCAAACCCCCTCTCCCCATTCTACCTCTGCTAAGGATGAACTGGGTGCCAGCTACATAGAGAAAGGATGAATGAGAGAATGATATGGAGGATAAGGAAGATCATCCCTCAATGTTGGTGAGGAAGGGTAGTAACAAAAGTAAGTCCAAGGCTCATGCCCTTCCTAAACCCAATGCCATGATCTCCATAGGAAAAGCTAAAGTCATTTTCCTGGGTTCTGAGGCTACTAATCTGAAGGCGAAAGGTAAAACCAGTGTATTTCCTCTGGAGAAGGGCAAGAGGAAGGTTTTGGAGGACCCTTCCTATGAAACCAATCAGGATGAGACTCAAATGACCCCTTCGTCGGAGTACTCCAGCTACCTTGCAACTGATAGGGAGGATAGGCCTAGGTATCCCAGTGACCTCAAGGAGGATGATCATTACTTTGAGGATGAGCACGAGTTTCTTGCTGATATCCTTGCTATCGCCCGCAATGGGTCTGTGGATTTCTTTAGGTTGATTAGGTGGGTTTTCTTTGAGATTAAGGAGATTAAGTTGAATCAAAGAGCTTTTAGCAGTAAGTTGGAAAAGAATTATATGATGGATAAAACTAACAAAGACAAAGATAAGGCCAATGAATTGTGGACTAAGGAAGAGAAGAGATATATGGTAGAATGCCTTAAGAAAACTATAGAGGATTTGCAGCAATTCAAGAGTAACCATGACGACAAGCTATCAACTATTGAGGAAAAGTTTAAGAACGTTAAAGAGTCTATTCAAAAGGTTTTGGAAATGATTCAAAAGATCTTAAAATCCACCGTGAGCACCATGAATTTGATGGTTGAAAATTTGGAAAAGGCCTATCAGGTAAGGACTGTAGTGGATGTGGAAGATGAGAAAGAACAAAGCCAAGCAAAGGGTGCTAGGTCGAGCAAAAGAACCAAAGCCAACCTGAAGAGGAAGGCTGAAAAGACCCCTATGGATATTTAGGAAATTAAGAAAGCAATAATAAACATGAACAATCTGGAGTAAGAGGTTGCAGACATCTTGAGGAATCTGGCCTAGTGGCTAGAATTTCGCTGGGTTTCTGCCAATTTTTTGTTGTGCTGCCTCTAGGCTGGTACATTCTATTTTTGTTTTGAAATCTTTCATGCTTTATATTTCTTTTCTCTATTGTTAAAGGGTTTTGGGTCCCCTTCAAAACCTATTTTTTCCTTAATCAAAAAATTTTTGAACTAAATTTTTAGGAGCCTCTGAAGACAGATCCAAGATGCAATTTCTGATTGGTTTCACTCAAAAATGAAAAAAAAATATCTTAGGATATGATTTTCCATGATCTCAATAAATTTTCTTGCAAATTTTTTAATTTTTCACTTTAGAGATCTCCAATCTTCAATTTTCCTTCAACCTAAGATCTACAACACAAACAAAAGAGGGAGAAATTGTTTGTTTTTGGTGAATGTGGGTTTTCTTTAGTCAAACCTCATTTTGGTAATTAAACCTTGAATTAAAATAATGAAATATGAAAGGAATGATGAATGGAAAATATAATTTTGCAACTCACCAAACCCTTGAATAAACCTTTGGAAACCTGAAATGTTGATTTTGATCTTGCATGAAATAGCTTCAATGGATGTGTATCTTGATGCTTGAATTGATGCTTTGAATGCTTGACTTGATCTTTGAAACCTACATCATAATGTTAGCTCCAAAAACATGCATGATGCTTAAGAATTTGACATGATGCTTGAGATCTTGATTGATGTTGTAGATACTTGGTAAATCTACTCTTCAATGCTCTTGATAATAAATTTTTCTATACTTTTTCTCACTTTAAAATGCTAGGAAAAAAACTTAGTAAAATAACCTTGTATTTATAAGAATGTATCCTTAATTTACCAAAATTTAAACATTACAAGCTGACACCCCAATTTGAATTCAGAGACATTAAAATACCACCAAAAACATAATTTTAAGTTAGGTTCAAGGGCCTAGGGTGGACCCATTTTCCCATGAGTGAATGGGTCCCAGGTCTCTATTCCTTGAACACACATTGCTCAAGGTAAAGTGTTATGTGTTGGCATTAATTATTGTTGGGTTTCCCCTTCAAAAAATGTAATTTATTAGGATTGTAGATTTAAAATAGGGCTTATTAAGGCATAATTAAGTCCATTTTAATTGAGGGGCCCCAAACAAAATGTGAAAATGTAAAGGAGTACATTTTTCTACACTACATTTAGCCCCCACTTTAGTGAGAGGATGATTGCAAGTGAAAACTCACACTAAAGTAGACAAATATGCACCAGGAGGGGATACAAGTGTGCAAAGATGGGATAGGTTGTAAATGATCAAGGAGATTGCACAAGCCCCTAGGATCTAAGATCCCATGGAAAACCAACATAAACACAAAGGGACACACACAAGATGTACGATATACAACATCAAGACAAGGTACACAAGCATATAATATCAAAGACTAAAAAAAGGAAAAAAAGGGGTGGATCAACCCTCGACCGTTTGTCCAACTCGATATGGATCAAGCCTTAGCTGTTTGTCCAAAAATATTTACAAGTGAAACTTGCAGTTCACTATGCAAACACCAATGCACACTCACATGGGCTAGTGAAAACCACTGTCCACTAGGTGAGCCCCTAGAAGTGGCCAATGAGAGAGTCTTATTAGGATCCCATTGAACTAACCATACCAAAGTTATACCTCCTGATAACTTTGATAAGGTGCCACACAATATGAAATTTGAGCTTCAGGAGACTTAGCAAGCTGTGTTATGCTAAGTACTTAATGAACAAACATGGTCCTACTAGCAAGCAAGGGGTGTTATGCTTGGTGGCCATGAAAAAGGTTGTAACTTTGAGATTCACAAGGATATCAAGTTGCATTCTGCTAAGAACTCATGAAAAAAATGCAAATAGGATATTCAAAGGGGTTTTTCTTAGTTCATATAAGGTATCCTCTTAGGAAACATCATGCCTAATGTATCCAAGAGAGGACTAGTTGAGGATAAAAGATTCACAACTTAGGGAATGCAATCCATAGAATCACCACCAAGAGGAATGTCATATTCTTAGAAAGGTCACAATATTGAAGGACATCAAACCCAATGTCACCAAGAAGAAGACACATCACATGAATTGAGAAGACCACAATTTGAATAAAAAGTTCATACTTCCGAGGAGATGTATGCTATCATCACTAAGAAGGGACCATGAAAAAATAAATGAGGGACCATATGCCCCCCACTTAAAATGTCAACATACTTGCTATGTTGGTATTTTAAGTAGAAAGAGAGGAAGAGGTGATCCTTGAAAAGAATGCACACGTCGAAAAACTAGCTTTCCTTGCCTCCAATCATAGAGACAAAGACAACCACCAAGAACTATCATGTTTCTACCAAGAGAAATATGGTTGCACCTAATATTGCACCACCATTAAAAGCAATGAGAAAGACACGCAAATCTACTAATGCCACATAGTGATGAGCAATGTGATAGGATGAAAACTAATATCAATTAGAAGAAACAGGTGCATCAACACAAGGAAGAGCACCACAATCCTTAAGGTTTTGGATTTTACCATTCAAATCCTTACATTCATTAGTATATTGACCATGGGTTCTATAATATGCACAAAATGAACTTTTTTTGTAAAATTTCTTTTGTGTTCTTGGAGGGAGAGATATCAAGTGAGCTTGGAGAAGCTTTGAAAAGGTACTCTCTTGATCAATAGTAGAATATGTTTCTTTCTTTTATGACAAAGATATCTCTTGCTTAGTACAAGGTGTCATACATACACAAGAATCTTTAGATTGTGAGATTTTATACTCTCCCATAAATGAGGGTGTAAAATCTAATGCACCCTAATAATTATTTAGATATGTGGTTGAAGATGTCCTGGGAGTTTTTTGCGTGATGACATTGATATTAAGCGTAGATTTATTTGTTTCTTTTGAGGGACAATAACCAAGACCACTAGTTGTTTCTATCAGTTCAAGATACACCAAGGTTAAAGTTGGCTTAAAAGAATATTTTGTAATAGTGTTGGTATTGAGTGAAGTATTTTTGATGCTTTTGTTTCTTTCAAAGGAAAATAACCAAGACCACTAGTGGTTTCTTGTGTGTTAGGCTCTATAGGAAATAAATACCTTGTTCTCTAGCACCACATCCTCTTCCACTAGAACCAAGTTGTTCTGAAAGTTTGTAATTTTTCCATAAAGCTTTTCCATTTCTTTTGGATTTGGTGGTTGTTCATAATAAACTTCATTAAATTTTGTTGTGTAATTTGTTTCTACTTCTAAAGTGGCTGAAGTGTATGCTTTTTAAGGTTCTTTTGAGTTTCGTGTTGACATCACCACTCGTTCTTTTCTTTTTTTTAGACTCTTTTGTTATGATCTTGTATTCTCCCATGAATGTAGGTGTAAAATCTAAGGAACCCCAATCATCATCCAATATATTTGCGACTCTTTCAATATTGTTTTATTTTTCTTCCTCTTGCGCAAGCTCTACTTTTG
Organism: Sequoiadendron giganteum; assembly: GCA_007115665.2. Taxonomy (NCBI): domain Eukaryota; kingdom Viridiplantae; phylum Streptophyta; class Pinopsida; order Cupressales; family Cupressaceae; genus Sequoiadendron; species Sequoiadendron giganteum. The sequence continues at coordinate 464,804,343 of CM021106.1, forward strand.
AAGTTGCTATCAATATTTTCAAAGGACTTTCTTTGTCTTTCTTAGTGTGGAAAATTTTTGGTTTAGGTTTGGCCTTTATTGTATACACTTTTTTGTTGTAGACATACTTCATTATACGATGAAGGGTTAAAGGCACTGGATTCATTTTGTGAATCCATGGTCTACCCAAAAGAAGATTGTATGAAAGATCTTGGAGTATAACATGGACAAGATTTTGCAATGTAGCCTTTCTAACTTATATAGGTAATATGATCACACCAAGCGGTTGTTTTCCTACATTATAAAACACATAAATAGACAAAGAATTAGGTTCAATCTTAGTCTTATCCATTCTAAGATATCCAAAAGGCTTATTCTACACACGTTAAGGGCTGAGAAATTTTCCACAAGGGTTTTCTTTATTCTACACCTATTAATGATAGCCACTATCATGAAAGCTTCAATTTGTTTTTTCACTTCTAATGGAGGTAACTCATCTTGATAAAAAATAATGTCTACATTGACTGAGTTCATACCTTGAATTAGGTCTATTAGATCATTTGGTTGCACATTAGGAGGGATAAAAACTTGTTGTAAAGCACTTTGAAGAATGCTATGATAATTAGGTGAGGCTTTAATAAGATCCCATAAGGATATGCTAGCGGGAATATTTTTAAGTTGTTCAATAAGATCATACTCCTTTCCACTATATAAAGGAAAACAAGGAGCACTAGACAAGATAGGTTAAGGAAATGGTAATGAATTAGGAATGGTTTGTGGTTGCCTATTGTTCCTTGTGTTATGTATGTGAACATCAATATTGTAACTCAGTTGCTGCGAAACATTGTTAATATCAAGTTGCATTGTAAAATTATAGATATCTCCTAGGGATAATCGTTGCTTTTTAGGTGGTCCTATGATAAGCACATATATTTTTTGAGCTTGAGGTTGATGTGAGGGTGGGTAGATGGTAAAAAGTGGATCAGGAGATGACTTAGGAGGTCTAATAATTAGAAGACTTGTAGGAGGACTCAAGGTATATCTAATATTCATAACCTCAAAAGATTTATCCTTATGTTAATGATATTTTAGCAAAGGGGAGTCTAATGTCAGCTCATCATGTTCATCTAAGGAAGCAATATTACTATTGTTTGAAAGACATGTATCAATCTATCATCTTATTTCACCATGATATCTTCCCTAGTAGGAGAGTTTTTAGGAGAGGAGAAAACAAGATGTTCATCACATTCCATGATTAGATTTTGTAAGATAACTTCATCAAAAGTAGGTGAGGCATAAAGAGAAGAATAACTATGATTTTATTGCTTATCAATGATTGCATCCTTTTGTTCAATTAGATGTTCCCAACTAAGAGAAGCATTAGGAGAGGGAGAAACAAGACTCTCATGACTCTTAATGAGTGTATAATCTAACACCAAACTATCTTCTTCACAAATAGGAGAGATATTAGGAGAAGCAAAATAAAATTTTCATGATTGTCCATGATGCATCCTCTTTCACTAAAACATTCTAATGAGTAGGAGATGAATGGAGACTAGGTAAAGTGATGTTAAAAAATGTGTTAATGATCTCATTCTCTTGTGCCATAATATCTTTTCAAGTAGGATATTTTTTAGACAAGGAGCTTGCAAGATTGTCATGGCTCTCAATGGGTGTATCTTCTAACACCAAAATACCTTTGCCACAAGTAGGAGAGGTATTGGGAGAAGATCAACTATGATTGTCATGATTGTTTATGCTTACATCTTCTTTCACTAAAACATTATCATAAATAGGAGAGGTATTAGGGGATGTGTAATTAAGGAATGTGTCAAAAAATTCACTCTCTTGCACTAAGAGACTCTCATAACTAGGAAAAATATTGGGAGAATGACTAAAATGCTTGTTAATGAGATTTTTCTTGGCATACTTGGAAAGAAAAGATGCTAAGATTTTAAAATTACATCAAAAATGAAAGATGATCCATCTAACTTATGTAATGATTCAGAAATGTAAACAATTTTCCTATAGGTTTGATGATTTTGAATATTAAAATGCAATAGATTTTTTATGAGTTTGCAACAAATGAGAGAAAATAACACCTTTTCTTTTACACATATACTAACTATTTTTTAAAATTTTAAAATATAGTTTGAATAGCAGAAACATGAAGCTAAAAAAGAGATTAAATGCACTCTTAAATGTGTCAAAATGTTTGTAAAAGGATTCATTCACCCATGGGTGAATGGGTCCTTGCTTAGGGTTTTAAAAATTGAAAATTTCATAATCTAGGCTTCTGCATGTGGTTTCTATTTTTGCTTGCAAATAGTAATTTTTGTAATAGGTTTTTCTAGATTAGGGTGTCTAAATGCAAATGAAAATAAGGTCAAATAATGAACAAGATGACTATTTTTACAATGAAATTGGAACCTAAATATGAACTTAAATGATTGAACAATGATCTTGATGCAAGATGAGTGCAAACCTAATACAATTTTTTTAATTTTTTATGAATTTAAGTGATGCAAACATGCAAGATTAAACCCTAAATGCAATGTTCACTCATGCAAGTTTAAAGAACCATAAATCTAATGCAACCGTTACCAATTTTCACTATAGCTCAATTGGTAGAGCATATTAGTTTCATTTTAAAGTGAAAGTTTAGTTAGTTGATGCATATGTTTAGATTGCTGTTTTGCATCAGATTTATGAAGTTTCAATTATGCAAATGTTTTCAGTCAAATAATTTCAAGATTTATTGCTTAGTGCTTTGCAGTACAAATGAAGTACAATATATAATATACATATGATTAAGCATAACAATTTCTTTCATTTATTTCACAATGCTTATGCATATTACAACATTTCATTTGTTTGCAATTACAAATGATTATACAATTTTGCATTTTGATGCATTTATTTTCAAAATGGAAAGGAAAGAAGAAATTAAAGGATCCACACAAGCCGTGGAGATATCCAAAACAATTCATTACAAGAAATTAATTATACAACTAAAGGTTAAAAAGTAAGAAGCAAATAACGTAACACATATCCATCATTGCTTGTTTCTCGATCTTTGGTTGATGTGCTTGCAACTTGCTTCGTCCTGCTTCCGATTCTGAGTGTACCTGCAAAAGATTGGGAAAGTCCTGTTAGAGCTCCGGATATGAGTTACACTACATGCTCTACCAACAAAGATACAATTCATTCCTTGAAATGCATGGAATCAGCTCAGAATAAAGAGATTAGTAATGAGAGCCTAAAAATGAAATGCCACATCATGGAGCCTTTTAAATTTAATTATTTTATGCTAACATTGTTTATTTCCATGTGCAGGTATAGGAAAAGTTATGTAGCTGACCATTTCATGAAGACATAAAAGCATGTGGAGTAAAATAGGTTCCCACAAGGGTAGAGCTCGACATACTGCCCTTAAACATACAAATGGATTTGAGTAAGGAAATACAATTATCATGCTCATTTGAGCCATTCATGAAGGAGTGAAACAAATTTCAATTATCAAAGCAATCAAGAACATTGTTCACTAATAACAGTCAAATATGAGAACAACGAAGTGAAAATTACAAGTGAATAATGAGCTCAATTCAAATACAGGATCAAATAAAATGCATCAATTTCCATACTAATTTTTTTTTAATACTGTCAAATTGATTGCATCTTTGCTGCCATGTGTTTTGTTCATGTTGTTCATGGTGTTCTTTTCTAATGCAACAAGTGTTTCATATTCATAATGGTGATAGTGAATAGGCATACATAATGCCTCATCAAAAAAACATTAATAAATAATAAAAGCACATAGAGAAGCTTCAGACTCTCAGAGAAGCCAAATTTGGTTATGATCAAGAACAAGTTGTGAGCACATAGACATAGGAAAGAAACATTTCTTTATTTCATGAAATTTTTGAGCTGAGAATGCATGTTTTCTGAAGCATTCAAGTATATGGAATGAGTGGTAAAAATAATCAAAGTAACCATACAAGAATATCATAATGGCCAGTTGCAGATGCGATATGAAATGAGGTGTTGCATTCTGAACTGACTAAACAAAGATGTCTAAGAAGAGTTACCCATAGTTGTGAGTAAAACAAAAATCCATCATATGCTATCAGTAGTCAATGAGTATAAAGGTGTGTGGAATGAAAAGAAAATATTGCAAGTTATCTATCAAAGAATTGTACATTTTGACTTGGCTGTTTGCTTTGTGTCATTCGAGTGTTTTTACAGGAGGAGCATTATAAAGGACAAATGGTGTTGTTTCATTCAGTTTAAAACAACAATAGAACAATGACGCATTATTTTCTTGTTAGGGGTTTCATTAATTTCATCATATGTCAAGTAATGGTAATCTACTATGGGAAAACAAGGAGTTGCATATATGGTGCAACTTAAATGCATATTTCTTCTTATTATAGTTTACCCATTTGAGGGTTTTTGTCAAAAGATATAAAATGCATGGAATACTATCATGGGTCGAGCCCAAGAGTTGGAGGAATACAAAAGAGTTTCAGGAAAATGTGACAAGAGTTTCTTAATAATAAACATAGTATTGTTTTTGAGTTCTTACTCAAGACAATGAAAATGAAGTGATTTTAAAATACCCAAATCGAACATATAGTAGCCGCAGCCTGGAGGAAGCTTTTGGCTCACAAATATCCACCAAAGTCAAAAACCCATTTGGGTTTTCCATTAAAATCTAAAAATCAGAACAAACAATGCATAGAATGCAAGTTTCCTTATGGAAATTCATTAGAAAAACATGTAATAGCCGCGGCCTATAATGGAGAAAAAGCACATAAATTTCCAATTGGTTCTTCCATAATAATAACTTCTTTTTTTTTTTGTCAAAACTCTTTGAGTTTGTTTACAAAAATTCTCAAACAAAAAGCTTCCAATGGCGATGAAATAAAATACAGAGATGAAGCACCAAACTATGAAGAAAAATCAGAAGAATACATGCCATGGTCATGACCTTGAGGCCAAGTTCTGCTTTCAATATGAATGGGAAAAGCCACGAAATGTTTTGAGACCAAATTACCTTGTTTGATCATGAAGAATCGACCCATAGAGAGCTCGAGTGGTGGCTTCAAGCTGCAAAACCCTAAGTCATGGTGGCGACGCCATTCCTTCAGCAGAGAGCAAGCTCTTCAAAATTGCAAGTGTAAAATGATGGTCGAAAAAGTTAGGGTTGAAGAGTTTTATTATTAGGGTCTCCCTTAGCCCTAATTTGAATTTTGGCTTATCACTTTAAGTTAAATGTTAAGTGCCTTCAACATTTTTATCATTTGATAATACATGCATGTCTTAGGTCAACCATTTGACTAGGACTCATTTGCCTAAGTCTTTAGGCTAGGTTTTGATACAATATTTCATAGTCTAAAATACCTTAGGTATTTTATTTTAATGTCAATGCTTATACCTTAGAAAAAAAAATTCATGCCTTAGGTTTTATTTTGATTGATTTTATAGAAATCAATTGGAGGTTAATAATAGACATCTACGCTTATATTTTTATGATTTTATAGAGAAAAATCAAATTGTAAAGAGTTATAAGAGTTGTAATATTTGCCAAATATTTCTAAAATCTTAATTGCAAAATTAGGTCAAGTGGAGGAGAATAAAACTGAAAAATATTTTGTAAAGAAAAGATTAAAGCAATGTTTTATAAATTGTTTTATTCTTTTGCTATTTTTAGCAGTTTTGTGAAAGCAGTGGTGGTTGACTTTTCCTTGGGCGAAATTGAGTTGCATGGGGTGAAGATAAGGTGTTTGCTTTGATTTTAAAGTAGAATGAACCTATTTTTAGATGCTTTTTGGGATGGGCATGCAAAAAGTGTGAGTTTTCCACTTTTATTCCACATTATGGAGCAGTTCTGAATGCTTTTTTCTGGGCTTTCTTCTTGAGCTCAGATTAGGGTTTTGGAGAGTTTTATTTACGAGAAAAACTTAGGGTTTTTCTCAATTTAGATCATTGTTTCTTCCTCTCTTGTTCATGCAGAGAGTTTTGTAAGCAGTATTGTACTCAAATTTTGAGAGTTTCACTCCTTCATTCAATAAAATAGTAGAATTTCCTTTCTCACTTCTTGTTTATTCTTTGCAGTAGTAATTTGATGTGTCTTGTGATTCAAATCTGTTGAATCCTTTTCTTGTCTTACTATTGTTAAGTGTTTGCAGGAGTTGCATGCTAATTCAGTTTATGCCTTGTGTTTATTCTAAACCTTTGCACAAATCACTTTTGGGTTATATGTGTTGTGAGATTGTGAGAATCAACTTTTAAAGAGGTGGTGAGAGTGAGTTATTGTCAAAATCTTCTTAAAGTTGGTCAATAATTTTAGGTGATAGAATTTTAGTCATAAGTTTTAAATCCAGTTTATCCTTCTAACTCTTTACCTAAAAAATCATTTAGAATAAGAATTATCATTTAGAGAACCAACTCACTCTAGAGATTCCTTCTTCGTTCAGATTACCCACAGTTGAAGAAGGTTTCTATGTGTCAACAAATAGTTAACTTTTCTGCAAATTTAGCATAGGGTGCATATCTGATTGATAACAATTTTTGGCATGCCCATTGGGACTCTGAAGGTTAATCTTAGAGAAGTTTTCAATCTTTTAAATTGCTGTTTGGTGTATGTAGCAAGTTTATTCAACCTTTTGGAGGCCTTTTACAATATACCTGGTGATTCCATTTCTGATTTTGCATACAAACTTAGTGCAACCTGCGCATGAGAAAAATACAGACGAGATCAAGTTTTGTGCCATTCGAGTAGCTACAACTATCTCCACCTCAAAGAGGGGGTAGGACAGCGAGAAGATTGTTCGACATATCAGGGAGGTCAAGATCAACACCTCCAATTCTCAATTCTATAGTCCTATCACCAGGAAATCCTATTCCTATAGCACAAGCACCACCAATGGCGAGACAACACACTTTTGCACCTTTTAACAGGGGCAACTTGTTAAACATGCACATTATGATGATATTCTGACAACAACTTTCAAGAGTCTGCCATACTTTATCGGGGAAGACCAAACTACTTCCGTTGAACACATTTGAGATGTGGACACTTTATGCTTAGTTCACATCATCACTCAAGAGAACGTAGCACTGAGGCTCTTAGTTGCGTCACTTAAGGGAAAATATTTACAATGGTTCAAAGGTCTCACTACGAACTCAATCGCAACATGGGATGCATTAGGTGATGGCTTGTACCAGCGTTTTGTTGACAAGTCAGATCATCTATCCTTATTAGAATAGCTGAGCATGATCAAGAGAGTGCCACATGAGCATTTGGCCGATTTCAACTATCGATTTCCAGAGGACCTGGGATAAAATTCCTTTAACGGTAAAACCTTTAACAAATATTTCTTTTCTATTTTTCTTAAAAGACTTGAATAGCAAGATTTCAGTTATGACCTAATCTATGGGCAGTCACACACTCCCTAATGTTTTTGACATCGCCATTAGAGCAGAAAATTACCTCATTCAAGCTAGGGAAACTGCCTCTAGGCCTCCCATGCCTTTGTTTCTTGAAATCTAGCTGCCTATGCATGCATCCTTACCACCCTTAGTTGTTGTTTCCCCTATTCTAGTGATAGGTTATTAGATTGTAGCTTAAGAGATCACTGCCCCAGCCCAATCTTAGGAATTTTAAGAGATCAAAAGTATACTAAAGACTTTTGGAAATGATCTAGTGAGCATTAAAAATAAATTTGGCCAAGAACATAAGCCCTACCAAGCCCCGTATCAGTAGAATCAGCCTAATAGGCCACCTTTTCAGACTGACTATCAAGGCCAAAGAGAGAACTTCAATCCTAGACCTTTCTAGCCTATAATCCAAACATTGCCAGTTTGTCAAAAGAGCTTGTACCGTAGAATAATATTTCCCAAGATTGTGACTGGTGTTGCACGTGAAATCAACCCCATAACCAATCAACATGTGTGATCGACATGAGAAATCGGGCCTTAATGGTTCACAATTGCTATGCTACTTCGGAAAGTGTTCCAAGTCAGAATCAAGAACAACAAGAGATTTTTGAATTTGCTTTACCAAACTGGCAGAGTTCTAAATTTTGTGGCATGAATGGTTAGGATCAACAAAGTTCCCTAGTTTCAGCCAATACTAGATTGAAAAAGAGGGCTATGGATTTGGGGTAGCAAGCTGGAAACATACAACATCAATCTAATAAAGACAAGCTGCCTGTTTCTTCATCTCACATTACTTCTACAACACAAACTAAAGTGCAGATTCTGCAAAGAGGCCAGGAGGTGCCTGGGAAGGAGCAGTCTAAGAGGCAATTGTAGCCTTTTGCAGAAAAGAAACGACGATACTATTACTAGGGGTCAACAAAAGGTAAGCCCCATTTCTTTCAATGTTGTTGAACATCTCAAGAAGGCCACTGTCAGTATGTCAGTGGTGGATGCATTGCATATTCTGGGTCAAAAGAGCTTGTTGCAGGATGCCTTAGTCGAGCTTTCCATTTCTGATAATGCTAATCAAGGGAATACTAAAGTTGTGCTTGCAAATAGCCTAGAAGTGAAAAATGAGCAAAAAACTCAAGAGGTAAAGCCTCCTCCATTTTATTTGAGTTTGATTCTTGGTGATAAAATAGTGCATAACTGTATGGTTGATTGTGGTGTGAGTAGATCTGTTATGCCTAAGAGCTTAGCCGATAAACTAGGTCTTGTTTATGAGCCTAACTCCCAAAAAGGTGTAGTTCAGTTGGATGGATCTACTATTAAAACTGTTGGTATAATTTTGAATTTAGCCCTTACTTTGCATGCATCCCCGAATTTCACAATCCATCAGGATATACATGTTATTGACCTACCACCCCATTTTTCCATATGCCTCTCAAGAGATTCCCAACCAAACTGGGTGGTTTCTTGTCTTCTGATTGGTCTCATCTATTCTTTAGAAAAAGATATGGTACGAAAGTAACCATAAAGTTTGAGCCTCTAGCCAAAGACCATATCGAGCCATATGTTCCGATTCCTATAAACGCTAACCTCTACGTCACCCCTGTACTGGAGGAGCAAATCATGACCTTAGACCACAATACCCCTATAGAAAATGTGAATCTAGATGAATGGGTAGCTGAAGATCATGAGTTTGATCCTTTCTAGCACACATATGAGATAAGATTAGGGTTTTATATGATTCATGAACCTGATGTTGTTATTCCTAATTTGATTAAAGAGGAAGAGTAGCCTATAGAGAAGGAAGATGAGCTTTAGAAGCTTTATTTTGATGGATCAAGGAGTAGTATAGGTGCTAGTGGTGGAGCCATGCTAATTTCACCAGATGGGAACAAGCATTTTTCAGATTTCAGGTTTGCATTCAGCTGTACAAATAATACAACCGAGTATGAAGCGTTGGTGCATGGCCTAGAATGGGCCTGAAAGAGAGGTATTAAATGTTTACGAGTTTATGGTGATTCAAAATTAATAGTGAATCAGGTTAGAAATCTAAATGCTGTAAAGAATGATTCACTTAAAAATTATAAGCATCGAGTATGGGATTTGATAGAAAATTTTGATGCTTTTAATATTCTTTCAATTCCTAGAAATGAAAATAAGCATGCAGATAGGCTCACTACCATAGGAGCCCAATTTGATATTCTGAATGAGATTCACAAGGTAGAGGAATGAAAATATGTGAAAATTATAGTCAGACCTTCTATACCTGATGACAATGTGAGTTGGTAGGTTTTTGACAGTGATGAGCAGATCATGAGCTTCTTAATTGCTGAAGCTGAGTTTGCTGATGGAAATCAACAAAAGTGGCAGCAACAGTATGACAAACAGATTGTGTAGTTAAAGACAAACAAGCTTCAGGGGTTGGTCACATTAGAATCTATCTTTAATTCTGATGACCAGGCAAGGAAAGACAAATGCAACATGAATGTCAAGTAGGAACACTACAAAACCATCGAAATATTGAAGGGTAAGCTTCTCAAGTTGGGAAAGGTATGTAATAAAGAAGAACAACAAGCTTTCATTCTATTATGTCAAGAATTTAGTGATGTTTTTGCTTGGTAGTACAAAGATTTAAAAGGTTTTGATCTAGAATTAGCCCAACATACTATTGAGTTAGAACCTGGTGCAAAGCCTGTAAGGAAAAAACAATGACCCCTTAATCCCAAGTTAGAGCACCTTATGAAGGCTAAATTGAATAAGTTAGTTGAGAGTGGAATTATTTTTCCTATTAAGCATACGTCTTGGGTATCTAACTTAGTTCCAGTTAGGAAGAAAAGAGGGGAAATTAGATTGTGTGTTGATTTTCGAGATTTGAATAAAGCTTCCCTGAAGGATCATTATCTACTCCCTTCCATGGAGTAGATTTTGCAATTAGTAGTTTCTGGTTTTGACAATTTTTCTTTGCTGGATGGGTATTCAGGTTATAATCAAATTCTGGTAAAACAAGAGGATTAGTTCAAAACAAAATTTACAACCAAATGGGGCACCATGGCCTATAAAAAGATGACTTTCGGCTTATCCAACGCTGGAGCAACATTTTTTAACGAGTGATGGACATGGCTTTCCATGACCTCATGAATAAATTTGTTCTGGTATATTTAGATGATATTACTATTTTTTCCATAAATGCTAATGAACATTTTGAGCACTTAAAATAGATTTTCCAAAGATGCAGAGAATTTGGAGTGTCTCAATCCAAAGAAGTGTATTTTCTCTGTACATGAAGGTAAAATCCTTGGACATATTATCTCAAAGCAAGGTATTTCCATAGACCCTGAGAGAGTTTTTGCTATTCTTGAGTTACCATTACTAGCTCATAGGAAAGGCTTACAAATCTTTCTTGGGAGGATCAATTTTGTAAGGAGGTTCATACCCAATATTGTAGCTTTGCTGCAACCTCTCACTACTATGCTTAAAAATAATATGCCTTTCAGTTGGACCAAAGAAGGTAAGAGGAGTTTTGAGCTGATAAAGGAGGCCCTTGCAACTTCCCCTACCCTCATTAATCCAAATTATGACAGAGATTTCATTCTCTGTGCTTTTGGAGGGGTTGATACTATTTCAGCTATGTTGTGCCAACAAAACGATGAAGGCTTGTAGCAGCTTGTAGCATTTTTTAGCTAGGTACTACACAATTACGAGGTGAAGTATTATTTTGTTGAGAAGCATGTTTTTGCTGTTGTAAGAAGCCTCAAAAAGTTTAGGCATATGTTATCCAATAACAAAATTCAGTTATTAGTTGCTCATTCGACTATTAAGGATTTCTTACTTAACCAAGATATTAATGATAAACATGCTGGCTGGATAACCAAGGTTATGGAGTTTGATATTGACATTAAAATAATTAAGCTTGTTAGGGGCAAGGGTTTGTGTGAACGAATTGTAGAAAATACAGTGGGCAACAACTTAAAAGAAGATGAAAGCATTGATACAGTACTAAATAATGATGATGCAGTTGTTGTTTAAGTTCTTGCTGCTACCTGGGTGCAACAAATGATACACTATTTGTAGACCAGTGAGTGTCCCAAAGTCTTGGACATAGTGAAAAGAAGGTACTAAAGATTACAAGACATTCCTTATGCAATTATTGATGGTATTCTTTATAGGAGATACTTTCAGGGTGTTTTATTAAGATGCATTGAGCCTGGTCAAGTTGACAAGCTGTTAGGAGAGTTTCATGGTGGGCCTTTAGGAGGCCACTTTTCTGCAAGAACAACAACCCTGAAAAAATCATGCGGGCTGGTTATTATTGGCAAGATCTGTTTAAAGATGCAATTGCTTGGGTCTGAAGATGCGAGAAGTGTGCTTTGTTTTCTGGAAAATAGAGGCTTGCAGACCTACCTTTGCATCCCATTCAAGTGGAGTAGCCATTTTCCAAGTGGGGTTTAGACTTCATTGGACCAATCAACCTACCTTCAAGCATGGGTCATAAGTGGATTCTTACTGCAAAAGACTATTTCACTAAGTAGACCAAAGCTGTTGCTTTGAAAGAAGAAAACAAGACTTTTGTACTTAATTTTTATCAACTTAGTGTCGAGATTTGGTACCCCAGATTCAATAATCTCTGACAATGGTTTAACCTTTATTGGTTTGAGGATTTCTAACCGGTTAGTTAGGAATAATATTTTTTTGAACACATCTTCTAACTGTTATCCATAGGGTAATGGGTAGGAAAAATCTACAAACAAGAACCTGATCCGGATAATCAAGAAAATAGTAGAGGACAATCAACAGACATGGCATGAAAAGCTTAAGTTAGCCCTTTGGGCTGACAGGGTGACTCCTAAAAGAGCCACTGGTTGTTCTCCCTATGTACTGGCTTATGGAAAGGAAGCTAAGTTACCTGTTTCCATTGAGTTACCAACTTTAAGTTTTGCTAAAGAATTGGAATTGCTGAATGAACAACCTCTCAAAGTGAGATTTGCACAGTTAATGGAGCTTGAGGAAACCAGAAAAGAAGCATTAAGGCAGTTGGAAATACATCAAGCTAAGATGAAGAGCTCTTTTGATAAAAGGGCAAGGCCACGAGATTTCATCATTGGTGATTTAGTCTTTAAATGGAATGAATATAAAAGTAAACTTGGATGACATTCCAAATTCGATGCAAATTGGGATGGGCCTTATGTGATCATGGAGTGCAAGGAACACAATGATTTCCAACTTTCTAGGTTGACTGGAGAGGTGCTGTCTATCCCAGTTAATGGGATCCACCTCAAGCATTGCCTCAGAGATAAGTATTGTTCTATAAATATTAGAGTAGTTGCTGCAAATAAGTGCTTTATGCACATTTCATTTCAGTTGTTTTTGCTTTCCCTAAGCACTGATGCACATGTTTTGGTTGGCCATCAGGGCCTGTTAGTTTTCTTTCAGTATGTTTCGTTTTGTTTTGCTGCTGTTTGGAGTGTTACTGTTTTATTTTTTGAGTTTTATGAAGGGGTAAATTTGACTTCGCGCCCAATGGAGTATTAAAGGCAACTGATCTAATACTTAGCAGGAAAGCATTTAGCAGAAATCACCAAAATGTTACCAGTTTTCACTACAACTCAATTGGTAGAGCTGATTAGTTTCATTTTAAAGTGAAAGTTTAGTTAGTTGATGCATATGTTTACATTGCTGTTTTGCATCAGATTTATGAAGTTTCAGTTATGCAAATGTTTTTAGTGAAAGAATTTCAAGAGTTATTGCTGAGTGCTTTGTAGTACAAGACATAATATACAAATGATTAAGCATAACAATTGCTTTCATTTATTTCATAATGCTTATGCATATTACAACATTTCATTTGTTTGCAAATAGAAATGATTGTACAATTTTGCATTTTGATGTATTTCTTTTAAGAATGGAAAGGAAAAGAGAAATTAAAGGATCCACACAAGCCGTGGAGATAGCCAAAACAATTCATTGCAAGAAATGAATTATACAACTGAAGGTTAAAAAGTAAGAAGCAAATAACGTAAGACATATCCATCATTGCCTGTTTCTCAATCTTTGGTTGATGTGCTTGCAGCTTGCTTCGTCCTGCTTCTAATTCTGAGTGTACCTGTAGAAGATTGGTAAAGTCCTGTTAGAGCTCTGGATACGAGTTACACTACATGCTCTACCAACAAAGATATAATTCATTCCTTGAAATGCATGGAATCAACTAAGAATAAATAGAGCAGTAATGAGAGCCTAAAAATGAAATGCCACATCATGGAGCCTTTTAAATTTCATTATTTTATGCTAACATTGTTTGTTTCCATGTGCAGGTATAGGAAAAGTTATGTAGTTGATAATTTCATGAAGACATAAAAGCATTTGAAGTAAAACGAGCTCCCACAAGGGTAGAGCTTGACATGTTGCCCTTAAACATACAAATGGAGTTGAGAAAGGAAATGCAATTATCATGCTCATCTGAGCCATTCATGAAGAAGTGAAACATATTTCAATTATCAAAGCAATCAAGAACATCATTCACTAATAACAGTCAAATCTGAGAACAACGAAGTGAAAATTACAAGTGAACAATGAGCTCAATTCAGATATAGAATCAAATAAAATGCATCAATTTCCATACTGAAAAGTTTTTAATACTGTCAAATTGATTGCATCTTTGCTGCCATGTGATTTTTTCATGTTTATTCATGCTGTTCACGGTGTTCTTTTCTAATGCAACAAGTGTTTCATGTTCATAATGGTGATAGTGAACATGCATTCATAATGCCTCATCAACAGAACATTAATAAATAAAAAAAGCACATAGAGAAGCTTCAGACTCTCAGAGAAGCCAAATTTGGTTATGATCAAGAACAAGTTGTGAGCACATAGAGATAGGAAAGAAACATTACTTTATTTCATGAAATTTTTGAGCTAAGAATGCATGTTTTCTGAAGCATTCAAGTATATGGAATGAGTGGTAACAAGAATCAAAGTAACCATACATGACTATCATAATGGCCAGTTGTAGATGTGATATGAAATGAGGTGTTGCATTCTGAACTAACTAAACTAAGATGTCTAAGAAGAGTTACCCATAGTTGTGAGTTAAAAAAAAATCCATCATATGCTATCAGTAGTCAATGAGTATACAGGTGTGTGGAATGAAAAGAAAATATTGCAAGTTATCTATCAAAGAATTGTACATTTTGACTTGGCTGTTTGCTTCCTGTCATTCGAGTGTTGCTACAGGAGAAGAATTATAAAGGAAAAATGGTGTTGTTTCATTCAGTTTAAAACAACAAAGATGGAGCATTATTTTCCTATCAGGGGTTTCATTAATTTCATCATATGCCAAGTAATGGTAATTTTCTACAGGAAAACAAGGGGCTGCATATATGGTGCAACTTAAATACAAATTTCTTCTTATTACAGTTTACCCATTTGAGGGTTTTTGTCAAAAGATATAAAATGCATGGAATACTATCATGGGTTGAGCCTAGGAGTTGGAGGAATACAAAAGAATTTTAGGAAAATGTGACAAGAGTTTCTTAATAAGAAATAGAGTATTCTTTTTGAGTTCTTACTCAAGAAAATGAAAATGCAGTGATTTTGAAATACGCAAATCGAGCATATAGTAGCCACCACCTGGAGGAAGCTTTTGGCTCATGAATATCCACCAAAGTCAAAAAACTAATTGAGTTTGCCATCAAAATCTAAAAATCAGAACAAACAATGCATAGAATGCAAGTTTCCTTATGGAAATTCATTAGAAAAATGTGTAATAGCCGCGATCTATAATGGAGAAAAAGCATAGAAATTTCCAATTAGTTCTTCCATAATAATAACTTCTTCTTTTTTTTGTCAAAACTCTCTGAGTTTTTTTACAAAAATGCTCAAATGAAAAGCTTCCAATGGCAATGAAATAGAATGCAGGGATGAAGCACAAAAGTATGAAGAAAAATTAGAAGAATACATGCCATGGCCACGGCCTTGAGGCCAAGTTCTACTTTCAAAATGAATGAGAAAAGACATGAAATATTTTGAGACCAACTTACCTTGTTTGATCATGAAGAATCAACCCATAGAGAGCTCGAGTGGTGGCTTCAATCTTCAAAAACCTAAGTCATGGTGGTGGCGCCATTCCTTCAGCAGAGAGCAAGCTCTTAAAAATTGCAAGTGTAAAATGATGGTCAAAAAAGTTAGGGTTGAAGAGTTTTGTTATTAGGGTTTCCATTAGCCCTAATTCAAATTTGGGCTTATCATTTTAAGTTAAATGTTAAGTTCCTTCAACATTTTTATCATTTGACAATAGATACATGTCTTAGGTCGACCATTTGACTAGGAATCATTTGCCTAAGTCTTTAGGCTAGGTTTTGATACAATATTTCATAGTCTAAAATACCTTAGGTATTTTATTTTAATGTCAATGCTTATACCTTAGGAAAAAAAATTCATGCCTTAGGCTTTATTTTGATTGATTTTATAGAAATCAATTGGAGGTTAATAATAGACATTTATGCTTATATTTTTATGATTTTTTAGAGAAAAATCAAATTGTAAAGAGTTATAAGAGTTGTAATATTTTGCAAAGATTTCTAAAATCTTAATTGCAAAATTATGTCAAGTGGAGGAGAATAAAACTACAAATATTATGTAAAGCAAAGATTAAAACAATGTTTTATAAATTGTTTTATTCTTTTGCTATTTTTAGCAGTTTTGTGAAAGTAGTGGTGGTTGACTTTTCCTTGGGCGAAATTGAGTTGCATGGGGTGAAGATAAGGTGTTTGTTTTGCTTTTAAAGTAGAATGAACCTATTTTTAGATTCTTTTTGGGATGGGCATGCAAAAAGTGCGAGTTTTCCACTTTTATTCCACATTATGGAGCAGTTTCGATGCTTTTTTTTGGGCTTTATTCTTGAGCTCGGATTAGGGTTTTGGAGAGTTTTATTTAGGAGAAAAACTTAGGGTTTTCTCAGTTCAGATCATTGTTTCTTCCTCTCTTGTTCATGCAGAGAGTTTTGTAAGCAATTTTGCACTCATATTTTGAGAGTTTCACTCCTTCATTCAATAAAATAGTAGAATTTCCTTTCTCACTTCTTGTTTATGCTTTGTAGTAGTAATTTGATGTGTCTTGTGATTCAAATCTGTTGAATCTTTTTCTTGTCTTACTATTGCTAAGTGTTTGCAGGAGTTGCATGCTAATTTAGGTTGTGCCTTGTGTTTATTCTAAACCTTTTCACAAATCACTTTTGGGTTATATGTGTTGTGAGATTGTGAGAATCAAGTTTTAAAGAGGTGGCGAGAGTGAGTTATTGTTAGAATCTTCTTAAAGTTGGTCAATAATTTTAGGTTATAGAATTTCAGTCATAAGTTTTAAATCCAATTTATCCTTCTAACTCTTTATCTCAAAAATCATTTAGAATGAGAATTATCATTTGGAGAACCAACTCACTCTAGAGATTCCTTCTTCGTTCAGATCACCCACATCTGAAGAAGGTTTCCATGTGTCAACAGATAGTTAAGTTTTCTGCAAATTTAGCATAGGGTGTATATTTGATTGATAACAACAACTAATGCAAATATAATGCAAACTTATTGCAAAACCTAGATCTAGGGCTGAAATAGACTCCAATTTTCAGAATTTCGTCGTACAAAGTCGGGTTCACCATAATGAAACATAAAAAAATAGGTGATAGGTCGAAAACATAAGGTTTTATGATAAATTTGGAATGTCTCACCAAACTTACTATAAATAAAAAGGGAAAAATGGGGTGTAATTAACCTACCTATTTTTTATTTCATTAAGGAAATGAGATCCTCTAAGATAGTAACTTTCAGCCCTTAGGTGAATCAATTCTATGGAAGATCTAGCAATTTCTTTTGTGTGTGTGGATGGGGGGTAAAGTTAAAACAAAATTTTTGGGAGATGAAAATAAAATATAAAATGACCTCAAATCTATAACCTAAGACTTGATTCATGTAGGTGAATCATAGCTCTAATAGAAAAATTAAATTTTGTGCAAATTGGATGAGTGCAAGACACTTAAAACTTGCTTCAAAAATCAATTGCTAAGTGTTCAGAAATGGTGAATGAGTCTTGAGACATCTTTTTGAATTAAATTTTTAGGAGCCTATGAAGATAGATCTGAGATGCAATTTCCCACTAGTTTCACTTGAAAATGAGAAAAATGGGCTCGGGATTTGAGTTTTCATGATCTTGACAACTTTTCTTGCAACTTTGACAACTTTTGCAACTTTGACAATTTTGCACTTTAGAGATCTCCAATCTTCAATTTTCCTTCAATGGATGTAGATCTTGATGATTTGAATTCTTAACTTGATCTTTGAAACCTACATCAAAATGTTAGCTCCAAAAACATTCATGATGCTTAAGACTTTTACATGATGCTTGAGATCTTGATTGTTGTTGTAGATTCTTGATAAATATTCTCTTCAATGCTCTTGATAATAAATTTTTCTATACTTTTTCTTACTTCAAAATGCTAGGAAAAACTTAGTAAAATAACCTTGTATTTATAGGTATGTATCCTTAATTTCCCAAAATTTAAACATTACAAGCTGAAATCAAAATTTGAATTTAGAGACATTAAAATACTACCAAAAATATAATTTAAATTTAGGTTCAAAGGCCTACGATGTGTTATATTTGGTTGTGAAACCACCCAAGATAAAAATGATTGAAGGAAAGAAATAAAAGAGATGGATAAACTCAACACTCCCAAAGCACTGAACTAGCAGTCCATATTACTTACTAGCCAAGGGGAGGGGTGGGTGTTGTTTATATAGAAAAATAATGGAAGATAATTCCAAGAGGAGTAATAACTCCCAAGTGCCCATAATAGGTGGGAGTTTTACCTACTTGGTAAATTCTAGATTACATGGGTATTCCAACTTAGGTAAGGACAAACACATGGTTATGGGAGGTGTCTAATAAATCCAAACAAGGGTGTGAGTGACACATGTGAATGATGGATTTATGCCACATGTCCTCATCCTAACCATTCTAATATAACCTAAGCAAGATTAATAATGTGTGTAGGAAAAATAAATATTACCTAACATAAGGAAAATAAAAACCTACAGTAATAGGGTGGACTCATTCACCCATGGGTGAATGGGTCCTAGGTCCCTATTCCTAGAACATACATTGCTCAAGGCAAAGTGTTATGTGTTGGAATTAATTATTGTCAGGGTTCCCCTTTGGAAAATGTAATTTATTAGGCTTGTAGATGTAAAATAGGGCTTATTAAGGCATAATTAAGTCCATTTTAATTGAGGGGCCCCAAAGAAAGTGTGAAAATGTGAAGGAGTACATTTTTCTACACTACACTTTCTATTGGGGGTTCTTCAAGAACTTGCAAAAAGAGAGGAAAACAAATATATGATTCCATATAGTTTGGTCTAGAAGTATGAAAATGAGATAAATTTCATGGTAAACAAGGATCATATTTTTATGAAAGCAGTGGAACCTAGAACCTCATGGATATTTGAGCTTCCTTGTGAGGTTGAGAAAGAATTTGTACAAGGTTAGATATTTTGTGGTCAAAACCTAAGGATCCCAAAGTAAAAAGGTTTGGTACACACAAAGAAATAATGGATGAGATTCACAAAAAGGAGAGAGAGGTAGCAAGTGAAAATAAAGTTGAAAAGGTGATGAAGGAGATTGGTTCTCCGCTTTACTCAAAAATAAAAAACAAATATGAGCTTTACAAGATATTGGGTACTCCTCCAAAAGCAATATCTAATGTTGTTGTAGAGGTTTCAAAAGCCAAATCTATTCCTCCAGAAGCTAGTCAAGATCCAAGGAGATTTGGTAGATCCTCTCCTATTGTTACATTTGCTCCTATGCCTTATGAGTCTAGACAAACAACCTATAGTAAAAAAAAATCTACATCTTTAATCACTCCAAAGAAAAAGGTCACTAAATTTGTGTATGGTAGGCCTAAACAAAAGGAAAAAAGAGGAAATATTGATCTTGTGGATGTGGATGATGTTGAAGAGGATGATGAATAAGAGGAAGTACAATATTTTGTTATGAAGGAAAGAGAGAAAGGTACAAGTCAAATTGAAGAAGAAGAAATCTCTTTATAGAAAAGGAAAGGAAAGGGGATTGTTGAGGAGAAGACTAAAAAGACTCCTTTGGTCACTCATCACCCTCTAGATTTTGGTGAAAACTCTAATGAAATTGTTGAGTATCATTTATTAAATGATACAATGATGCTACATCTGGATGTTCTTGCAGAAGAAAAAGATAATTGGGAATATTGTCATTGAGTATATGTTGATGTAGAACATTTACTTCAATTAAATTATTAAGAAATCTCTAGATAGCCTCGTTGAGGCTTTAAGAGAAAGGAGAGAAAATTTCATTAAAGCTAATGAAGATTTGAAACTATAAGAAATTGATAAAACTGGTATCCCTATTTCACAAGAATAAAAATAAAATATTCCTCAGAGACAAGCTAAAGAGATCTACACTAAAAGGAGAATAGATCTTTTAATGAGCTTGGATGAAGATGTGAAAAGGAAGATTTAGAATGAAAGGAAAGATGCTTCAAAAAAAAATTGATGAAATAAAAAGTAAAGTTAATGTTGATTCACAAGAGCCTCTGAAAATAAATAATGAGCCTCCCCAAGAGAAAACCACTAATCAATATGTATCAGATAATTTTTTTTTGTAAGGATCCTCTGGACAAAAAGGAGATATCTCTTGTGTACATGAAGTTCAAGCAGTCTTTGGTATGGAGACATAAAAAGAAGAAGAGAAAGAGTCTGAAGAAAATATAGCCAAGATCCTTGGAGAAATGAAGATGGTTGAAGTGTCTAATGATGACATTATCCTACAAGATATACTTGATGTGTCTACTCAAGAAATAGATCTATAAATTTTTGAAGGCACTATGACAGATGGTGATGTGAAGAAAAATGAGGAGATTGATCCTTTGATGAAAAAAAATGCACAAGGTGCAGAAAATCAAGGTAAAGCTAATGTCCCTCCTCTAGAGAAAAGAGGAGATAATCATGAGATTGTTTAGGATGCAAAAGAGAAGGTAGCTAAGAAGTAAGATGCTTTTGTAGGTCAAGGTTCTTCTTCATCAGATTCCTTTAAGGACCTACTTGGGATGTAGATGAAATTTCAACCTATGATAACACCCCAAATTTTGTAGATTCCCACTCATGAGGGGCTAGTTGATTTTTCAAACATTTCTCCCCTCCATAAGCTATAAATTGGTGATATTTTGCATGCCTCTACAAGAGAGGAAATCTTGTAGGAACACATGAAGAAAACTAGTTTAATTGATGATGCAGTGAAAATTATTCAAGAAGGTTTACTAAAATTAAACATAGAGCCTTTCTTGCCTTTGGAATAGAAGTTGAAACTATTAATGGATTATTTTAAGGATCATTCTTCACACATTGAGAAAAATTCAGTGCAAGAAGATTTGAGAAAGGTAACTGATAAAAGAAAGGTTGGAGTATTTGATAGATGTGCTAATGCACACAAAAAATTGCAAGAAAACATGAAGATATTTAAAGAATATGTAGATGAAATTACCACTTTCTATCAATTTTTTTTTGAAATCACCTGTTTCCACCAAAAGCATCAAGGATTGGATTGAATTCATTGAGTCACAGATCACTCAAATGGCTAGAATATATGATCAGTTAAAGGATAAGGATGGGGAAACCAAAGATAAAATTGAAAAATTTCATCTACAATTGTCATTACTTCAAGACTAGAGAGAGAAAATAAAGAAGTAGTTTGGTCAGTTAAGGGAAATAATTAATGTGAGACTTCATTATATAGGTTTTTTTCTAAAGCTAAAAAGGTGAGGAGGTTGAGGATTTGTGCATACTACTTGAATGGGAAAATATTTTTGAGCTTGTACATTTTTGTGGAGAATTGCAATATATTTTTAAGATTTTGTTGAAGATAATTATGTACATAGCATCTATTTTTGGGGGAATCTCCATCATAGGGGGATTCTATAGTAAGGGGGAGTTCAGACAATTTTTGGATATTGTAAATAGAATATATCATGCCCTTTACCCTTGATGTCAAAGGGGGAGAGAAGCATATGTGTGTTGCCATCAATGAAAAAGGGCGAGATTGTTGGAAATAGGCATTTTCATTGATGTCAACCCAATATGGGCTTTCATTGTTGTATGATGAAGTATGTACATACTCCATAGACAGTTATTGAATAAAGATATCAGTTGGTGCAAGCCTACACTACAAAATAAGAAATAATGGTGATCTAAGTATGATGCGAAGGTAACTAAGTGTAATGCGGAGGTTGGTACACATGTTCTAAAGTTTCTAAAATATGTTTACATTGATATAATTTTAGTTTAGTGTACCACACATAGAGACAAGGTACAAAAGTTTCACTAAAGCATTCACAATGTAGGTCCACTAAGGTAGAGTCATGGTATTTTGGTCCACATCCTTTTGGTGAGAAATATTTTTCCTTATAGTTTAGAAGATAATATGGTTGAGTTGTGAAGGTGATATATTCAAGAAATCAAGTCATCACACCTTTTGTAGTGAAATTTACAAGAAATAGTGTTTCAATCTATGCTCTCATAGTGTAATGTGTTGATGAAGGCTTATATGAATGATTTGAATTCCTTTAGAATTGAAATATTAGCCTTGTGGTTTTGTGAACATGTCCAATGGTTCTCAAAGCATACTACTTAGTATTATCAAGTTTTGTGGTGGTTCGCAAGTTTAGTTTTTGAATAACAAAGTGCTACAATTTGTCCAAAATTCTCTATTCTTGTATATTCCGTGGGTTTCTTCATTTGCATTAGCATATTATGATAAAAAAATTTAGGAAAAGGTTTAAGGGATATTAGGAGTGGACTAAACTTCTCACATATTGGTCTGCATAATGAATTTTAAAATAGGTTTTATATTAGGTTGTCAAGATAGGTTGGCCTTGACATTTTAAAATCTCCTAGTTTAACTTTACAATAGAATATTACATAAGCGAACCTCAAAAGTGAATTTTATAATTAAATAAAAGATGTTGGCATAGAAACCAAAGCATAGCTGACTTGTAGCCCTAACAATTTTGATGAGACACACACACCATTTGAGGAAGCTAGGTTGGGTCGTCCCATTTGTCATTATCTTCTTCATCTATAGAAAGTTCCTTAACTTTGGAAAGCACATCATCAAGATTGGCTTGATCTAGGACTGGGATGCACTTTATTCTCAAATTAATTGTTCTTAACTCCTCTTCATATTTAATTAAGGCCTTTTCCCATTCAGACTACAACCCTTGGTATTTATCTAAATTAGAGATATAAATAGATGCATCCTCAAGTTGGTCTCCAAAATTTAGATTCTTCTTCCCAAATTTATTTCTTCCCATGACAATCTCTAGAATTGCAACATAGCTATCAAATATCTCCTTCACTTTGTTCTAGATCTTGGATATTTTCTTCAGTGCTTTCATCACAAGTTATTTCTTGAAATACATGCCTCCATCCATTCCATCAACTTATCAACATATTTTGGGGGAAAGACATTGTTATTGAGCAACTCTTCCCTAGGAATCTCTATGATTTTCTTTAACTCAATGATGGTAGCCTCATCTATCCTTTGACAGTCTACCGTTAATTGAGATATGTACTCAAGAGAGGATGCAACCTTCTAATATATGTGCAATATCTTTTCAATCATTTCATTCCCTCTCTGACTTACATTTTCAAGCCATACTTTAGTAACTTGTAGGGATATTCTCATATTTTCAATCTCAGAAACTGCATCCTTAGATAATAATCCTTTAGAAAATGAAGTTACCTGACCGGATTAAGTTTGTAAAGGCTTGATCAAATGCTGAACATATTTATATACTTCTCTCAATTGTCTCTACAAATCCTCCTTATCCTTTTTTTCATTATCTAATCTCTTGAGGATTACTTGTACAGATTCTTGCAAGTCCTCTTTCTCTTGCTCCTTTGTGGATGGGCCTAGATTAATAGTTTTCACTTTATAATCTGAGGGCCTAACCTCATCCTTGTATTTTTCAATTGAAGGGGTAGCAATGTGAACAACTGTGTTGTTGAATTTATCCCTTGTGAAATTAGAAATTGTTCTAGCCTTCTTCCTCTCTTTGGGCTGACCCCAATTTGCTAGAAATTTATCCCAATCTAGGGTCTCTTCCTCAACAATGATTGTTTTAGAATTTAATCTTTCTTTTAACCAATCAGGAGCATCAGACTGTTCCACCTCTTCATTCTCCTGATAGACATCCTATTCTTGTTGATCCTTGGAGGGGTTGTCTTCAATATCATCTAGATTTTCATCAATTTTATCTTCATTTTGTTGTCCCTCATCTTTATCTTTTGTATTTGATACATCTACATATTCTTTCATAGGAGATCGAGATTAAATTTCCTCTATTACTTTTGATTCTATATTTTTTATTTGTGTCTTAGAGATTGTGTGATCCAGTTGCTTTCTAAAATTATTAAGTTCTCCACTCTTTGGTGTGGGAACATCTTCATCTTCCTCTTATTCTTTAGGGTTTCTTGAAACATTTTCTTCTTCATGAAAACATTCTTCATGCACTGGAACATTATAAATAGGAGAAGTGGGAGGAGTATTATTTCATATAACTGCTCTCTTTCCTTCCTCTTGAGCTTCATCAGTAGGTTCCTCTTTACTATTCTTCTCATGCTCACTCTCCATATCATTGGTATTCTCTGCAGGAGGATCCTTTTGTTTGGTAGAACCTCTTCTTACATATACTTGTGGCTTTTCTCCTGAACTCTCTATATCAACCACTTTGGTTTGGGTTGTGCCCTCTTCACTGACCTTGGCTTTCTTGGATTTTCCATCTTTTGGCCCTCAATGACAAGTCTTTTATTCTTGGAAGTATGTTCTTCTTCATTCCCTTCTTCAATTATTTATTTTGATGACTCGCTCACATTAGGAATTGTCTACCTCTTAGTTTCCTTACCATTGGCCTAGATTTTGGTTCTTCTTTTAATTATAAATTATGTCTCTTCTGTATCTTCCTCTTCTTGAAGTTTAGAAATTTCATCCTGGATATTTCTTATTTCCTCCTTTGAATAGGATTCTAGATCCCCCATCAATTCAAAAGTCAATTGAGTACCAAATTCCTCCAAATCCAAAATATTATGCTTCACCCACAACTTGGAATACTTCAATATGGGAGCAGTGAGCTAATTCAAGTCCACTATCTCATCCTTTGACCAGTTCACAATAGGGAGAGGCTTGTCTTTGTATTACTCATAGTCATGATACTGCACATGATCCATGTCATCTTCTACTTGATCAAGAACATTATCAATTTTATGAAGTCTGATCAGTCTCAAGGGAAATCTTGAGCATCTCCTTTTTATCACTTCCATTTCATCTCTATAATTTTCCCTATAGTCCTCAATATGATCTTTATGTCTAAATTCCCTGTTGGGCATCTTTTGTGCTTTACCATAAGGATCAAATTTTCCCCTATCTGTGTGTGAGTATAAGTGAAAATGCACCAACTCTCTTTCAGAATGGTGGGAACTTTGTATAGAAGGACATGCCTCCATACCTCCAACCTTGAAAGGAAATTCACCTCCAAATCATGTTTTGTGCATGTTCTTCAAGATAATATCAAATGCAACCAATTTCCTTGTCACTTCTAGCAATATGAGTTTGTCAGTGGGATACCTGGGAAGTCTAAAAGGCACTTGTGGTGACCCATGTACTCTCATGTATGAAAACTTTAGAAATTGGATAAACCAATAGCCATACTTTTTGATTAAATCCATGGCCTCTGCTGAGATTATGACATGTAAGGAATCCTGTAACATCCTTGTGATGTACATAAGGAAAGCATAATTGACCCTCCTATAATTAATAGTATTGAACTGTAGTTGAGGTTAGACATCACAAATTTTATCCTTACCAAGGACCCCCTTGTAGCTTAGGCCTTTGCATTTATTCTACCCAACAAGAAAGTATACCAGATATGAAGTCATAATGAATTTCTTTGTGTCTTGCACACTTTTCAATTGCATATCCAAATTATCACTAATGATTCCAGCCCAATGATAGTGTACTCCATTTATAATTTGTGAAATAACATAAAACATCCATTCTTTGAACATGAATGCTTCATCCAATCCCATTACCCTACCTAAAAGAGTAATCATGTCAGTGTATTCATGCTTGAAGTCAACTCTATATAATTTCATGGGAAACTTGGAATAATATGACTTTGGCTTTTCTATCCAAGATCCATTCATGATTTCAAAATCCTTAGAGGGATCCTTCTCATAGAAATCTTCATCTTCTTTCACCTTTATCTTTACCAGCTTCTAATGTGAACCAATGTTGAATGTTCCTACTATGAACTGCTTAGTTAGATTTTCCATTATTCTTCCTTGAGGGCCCACAATTACTGTTTTATGAAAATCATAATGTTTGGCACATTCTAGAACAAGCTTAGGGAATTGTACTGAAAGTGGGAACCCAACAGCCTAAGCCAACCCTATGTGAGTAATAACCTTTACAAGAGGGGTTTGTGCATCACCAAACATCCTTTTATTGAAATCATCATAGTCTACATGACCCATGTTGGTGTCACCCGGTTTGCTCCATGTTGAAATGATTTTTGTCTCTGGCCTTGTACCCTTAAAATTGTATTTCATATTTGTTGCTCTGGCTAGAGGTCCTTCTTTGACTGGCTTAGTTGACTATTCCTTTGACTCCTTCACCTTTTTGGATTCTACTTGCATATGATAAAAGATCATAATTATTAAGATAAGTAAAACTAACAATTATAACCTATTTTCATTACTAAATTTATCATCAAAATACCAATGCAACATAAAATTCATCTCTAACCAACACCAAGATCATGAAAACCAAGTTTAAACCCTTAGAACTAAGCAATGAGCTAACTTCGGGTTTGTCCATCCTCCACATATTTTAGCAATGAACAAATCTTTTGGGAAATATGCCCTTGAGCAGATTCTATGAAGGTCTGGAGGCACGAGGATTTCCCTCACAGGTAGATTTTAGTGAATCAAGGAAAATTGGTCAAGAGCTTGACATCAAACATCTTAACTCCAAGAAGATTCATCAACTTCAATATTCTACTCAAAGACTTCTAGTGTATCACACAACTTCAAGAATTTTCAGCCATCAAGGATTTAGGAGAATTTGACACCTTAGGATTTTAGTGAATGGATCAAGGCTTAGGGAATCCGTGCCTACATAGATTCTGTGAAGTATATAACCCTTAGGATTTTCCGCCAAGAGTGTATTTTAGCAAAGTCTTAACTCATCACATGTTTCAATTGTCATGAATTTGGCGAAGTTACCAACTCAAAGTTTTGATTCAAGTTTAGGATTTTTCTTCTCATGAGTTGGAATTAGACTTAAATTTTAGCAATAACATCAAAATATAAAAGAAGATTCAAAATCAAATTAGACACAATCCCAATGACATCACCATTAAATTTTCTCCAAAGGCGAACTAGGGTTTGCACAAATTTAGGGTTCATTACACGTCGATCTTTAGATTAATAGTATCATAAATTATTTGATCATAAACTCCAATGCATTTTAAATCAAATCAAATAAGAACAAAGGGAATTAATAGAATCAATATCATGCAATATGGATGTCCTAGTTCGCACTCATGGTAAAACCCAAATAACCCTAACTCAAACAAAATGATGCCTCAACTCCCATTGAAAGTAACTTAGAAAATCAAGCACAAAATAAGGGCAAAAAAGAGAGGAATTAATCAAGTCCTAATTTTGCACAAAACTAGAATGTAGGTAGGATGAGCTCAAATTGGTACAAGATAATAATAAAAAAGTAGTAATCAAAATGAACTTGTATCAAACAATCACAAACCTCCACAAAAAAATTACCTTGGAGAGTTAGAAACCCTACCTTTGAGCTCAAAAACTAGGAAACATCAGCACAAAATATCACTTGGAAAACCTACTTGAAGATTCAACAAATGCAATACCAACTTTAGATTTGCACCTCTAGCATATGCAAGAATAGCCCAAAGCCTCTCACAAATGCAAAGCTTAGAACAAATGACAAATGATGAAAGAAAGGAATATAAATCGACTCAAAAGTAAGGGGATTCAAGCCTTTGACGGATTCAGGGAAATCCGTCACCCAGGGATTTTTGCGAAAATACAGACACTCAGGGAATCCATGAGGGAGTGGATTTAGTGAAAGTCAAGTCCTTTGGGAGAATCCAACTAGGACCAATTTCTGCATCTGATTTTCCTTCAAGAAAATATGGCTAGGACAAATTTCCATGAAACCCTTCAATACTTGCACAATTCGATGCCTTGGTAAAATTTTCATGAAACCCCCAAGTTTGAGACGTCATTAAAGATTGAAACACTACAAAGTAAAACACCTAAAGTGCAGATAAAGTCATGAAGCTCAACCAAGTGAAGTGAATTAAAAAAAGAAACCTATACCTTATGGAGAAAAGGTGGAACCAAAAGTAAAAGCAGAAAATAAAAGAATTAAAAGAAAAGAGGTTCCCCACCTTTGGTGGGGCGTGTGTGAAAACATTGCACAAAAATTACTTTGATGGTTTATTCTTTCACATGATCAAACAAGATTTCCATATGTCAGGTATGAATAGGGATACTCCTATCTATTTTCAGAGTCAAATTCCATCACATTAGATACAATGCCATCCTAGTTTTCAATACCTTGATGTATCATGTCTATTTCCTATATCAAAAATAAGGAATACTATGATGAATTTAGCCTAATCCATGAAACAAAGAAATATCATCTATCTCATCTCTACCATCCAATAAAGTCTTAGAATAATCATAGGTTTGTTGGAGTCTTGAATCAATAATCAAGGTTAATCAATATTCATCTCTTTCTTCTATCTCCTTTCATGCTAACGTCTCCAACCTAGTATCATGAAATATACAAAAATACATGCATCCATCCTACATCCATAAACCATTAGCAACATCATGCATAATTATCATAACATGTCATGTGAAAATACAAAAAGAAGTGCATATCAGCATACATCCTACATATGCATACAATGTCAAGAGAAAAGTACAAAAATCAGAAATGCATCCATATCATGTGCATCTATATCATACATCTCATACATGAATAATACATATCTGCATACATCCATCATAAATCATAATAAAGGAAATAAAAATTTGCATCCATCACATAAACATAGATTCATAAGCATAAAATAATACATCATATAATGATTGCATAAAAAACCACCTCATATGTATAAAAATCATCAATATCATGATACGAGTCAAGTATGTGATATACATCAAAATATATAATGAGGCTATCAAAAACTAGCCAATGAATGGATATACATCATATAATCAAGCTATCAAAACTTTGTTTACATGGTAGCTATCCTCTAATCCCTTGATCCTCTTTTCAAGGTGGTGGTCCCTAACCTCCTGATGGACCCCCTCTATCTAACTTCCCTATTGATGGTCCTCCTACCGATCCACTCAATGCAAGAGAACTCCTATGTGAAAAATATGGTTGTCATTGATGTGTAGGAATTGAGCGGTGGTACAAAGTCTTGTAGTAAGATGCCTCTACCATGGCTTGCTCATAAAGTGTGGTAGAGACCATGTTACCCTATATTTTTGCAACAATGGCCTCCAACTACTGATGGTGAACAATCTCTTGTGCCAACTATAGCTCTAGTTGTTGTATCCATTGTCTCTCCTAGTCTCACTCTTGAAGAGTAGTGTCTCTCTCTTAAAGAGTGGTATCTCAATCCATTGTCCTCTATTGCAATAACCCTTATAGATTTGGGTCCCCCAAAGCCTCAACATGAGGAGGTTGTTGGGGTATCTAACCTTCATATTTGTCATGCCCATCTTTCCCTCCCCCTTTTTTTTTGTTATTGCACATTACCTGGTGTTGTGGTGGTGGCAGTGGTGGTGACCCTCCCATTGGTTGCTATACCTGAACCTATCCTTTTCCCCTACATCTACCTCTCCCTACACCATCAATGCCTTCTGGGTTGGTCAACCTAATAGGGGCATGTTTAGTGAACCACACATCATAAGGAGTCATAACAGGATCATCTAGTCCTTTTGCATAAACCTAAGGTAAAGGAGCTAATTTTTCCAACTCATAAATGATAATCTGTGGATTTGTCTCTGGTCTCCAAGCTGCAAACTCCCTAAAAGTCTATGCATATACCGCTCTATAGTCAAGTGATGGGAAATCCTACTGGTCCCTAAAGTGTTGAGCTACCTGATTAGAAAGGTACCTCTCCACCATATGAAATTGTCGACCCATAAGCCATCAATTCTATCAAGCATTAGAAATCTGAGCTTGGTCATTATCTCATGGCTATGCCTATAACCAATGTGTCCATCTAAATACTATCATATCATCTATGACCCTCCTCTAGTTACTATCCTTGTCACCCATGCCTAATGGAGTGTGATCAATGTTGCATAGTGGTACACCACTAGGTCCTCCTCATCAATGACTGTCAAGGTAACAATTGTTCTATGTACAACGATGTGCTCCCAAACCTAGATGTGTAACAAGGTCACCCCATGTGATAAGTTTCATCCTCGCATATACACCACCTAATGTATATCATGGTATAATTTACCCAAGATGCATGGGCCCCATGGATAAGTGCAGACCTCATTGACCATACCCTATAATACTACTCCCCAACTGACGCCAAAGACTCAACTGTGTCTATCAGGAACCTTGACTCCTATGATCAGTCTTGCAATAATAAGTATGAAGTCATTGACCCATCCACGATGTTTGCATAAGTCAATTTGATAGCTCTCCATCTCTAGTGTATCTGTTGTTAACACTCGAAACATGGCATCCAGGTCATGGTCCATGTCACATATCACTCTATCTACATGAATTGGAAATCACACACTAGTAGAATTTGGAAAATAAATGACTACGTGACTCAAAATTGTAGTCACGACAACAAAAATGACTAAATTCTACTATTTTTTTGCAACATAGCTATAAATGACTAATTTGATCGTTAGGTAAAAAAATAACTAAAAAATTAGTCACACAAATAAAAATTAGACAATATGATATTAAAGTGGGTAAATAAAAAAAATATTTCGAATTGGGAAATTATTGGTAGGAGTGGGTTGTATTGCATGTAGGGTTAATAACGAATTGGGAAATTGGTGGTGGTAGTGGGGAGTGCAGTAGAGTGCAAAATTCAAAAAAGGTAATTCGATGGGGGAGTGGGGAGTAAAATTGGAATTATTTGTGCAATGCACCTATACAAACATAAGGAGGCTTTGTTAGTTATTAATGGAGTCGAAGCCGACCAGAGAGGGTTTGTGTGCCAATTTAGTGGCATGAGGTGTTTTGGGTTTTAGCATATAAGTATAGCAGCTACTTGCATGGGTGATAAAGCTTGTTTGGAGAGGACCTAGAGAATTCTAAAAAGGTAGGTAAGGAATTTAGACTTTTTTGCAATGAATCTGAAGTAAGTGAGGCCCTCTATAGTGAAGTAAAATTTAGGGACACCTTCTATAGAGAATTAAGAGGTAATTTAAAACCCTCATACAATAAACACAAAATATATATATTTTAGATTGGTAACTGTATCTAGCTAGGAGGACAAAATCGGTGTATTATAAGAGATGAGCTACATAAATATGAAGGTGTCTTGTAATAAGACAATGACTACCATGTAACAATTTGGAGTTCTTGAGATTGTGAAAGAATTGGATGCTTTGTTTTTGGGTAAGTGATACCTAAGGGGGTAGCTCCCTCTATTAATTTGAAAAATAAAATTACAAATAGCCATGCATAATCATTTTAGTGATACAAGTATCCAACACCTTCAAAAACATCAACCAATATACCCACAACATTTTCTTCAATCAACCCTAGATTGGCCTCAAGAAATTTCATGAATTCACTAATATTGTACTTATGCTCCACCTCTTTCTTGAATAACTTCCAAGACTTCTATAATTTCTACTTTTTCATGTCCTTGTTGAGGTTGTGGACACCCACCATGAGGCAAAATTTTGGCTCAATTGACACATTGTTGATGCTTGTTGACATAGAAAGATATGTTTCATTCCTCCCATATCTCAACGCAACTTGCACACTCCACAATTTTTCCCAAGCACTTGAACATAGTTTTTGAAAAACATTTCAAGCACCAAGCCATTATGTGTGTGAGATCCACTCCAAAAGTCATCACCAACCACCTTCCTGATTGTCACAATCTCCTTATCCTTTGCCTTCAGAAACAAGAATCGAACCTTCTCATTGATAGATTCCCTCCTCCCTCTCGAGTCGCTCCCACCTAGACACCATAAAGTTACACCAAAATACACAACCATTCCTATGATGAGAGACAAGGCCCTCAAAAGTGCTTCATATAGGCATCACATGTTGGTTCACCGAATAACAATAAACCAAAATTAAATTTCCAAATTGGTCATGACACCAAAAACCATGAAGAGAAGACAATTCATCCATATCAACACCACCATTTGGCCATAAAGGTACCATTACAATCTGGTTGGATGAATGTTCCCACAACCAACTTCTTCAAACCACATGCATGTGAACCTTGCAACAACCTAGGCTCAATCCAACCAGTACCAAATTTAGACCATCATCAAATCATCTATAACCACCTTCATCAAATGGTCAGGAAGATTGTGTTTCCCGAAGACCGCCACCTTGGCTTCCATTTCGACCTCGAAGTTGGCCAACACATAAACCACTCTATTTTCCTCCTTATAGACATGTTCAATCGTGAAGTCCTCAAAATCATTGAGACTTTGACATATCTTAGAAAACCCACCTTTAAGTTTCTCGTTCATCACCTTTTTCTTACGAACAACCTCTATGCACACCATAGAATCTCCTTCAATATCAACTACCCAAATCCCCTTTTCCATGCATAATCTCAAGCTCGAGGCCAACACTTCCAATTCAACATATTTATTTGTTGTCACCCCCAAATTGTGAGCCATTGCCTAAATATAGTCTCCATCTTCATTGAGAATGATCACCTTGACCCCGACCAGCCTTGGGTTATCCTTAGATGCACCATCAAAGTTGATCTTGATGCAGCTTGGATGAGGAGTAACCTAGTGAGCCATTCTACTCTATTTTTTCTTGCTAGGCCCAACCATGGGAGGCACCTTCAACGATTCCCATTTCTTCTTCAACTTGTTATGCCAAGATGAGAACATATCCTAATTTACCTGGCACTTAGCATTAGCTAGCTCACAAATGCTATGTTCAATTTGTTGGTGTTTCTAGTTGATGGTCTAGTTTCTCCTAAAGGGTAGCTAATCCTTATGCTTAGAGACCCTATGTCACTAGACAATGAACAAGAGATGATTGGTAAGATTCTCCTTTGCACTTTAGGCTCTGTAGGACCAAGGTTAGTATACCTCTATGCTAAATTAGATCATCACACTACAATGGTGGAAGGCCTTTGATGGGATAAATAATCTACACAACCTCCTATATTATCGATGACTTCTTGTAGTCTGGAAAGGGCAAACATGAAAGAAAATCTAAACTAAGAAAGTAGGGAAATGTTTTAATTTAAAGATATGTATTCTGCCCTAGCCTCTTGCTTTGTGAATCTCCTTGAACAGTGCCTGAACCACACAAAGTTAGGAATGAAATAAAATCCTACAACAACCCAACCATGGCTTCTCATAACCCTACTAACTTAAAGTAGGAAACCAACAAAAGTAAAATCATCACATTACTTGTTAATCCACATTGTAGCAACATTACCCTCACTATCTCTATGCAAGAAATCACACCACTCCTTGAATGATAGGAAAACATAGAAGTAATTCAAACAAAAAATGTGTTTGAAGCATCAACACAACCCTTGATTATATTGATTCAAAATATAATGCATACAATATTTGGAGAACATAATAGATTGACATATATATTTAGAGCTAAATACAATAGAACATTATAGTCATCTCTTATTATTACAAAGCATCATTTACAAAATTCCCTATCTGTATCCAAAAGACTTACCCTATTCAACTTGACTCAATCAAAGAATTACAAAAAAATTAGAAAACAAAACCATGGTAGGGAAACACTACAACAGACCACTTAGGTTGGAGATTAGAATTTTGAACCCAAAACAAAAAAACAAAATTTTCCTTATAGTGTAGGCATACCTATAATTCAAATTCAAAACCTAACCCTAACTCAATTAGAGTTATAGAGAGGATTAAATCTGATATAATTACAAACATTTAAAATTACCCTAAAATAGAGTGATAACTCTAGATGCAATGGCCCTTGATACCTCGAGCACACTCTAGGTTGATTTCACTCATGAATACAGGTATGGGCACCCAGGAAATCTATGACCAAAACTAGGAAAATCATACATGACAAAGAATTTTACCTCTGTAAAACTTCAAGGAATAAATGACATCCTTCAACAATTAATTTGGCCTAGAAGAAGTGCAAAAATTCAACCCAGAGTTGGTCAGACTTGACTTGGTAGCTAAAAAGTAGATACACCATTACTGTTTTGTCATTACTCACAAATTGAGGTAGCTATCCATTTGATTTGAATTCTAGCCATCAAATAGAAGATAGAGGGACAAGATCACACATAGGGCCAAGTTTAAAACACCATCATTGATCCCCATCTTCAAATCTGGGTTGTCAATCACTCATCATGCATTTGGCTTGAGCTCCTCAACATGAAACAACGATGACCATCATCAGAGGGACCAAAACATATTGGAACAAGTCACACCTGGGTCTCTTTGATATAATGAAAATAAACACCTACCACATGTCACCTCCTTGCTCTCCCACTGAGAAAAACAAGGGGGCCCACCACATCACTGTAGGCAAGTGGGCTACCGCCAATTGTCCACAACATCAACATACCCCACCACCATCGTGCATCATGCATCAAGTAAACCACCTCTCCACCTTGCTTCAAAATAATTATGTGAAGCAAGGGCATGATGTAATCTCAACCATTGGATGTTATTCATGAAATATCGACCCTTCATCACTCATCACATAAAGGATTGAGCAAGCAAAACAACATCAACAATGCACAAGAGGTTAGTGATGCAAAGGAAATAACAAGCCATCACACATTGTGAAAATAAAATGAAAGGATAGAAACTTGTAGCGATACACAATGCGAGCAAAAGGAGTTCATCGCTCATTGCAAAAATGGAAGAACAAACAATATAATTGCAACGATGAGCGATGCAAAGACTTTAACGCTAATAATTTAACACATACACAAATGTTGTCATTAAAAGTTGGTCATTGCCTAGGTAAATAAGACTTGGGCAAAAAATTTTAACTTAGGAACACACAGCCAAATATTTAAATGGGGTTGTGATCGAAAAGGAAAGGTAAAGGGGTCAGTGAACACACGACCGCCTAAACATAAGTCATAACTTAATCAACCAGAGATAAGGCATAACAGGTCAATGAGTGGATAGGACAAAAGTGCATGTATGGAACAATTAGGTTTTTAAGAGGGTTTAAACCCTACAAGCAAGTTTGAACCCTAAAGACATCAAAATGTCAAAAATGGCCATGGATTTTGCAAGCTCCACCAATGGCTATAGTTAGGGACATCTGTTTGATAAAACAAAGCAAGAATTCAGATCTATGGA
This sequence comes from Sequoiadendron giganteum, assembly GCA_007115665.2. Lineage (NCBI taxonomy): Eukaryota > Viridiplantae > Streptophyta > Pinopsida > Cupressales > Cupressaceae > Sequoiadendron > Sequoiadendron giganteum. The sequence goes on from CM021106.1 coordinate 464,839,457, forward strand.
GAAGCAAACCATGCCAATCATTGGGCAACAGAGTGAACCCAATATTTTAGACCTTATTTGATAGCCCCAAGCCACCAAATGGAAAAGGGAAGTCAACACTTACCCCTATCAAACACCAATCTATTAAATGATCTGATCTCCTTCAACCAATAATTTATTTTGTCACACCATAGCAGAACAAGTAGCCTCTTTCCTTTAAATAAAATATGTGATTACCTTTGAACAAGTGAGAACTCATTCCATGTTTGATGTTGCTACTACATGGTAACCACATCATATAAGACACCTCACTGTCACCCATTGCATTTTTTGATTCTATATTTGGTGACAAAAATTGAGAACATTGATCATCACTACATGAAACCAATATCTCTTCACATTTGTTGACCTCCTCACATGAATCAAGGCCAAAAGAAAATTCCTCCAACTCACATTTAAAAGATTTCATTTAATAGATATATAAATCTTGTAAATGTATTGATGTTAGACTTTGATGGGATGAATCATCTAGGAAACCTATTGTATTATCAATGACTTCTGGTAGTGTGGAAAGGGAAAACATGAAAGAAAATCTAAACTAAGAAAGAATGGAAATATTTTGATTCTACCCTAGCCTCCTACTTTGTGAATCTCCTTGACCAATGCCTAATCCACATAGAGTTAGGAATGAAATAAACTCCTACAACAACCCGACCATGGCTTCTCATAACCCTACTACCTTCCAGCATAAAACCAACAAAAGGACAATCATCATGTTTCTTATTAATCCACATTGCAACAACATTACCCTCACTATCTCTATGCAAGCAATTAGACCACTCCTTGAATGATATGAAAACAAAAAAATAATTCAAACAACAAATGTGTTTGAATCATCAACACAACCCTTGATTATATTGATTCAAAAGATAATGCATACAATATTTGGAGAACATGACATATTGAAATATATATTGGGAGAAAAATACAATGGCGTATTACAATCATCTATTGTTATTACAAAGCATTATTTAGAACATTCCCTATCTATATCCAAAGGACTTACCCTATTCAACTTGACTCAATCAAAGACTTACAAAAAACTTAGAAAACAAAATCGTGATAGGGGAACACTACATGAGACCACTCAGGTTGGAGAGTAGAAGTCCAAACCCAAAAAAAACAACAAAAATTGCCTTTATAGTGAAAGCACAACTATAATTTGAATTCAAACCCTAACCCTAACTCAATTAGAGTTATAAAGAGGATTAAATATGATCTGATTACAAACATTTGAAATTCCCCCAAAATAGAGCAACGACTCCAAATACAACGACCCCTGACACCTCGAGCACACCCTAACTAGATGGAACTCATGAATGCAAGTATGGTTCTTGAGAAATTCATGACCAAAACTAGAAAAAACATACATTGACAAAGAGTTTTACCTTTGCAACACTTCAAGAAATAAATGGCATCCTTAAAAAAATAATTCAGCCTAGAAGAAGTGCAAAAATTCAACTCAAAGCCATTCAAACTTGACCTGGTAGCTATAAATTAGATACACCATTATTGTTCTATCATTACCCATGAACTGAGGCAGCTAGCTATTTTGATTTGTTTTTTTTCTGTTAGATGGAAGATGGAGGGACGAGATCACACATCGAACCAAGATGAAAATACCATGGTTGATCTCCACCTTCAAATTTGGGTCGTTAATCGTGCATCTTGCATTGCACATCTGGATTGAGCTCCTCAACATGAAACAATGATGACCATCATCAGAGGGACTACAAAATATTAGAATGAGTCACACCTGGGTCTCTTTGTAGAATTAAAATAAACACTTTCCACATGTCACCTCCCTGCTCCCCTACCGAGAAAAACAAGGGGGCCCACCACATCACCGTGGGAAAGTAGGTTACTGCCAACTATCCAAAAAATTGGCATACCCAACCACCATCATGCATTGCACAAACCACCTCTCCACCTTGCTTCACAACAGTGATTTGAAGCAAGGACATGATGTAATCTTAACCATTGGATGTTATTCATTAAATCTCAGCCCTTCATCGCTCATCGCAGAAGGATTGAGTGAGAAAAACAACATCAATGATGCACAATAGGTCAGCAATGTGAAGGAAAAAACAAGCCATCACACATCACAAAAATGAATTAAATGGATAGAAACTTGTATCGACGCGCTATGTGAGAAAAAGAGTTCATCACTCATTTCTCAAATGGGAGAACAAGCAAAATAACTTCAGTGATGAATGATGCAAAGAATTTAATGCTAACAATTCAACACATGCACATATGTTGTCATTAATATGTGGTCATCACCTAGGTAAATAAGACTTGGGAAAAACATTTTTAACTTAGGAATGCAAGGCCAAATATTTAAATGGGGTCATGACCAGAAAGGAAAGGTAAAGGGGTCGATGAACACACACGACCACCTAAACCTAAGTCATAACTTAATCAATCAGGGACCAGGCATAATAGGTCAACAAGAGGATAGGACAAAAGTGCACACACGGAACACTTAGTGTTTTAGGAGGGTTTAAGCCCTACAAGCAAGTTTGAACCCTACAGACATCAAAATATCAAAAATGGCCATGGAATTTGCAAGCTCCACCATAATTTTTTTTATTAGCTCCACCGATGGTAAGGATTGGTTGTTAAAGATCCTCCAATTTCATTCCTTCCAAAAGTTCCACACCACTAGGGATAGTGCCATGACCCACACATCTCACCATAAATATTTTCATGAACAAACCAACTAATCAGTGAGAAATTCCTTCAAGTCTTAGCTATCTGGGAGAATTCTAACCTAGCAATCACAATAACCAATCGTAGCATTTAGATGCATAAGGACATGAGTGAAAAATATGGTTTGCCCACTCCCCATCTACCTAATATAGAGGGCACTCTTAGGGCACATAGAGTGCCCCTAGATCCCATATTTCATTAGTCTATCCCTAGTCAAAATTCTCTTACGGAGGGAAGACTAAAGGAAATCTCCAACCTTAGGGAGCAGACAAAAATTATAGCAAAGGATTGAAGACTAGCCATCCACTCCCCCTAAGGCCCACTGTATTTCATAACCCATTCTCACTGAGTAATCCCCAAATTTCAAACCACACCAAATTATTTCTTCTACCATTGCTATCAAATGGATCCTTCACCTACCAAGCTCAACTTTAAGACATATCAAATCATTTGCTTAGATATTCATGCCTTCAAAGTTGATCCACTCAAAATTTCCACCCCCAGAGCTACTTATGAATTTGACCTAATCTGCCACCTTGCACCCTCGAGACACGATCACCCTTTCAACCCAATATTTTTCTTCAAAAATTGAGACCAAAGGCGCTAGACCATTCCATGAGTCATGCCAAAAATATGTTGACCTCCTATCCCCAACCTTCCACAAAATATGAACAGTCACTAGTCTTCTACTCTCCCATATCGTTGATCCCCCAACTGAGTTTTCCATTGTCAATATCTCGGCTGGTAAAAGAATTGGATGATTTTATTCATTGTATAATCAATACAATGTAATGACCATATCTTGAAGTTTTCTATTTTTGTTCCATGTTATCATGCATGGGTGTTAGAGCTAAAAATTTCCCCCCAAAATCCACCACATTTTATTTACATCAAAAGATCTACTTCCTCTGATTTTGCATTGTGTTCAACATGAAATAAAACAATTTTTTTAATAAGATCCATCAAATAAACACTGTACCCCTTGTATATATCCATTCATCCTTTTAAAAATCCACTAAGAAGATGATTTATGCCTTGACTGCAGTACCACAACAACAAAATAAAGTCTAAGCGGGTTGGCGATTCATAACTCATGAAATAAAGCATACACCGCCATACCGCCAAGAGATCAATAAGCATACACAGTCAAGCGGTATGCATTGCCATACCACCAAGGGGTCAATAAATACATGCAGTGAAGTGGTATGCACCACCATACCACCAAAGGGTTAATTGATGTAAGTGGTAAAGCGATATATATCACCAACCCATAATAAGAAGATTCAAATGGAGCGATAGTGCGGTAAGCAGTAAACAAGGGTAGTGAGCACCACGATACCGCATAGGAAGGATATTATAGCCATGATATAGCAGTATGTATACCGCTGTCCTACGATCTTGAAGATAGAAGACATATAAATGAAAATGCACCTCCATATCGTAGAAAGTGTAACAAGTGACAACGGTAGTATGGTAAAGAATTTCCATGGAATCATTATAGATTGTGGTAATAAATGCATGAGATCACATCAGTCACCTTGACGCATGAATCCAATGGTGCATAATCAAATTCAAGGTATGAGATTCCTACAAAAATATTTGGTGGAAGGATGGTATTAATGCTGACATGACTGACTATAAGATCCATTAAAAATAAGAACGCTACCCGATTATTACACTCATTTGTAAATACATTGGCACTGGGGAGCTAAAGATACTTGAGGAGGAGCTCTACAAGCATCAAACACCTGAGTAAGTGCACGAATAACTCTCTGAGGAAGATTAGTTGGTGTGAATATTTTCAAAAGCTTTGTCATTTCAAAAGTATTTAGCACAAAGGGTAGAATCATGCCACCTATGAGAAAACAATCGGAAGCACAAGGATGAAGAACCCAAAACAAAGAAGAGGCCTCTACACCAATCCATTTTAGATGTACTACTAGGTTCCACCAAGGAAGGTAACAATAAATTTTTCATAGATACTTCACAAGGATGTAGGGATGCCATCATTCCTAAATCGGGGTGGGACCTATTTTGGAATTTTTGCAACAAAAGAAATGGGAAAGTTCCTGTGTCAAACCCCTGGGTGTTAGACGGACAAATTGATTGTCCTGAATGTATTTGTTGATGTGGAGTTTATCAGATTATTAGCTAAACACTACCACCCTGCTACCAAAACTATAAGGTTTCCAAATGGTTCGGTGCTAGTTGAGGTCACCAGGGATGAGAGCATTGAGACATCTATCAAGGATATGAAGGATTTTACAGATTAGTGATCACGGGCCTTCTATGATGATTATTGGATTCACAACGTCAAGTGTCTTGAGTTCTATTTATTTCTTTAATTATGTTAATTAAGAAAGTAGTTAATGAAGATGTATAGTTTTGAAACATTGCTTCATTTTGTAAAGGGCCTGTAGCTTGTTGCTTCCCATATAAAAATAAAAACCAAGGCCTAGATTATAATCATCATCAATAGTAGTATTATATCAATAGTATAGGCATATCCATCCATCCATTTTTTATATCTTAGAACTTATGTTATCAATGTACAACTTCTGAAGCAATATAATGGAGAAGACTGTTATTATTTGGTGATCTATTTGTAGACACCTAAAAATGACTTAGGCCTGCGACCACTATTTTACCACCTTTCATCATAACATGATTATAACATTTTAATTATGTTTCTAACCCACATTCAACTATTAATTAAATAATTCATAATCACTCATTCTTCATGATTATTAAATAAGGTCTTCTAATTATCAAAGTCTTGTTGCAATTAAATAAAGTCTTATTTAATTAATCCTTATCATTAATGTCTTCCTGATTATTAATAAATATATTTAAAATATATTGATTTAATATGTCACTAATTCCTAAATCCTCTTAATTAAATAGATTTGATAATTTATTTAATTAATTAACTACTTCTTCTAAATTAAATAATTATTTTTAATTATTTAATTGCTGCATGTGACACTTCTATATTTTTAAATAAAAAAAATCATTTAAAAATGTCTCACATGGTTAATTGATTCTTCATTTAGCAATTAATTTCAAAAATCAATTACTTCTTAGCTCACAAAATCCCTATTTTGAATTAATTTAATTCAAAATGGAAATATTCTTCTACAAATCAAGTAATTTCTAAAATTACTAATTTTCTAAAATCTCATCCCCTTATCTTCTGATTTTTACTAATTTCATCTCAAGGTCACGTTTATTCTCCACCATTGATTTAATATATTAAATTAAATCTTGTCCACACATTTGGGGATTGTTGCCCTAACCCTAATTGAGAGTTGTCACCTTGAATCTTAACCATTGATTCTAAGGCATTTCTCAATATCTCATCTCATCTATCTGTTCAAGATTGCATTTTCTATAAATTGACAATCTTGATCTCATTTTCGGGATCGATCATCGCTTAATCTATCTCTTTTATTGGCATTTACATATCATCTTAGGCTATTATTACTATTTGCATAATAGAAGTAAAATTCTAGTTTGCACATAGAGTCATTTCATAAATCCTTCAAAAGCTTTGCTAGGTCTAGGCACATTAGAGTTTGCTCACAAATATGAGGGCATCCATCATCAACAACAAGCTTGAGGAGGTGCAATGGAAGTCAACCATGGAGCATAGGAATGGGTGAGATCTTTCTAGTTCTTGCATTTCTTTATATTTTCTCCTTTGCATTCTATTGTGTGATGTTTTTATTGACTTGCAGGTGTTACTAATCCACTATTTAAATATTGCAGGAAATTAACCATCATTACACTATTATCGGTGTTCAACTATTGTGTTAGTTTTCATGCTTATATGTTGTTGTGATGTCTCCAAATTGGTTCTCTTAAGTTATTCAAATTTATATAATTTGTTAGGAAACATTTTTTGTTGTTGTTGTTGTGTGGTTATTTTGATTGGGTTCTCGTTGGAGTGAATTAAACATCCTTTCATATAATTCATTTTAATTGGTTCCTTCCAAGGATTAAAATACTTTTAAAGTGGTTGTTCTAATTGGTTTCCCTCAAGCTAAGAATTAAAAATCCTTTCATAAGATCACAGTAATTTGGAAGAATAACATTGGGATTTATAAAAAAAAGTATAGTAACTAATAATCCTGCACGTGTACAAGGTGCAAACATCTCAAGTGCCCAAAAAGTTGGAGTTAAGTTGAAGAATAGGTTTACACTTCATACATATCTATCTCCATAAACATCATCCACCCTCCGACCCCATTCACCCAATAGATTAGGCACTGGTCAAATTGGAACAATCTTATACAAACTTTACTCATTCATTTGATTCTCAAAACATCCATAGTGGGAAATAGTCATTCACCTTGCATCTACTTCACACGCATGTGCCATTGTGAGTAGGTTTCTTAGATTAGAGATCATATTCAAACCTTCAAATCTTCCTTATTACTCAAGTATACCCACCTAGGTTTAGCAGAGCTTAAAGAGCAGGTGGTGATCAATCACATTTTCCTTGTTTGTTAGCCAACAACATACTAAGAGATTGGCACCCTCTTATGGTCTAAAAACCTGCATTTTTGAGACCTAACACATGGGTATGGTATTAATTTCTAATTTTGTAACCACTTCACCAACCTAATCCTTTAGGCTTCTTTTCACTAAGTATTCATGGTGTGGGTAGTGCATGTGCATCATAATTAGTTTGTTATTTGTTGGTGTAACTTACAGTAGTTGCATAGGCAACTGAGTACCTAAACCATATAGGAAATTCTAATTTTAGCAGACTATTTTTTTATTAGTTTCCTCTATGAATTTTTGAGCACATGGGAATTGAACTTGTAACATGCATCCAAATTTCAATTCCTTTGATCACTTTTCCATTAAACCATGGGCTCAAGTCCCTAACCTAGACCTCAATGCTTGGGTAACATTGTGTGCAAGCCTAATCTATTAATTGCATGAAATCCTAGAAGATGGTCTCATATGGCATAGTTGAAATTTATGCTAGTTCATCAAATCAATGTGGTCATAACGCTATTTTAATTGATACTATATGTCCACACATGGGAGTATATCAATTGTTAGAACAAGTCATCTTATCTTAACATGCTAATAATTTATGGTAGTAAGTATTTCTCAAAGTTACAACAAATAATTCATTAGCCTATTTGTTAGTGTTTGTGTATTCATTAACATTGACAAGACTACCATATGTTTAAATGCTTGTGGTTCATCAATAGAACAAGCATAAATTATGTGCTCCATTGCTAAATAATTTCTTTAATTATCATCTTGAAAAGGAAGGCCCTCAATAAAACATGGATAAAAATAACATTTGTTTATTTCGAGTCAATTCTTCTTTTATGCACATTGTAGATTACATGTAAACTGAACATAATTCTACATGATCAACAAGATTTTGAGAATTACAACATGCTCCTATAAATGTAAACAAATAGTATACAAACACCCCAACTTTCTTTCTTATCTTTGTGTATTACAATTCGATCATTAATGTTTTTTTTAACTGTAATAGATATTTTTTATATCAAAAATATTAATGGTGAGGTGCTAGTAATAGATAGTTTACAACATATACTTTTAATTTCTACCTCTTGCACATGGGCAAAAAAATGAGGGTAGAGTAGTTTCTATTTTTCCTGCTAATTAGCCATTGATAACTAATAATCCTATAAGTAAAATTTGCACAAAACTGACCACAAAGATTTATGTAGAGGAAAAACGTCTAATTCTAAGAGTGATTCCCAACTGTATTTCTTGAATTTGAATTACTGCATAGTGCTCTGTATCCTATAGAGTGCTCTAATTCTAATTTTGTAGAGTGTTATGTATCCTTATTCTATGAAGTTCTATAAATTCTGGGTAAGTGTTGAAGAGTGCTAAAGAGAATGAGTTTACATGTATTAGATCCTGAGTAAGCGAGTTTTATATATTTCTATTTTTTTCTTGAAATAGGAAACTAGATTAATATTGGAATGCACAACATTATAGATGGATCAATGTTGAAGGTTGACTATGGATCAATACCATGCATATGATGAGAGAGTAGCTGATGAGAGGGACATGGAAAATATCCATTTCCATGTAATGAATGTCTTGGTGGAAAGGTGAAAAAAAATATGATTTATCGACATATGATAAGATATGGGCATAGTGGTATAAGCCCTTGGGATTACAATTATTATGAAGATATGATAGAATTGCAAAGTGTGAGAGATGAAGAGGAAATGCACATAGATGAAGTGGCACCAAACATAGATGAAGAGGAAAAAATGTTAGATGAAGGGTTTGAAGTTGATAGAATGTTGAATTAGGGTCTAAATGATGATTGGGCCAAGTTGATGGAGGATGCATTAAAGCCTATGTATGCTAATTGAAAGTTAAGTCGTTTGACAATAATCCTTCAAATTCTTAACTTGCAAGTGGTGCTTGGTTGGAAAAATGAGAGTGTAGATCAGTTATTGGCATTATTAAGTTTGTTGTTACCACTTGACTCCACATTTCTAACAAAAAAAAGTCAATGTAAAAAGAAAATCACTAAGTTAGGCTTAGGGTATGAAAAAATCCACACATGTGTGAATGGTTGTGTATTATTTTGCAATAATCTTACAAGTGAGAGTGAATGTCTAAAATTTCATGAAGTGAAGTATAGAAAAGGGTTGAAATCAATTGTGGTTGCTAGAAAGGTTCTTTGCCACTTTCCAATAATCCCATGATTACTCCTCTTCCTGCATATGGCACATTGTCTAGTCTCATTGTTCATGGATACCATGGATGTACTTGAAAATTCAAAGATTTTGTGAGGCACTCAAGAATTTTGTGTAAGTGTATTTATTGTGGAAATTTTTCTTACCTTAAAATGGATCATCCATATCGTCGACAAAAGACACATTTCAATGTTCAAGAAGAGAATTGTGAAGCACCATTGCTAATAATGGGTGATTACATTGTTGAGAATGGACAAAAAAAATGTCATTTATAATTTAAAATGATGGGATTGATGGTAATAGATGTGATCCATGTAATGAAAGTAGTGTAAAATGGTTGTGCATATTATATAAGTTGCCATACTTTAAGGATATAGCCATTAGGCATACTGTTGACTTTATGCATACTGAGGAAATATAGCCTATGCTATTATAGAAACTCTTTTCGGTGCTTTTGATACTATTTCATCACATGAAAACTTTCGACAACTAAAGATTCATAGAAATATTTGGGTTGAAAAATATGATGATAAAAAATATAGAAAACCTAGTTCTCCTTATGTCTAGACAAAGGAACAATGCGCATAATTGTTATAGTTGATGTCTCAGACTTGCTTTCCCACTCGATATGTAAGTAGTAGTATTATAATCCAAACTGGAATTAATGGCTTAAGAGGCCTCAAGACCCTTGACTATCATGTCATAATCAAGAATATTTTACCTATTGTGGTAAATGTATCAAGTTTGGAAAAGGGGCCATGATTGGAAATTATAAGGTTGGGCCTAATATTAAAGAGAATGAGTTTACATGTATTAGATCCTTCAAACTTTGATAGTTTGAGGGAGGAGGTTTTTGAAGTCCTTTGTCTATTGGAATGGGAATTTCCACCAACAATATTTAACATTTCTATGCATCTTTTGATACATCTAGAATATGAACTAGAGCATTGTGGCCTAGTAAGAATGAGATGGATGTATCCTATAGAATGATATATGAAGGTTTTAAAAAAAATGTTTGTACTAGGGAAAAACTGGAAGGCAACATGTCTAAGGGATATTAAATGCAAGAGGCCATGGGATTTTGCATAAAATATATGAAGGATTTTAAAAATGTCAATTGACATGTATGGGATGATGACAAAGATGAGAGACTTGTAGGTGAAGTATTAGAAGGAAATGGATGTCACTTCAAGCTATCACATCAAGAAATATGTGTGATACATGCCTATATTCTTCACAACACATATCTGTTCGATAAGTGGTGTAGGTAAAAAATAAATAATTTATTTACTCAATTGCATTTATACATTTATATTATTAATCTTACTATTTGTACGTTAATATTCTATGTGGAAAATATGAAGAAGAGAATAAAACTTGGATGCAACATCAACCTCAAAAGCACAAATGTCATGATTTGATTCGAGGTGAATCTTTTCCAAAATTTTAAGAATGGATTGCTAATATAGTTAGTGATGCAAAAGAAGAAGGTCAAGATATAACAATGGAGGAAAGTGATCTCTCACAATTTCCACATTTATGGGCTATGCGTTTTAGTGGAATGTGGGCCTATGGTAGTCATTTAAGAGTGGAAGAAAAAGACAAAGGAAAGACAAATTGTGATTGTGATGTTAGTGCTGAATTTCTTCATGAAACCAGGAAGAAATTTTATGTTCGATTCATCCAAGAAATTATTCAAATGGATTTTTGTGAAAATAGTCCTATATTATTAAAATATAAGTGGATCTGACCATCCACAATACAATTTGATGAGTATGGATTTATACATGAAAATACACAATAATTTTTATCAAAGACGAATGAGCCATATGTTCCCCTCTTCAAATTAACCAATCATTTCTAATTGATGATGTAAGAAGCCTAGGATGGTCGTATGTTATTCAAACAGAGTCTCATTCAAAATGAAAATTCATGGAAGTTGTTGATATAATGCATGATGGGCAATATATTAATTTACAAGAAACATTCAAAGAAGTGGATGAAGACAATGATGGAGTGTTTGAAGAAGAGATTTTGATTAACAACAAAGATATTGGGAGAGATAATTTATTGCATGTCATAGATGTAGATGAGGAAGAAATTCAAGCAAATGCATACACAAGTGATCAGGATTCTGATCTTGCTGGAAATGCAGATGATTATGATGATGTTTTGTCACCTTAACTAGCCTATTACCTTAACTTGTTATCTTGTCACCTAAACTTTGTTTATATGTATGGTGCAATTTATTATTGAATGTAATAAAGATTTGAGTATAGGTGTGCTTATTCCCTATTATTTTACTGATATATTTTTGAATGTAATCATCATTATTCTGCTAGTATATTGTATACAAAACCTGAGATGTTCACTGCTGATTTGAAGTGCATCCAAAGTTAGGTTCAATCATTCTTCTTAGTTTTCTTACTTTGGTTGAAATTAATTTTGTTTATTTACAATATAATTTCCTGTATATCCTATATGTTTTCTAGATGCTAGACTTTTCTAACTTCTCTAGAACTACTAGATATGAAAAGAAGAAAGAAAGGTCTAAAAGTATCAAATAATACAACAAGATACTTGTGAAAGTAAACAAATCTTTAAAATTATGGCAATAAATTGTAGTCATTTCTCTAATATTTGGATAACTTTAGTTTGTAATGCAACTTCTAGCCTCTACATGCATTAAATATGCTTGTATGAAGGAAACAATAATGAACATCTATGATTTAATAATACATATATATATCTTAACATTAGGTGAACAAAATATTTAACCTATACTATTAAATAATTTGTGTGAAAAGACAAGTATAATTCCCTGTCATGCTCCCCCTTACTATTTTTGAAAAGTTAAAAAACATTTACAAGGCACTGTACCCTACACAAAGAGCCACAAGGGCCAGAAAAGGACAAGTCTTAAACAACTAACATAAATAGGAAAAAACCAGAGACAACCCAAAGGCAACACAACAACAACAGAGAAACAACAGACCGACCAGCAATAGGAGCAACTAACTGGCTTCATCCCAGTTCTTGATTAGGAGGTCCATCGCCTAATCTCCCACCCACTCTTTATTTTCCTGGCTATTGTTCCCCTCCAGTTCCTCTTTTATGGAATTTGATAGAGTACTCATAACAAAGTGACCCAGTTTCATGGTGAAGCGGGTCAACCCCCGAAATCTTTTGTCTAGAGTGTCCAAACACTTTGCCACCTTATCCGAATCCACCCCAACATCCATAGCACCCTGAACCTCATTAGGCTCATCCACCAGCGACTGTGAAGGGTGCGAGCCAGAGCCATCAGAAGGGAGCTTGCTGTCCACCAGAGTAAGCTGGGGCCTCTCCACTAAATCTTCTTCTACCTCTTCTGACTCTTCATCCTTGTAACCCTTGTTGTTCAACTGCTCCTCGTCTGAATCCTCAATGATTAATCTCTTCTTGCTGTTCTTAGCTAGCCTCCTAGATCTCCTCCTGACACTTTCCCCTCTAGTCACCTCTATGTTCCCCACAACCGTGTCCCCTCTAGAATCTTTCATAACCGCATTCTTACCCTTGCCATCTTTGACAGTCTCAACCTGCATGCATTTATCCTTACCTTTTTTTGACATTGTGGCAGTAACAACAGTGTCAGCTTGAGTTGCTTTTAGCTCATAGAGCCCTTCCGCCACACTGGCATGGGCCTTGCCTAACCCACCCTTAATATTTTTGGAGGTAAATTTGGTCTTGACATTTCCCAAATTATCAATATTAGACCTCCAAGGAGGACTCTTGGACCCAGCCGGGGAGATATGCACCATGGAGAGGGGTTCAATGTTCTCAACATGGACAGCGGTGATGGCTTTGGGTGGGCAGAGGGCAAGATGAAAGTGATACAAGTGGAGAATTAGCCCCTAATGGAGCGAGAGCGGCAGAAGATCATAGGGATTTCGGCTGGCCGATGCTTTACACTTGTCCATAGAACTTTCCAGGTCCATTAGAAGGAAAAACATAAAACTAAGAAGCATTTTGTGCCTAAGGTGGTTTAACAGGGGGAAATGATAAAAGAAGCAAGTTTTGAATCTACCTTCGAGCATAATGTATTTCATCAGCGCCATGCAACCTGGTCCCATGACTTAGGAAGCTCTTCCCTTTCAAACCTCGCCTGGTTCCTAACAGGGGTCTCCTCTCCTTTGAAAAACACCTTTAGGCTCTCATGGTCTGGCTTTTTAGTGTGCTTAGGATATTTTTTCCCTTCACACAGCAAACCTGTAGCCTATGCAATAACATCCTCGCTGATTTCAAATGAAATCCCCCCAATGGAGACCCTCCTGCCCTTCCACGAGCTGGCAAATTGACCCGATAAAATGGGATCATGGCCGACTAAGCTTTCCATGAGTGGAGCAATTCCTCCCTCCACACAAATGAGCCAAACAAGCGGGTTGTTTCGGAATTCATCACAACTGTCCAGTTCTATTTCTGTCTGAACGCGATCACCACCCATACTTCCAGACTCCACAAGAAATTCATAGAAATGCAAGAGATACCAAAATTAGCAGTCGCAAACAATAATCTTAACCAGATAGTTAAGGTAGGGATTACAGTGGAGCAAATCTAAACTCGCATACCAATCACACGCGCGGAGGGGAAATATGCCATAGTGAGAAAAGACACAAATTTTAATGAATTTATGATTAAGTATAGAGGGAGAATGTTGGCGGAGATGTAGGAAAAGCATAAAATCCCATGCAGACGGACTGACAAACTAATTTTAGTGATTCTCCAAACTAAGCCAAAAGATCCCCTAGCTAAACTAACTGGCTTGAAGTCTCTAGAAAGCGACCAAATCATATCATAGAAAGTCACATCATTATTAATACACTCACTCCAAAAGTAATGAGGAGATAAAACAAGCAATCCAATTCCTAAACGAGTAGCCCAAACAGTATGGTCCCTCACCTGATAATAAGTCATAGCCTTCCAATTAATCCACATCACGCCACCAAAACTAGACTTGAACTCCTCAATTAAATCCCCACTGCACCATCTCATCATAATCTTATAAACTAAACCCATCCACCAAGTCCAAAGGACATAGATGTGGATGCTCCTTCCCCTACTCCACAGTCGCTCAGCTTTACTAGGATATTTCCACTTGTACTCTATACCAATATAGACATTCATCCACCAACACATCCAAATTAACCAATGGGCCCCCCATTAGCTCTCGTCATCCAAAAGTTGAACATCATTATAAACCATGGTAGCCTTTTCCTGCTCTATCAATGCTTGAATATTTGGCGGTAGTCTTTCCTTATTCCTCCAACATCTAGCCAAGTCCCAACCCAAGCCAAGATTAGCCAAGGCATATGCCACACAGTTGCCTTCTCTAAAAATATGAGTCACCTTTTTGTCTCTTAATTTAGACATAAGGAAGCTAGCATCCATCAAAATGTCCATGGTATTCCAACCTATAAATCTATCTTTTTCCACAGCATCCATCACCGCTTTGGAATCTCCTTCAATATGGAGATTAACAATCCCTAGAGAAACAATGATTTTGAGGCCCATAAACAATGCATGAGCCTCAGCCACCAGAGCTGACTGAACCCCAATGCCACCAGCAAACCCCACCACCATATTCCCCATAGAGTCTCTGATAATCCCACCTATGCTTGCCCTTCCTGGGTTGCCTTTAGCAGCCCCATCAAAGTTCATTTTGAACCATCCACAATCCAGAGGCTCCCATTTGGTATTTTTCCTAGCTAGTTGTTTTGAATTATCAAAGGCATTAGCCTTTAGAACCTGGTGCCATTCCTTGGCCAATTTTATTTCATAGTCCATCGGCCCCAACTCAGGAAGTTTCCCATCAAAGAGGGAGATGTTCTCCTATATGAACCAAACACCAATGCCAAACACCTCCTTAGGGCTCCGCTCAATATTCCTAAAAACCTTGTTATTCCTCTCCTTCCATAAACACCATCCTAAGATTGGGGGGGTCTGCCTCCAAATTTCAATAGTCAGAGGATGGAAAAAATGCCCATTCCAGCCTAGAATAAATGACAAAAGGTCTTTGTTTATAACCTAGTGGCTATCAAGTTTCTCAAAAGCCAACCCCCAAACTTTAGCAACATACGGGCAATGTAACAAAAGATGGCTGATAGTTTCCTCCCCATCCTTGCAAAGGAAACATCTATTGGGAAACCATAACCCTGAGTTCTCAAGTTGTCTTGAGTTAAGATCCTATTATGATAGGCCGTCCACCATAAATTTTTTATTTTAGGAATCATGTGGCAATTCCAAACCCTCCTCTAGTGTTTCTCAACAGGAATTTCCTTAGTCAATAGTCTGTAAGCAAAATGAATTGAAAGATCCCCCTGCTTATCTAAATCCCAAAAGAACTCATCCTCCCTGTCATAGGAAGGAAGCCTGATATTGGAGAGCAAACCATGAAGAGATCTAGTAAGGCGATAAATGTCAAGAGAGTGGGGGCAGCAAAGGGAGAGATCTCTCCAACTCCTAGCTCCAGGAGGCCCAGCCACATAGTCTCTAATATATAACCCAAAGAATCTCTGAGCTTCATCCATCACCGCTCTAAAATCAGAGCCAGCCAAGGGGGAATCCAGAAGCCAAGCATCATCCCAGAATCTGATTTTGACCTTGTTTCCCATTTTCCATTTGATCCCTTTTTTTAGCAGGTCTTGTGTGCTATAGATGCTCCTCCAGATTATAGAACCAAGGGGATGGGGTTCCGAAAGACAATCAATCAAAGGCCTATTCTGGAGGTACTTAGCATTCAAAATTTTGCACCAGTCCTTGGTGTTCCTTAACTGGTCCCACCCAACCTTGGCCATCAATGCCCTATTAGAGATAACTATCTTTCTTATTCCAAGCCCACCACAATCTTTAGCCTGACAAACCCTTTCCCATTTTACCAAAGCAATCTTCTTTTTTTCCTCAGTTCCTGACCAAAGGAAATTCTTTGAAATCTTTCAAACTTCTTTGCAATATACCTAGGCATCTTAAAAATAGCTAGGAAGTAGGTGGGGATACATTGTATAATCGCAGTAAGAAATTGGAGTTTCCCAGCATGACTAAGCAAGGAGCCCTTCCAACCAGCCAACTTCCTTTGGATCCTCTCCAAGATAGAATACCAAAAGTTCGGTTGAACCTCTTTAACCGTTAGTGGGAGCCCAAGGTACACCAATGGGAGAGAGTCCCCAACACATCCCAGGATCCCAGCCACCCTATTTTGCAAATTTGGCAAGCAATTAAAGAAGTAAGTCTTGCTCTTATTGTAGTTGATGCATTGACCAGAGCAGGAGGCATAGCTGTTAAGGCAAGCTTTCCATTTCTTGGCTTCCACAACAAAGGCCTTCCCAAATAGGAATGTGTCATCCACGAATTGCTGCATAACAATCGGATAGAGAGAGGTAGCCACTCTAACACCAGATATGGAGCCCTCTGACAACGGACTCGTAAAGTTCCTACTAAGCACATCAACAATCATAATAAAGAGATAGGGGGAGAGAGGGTCTCCCTGTCTAAGTCCTCTTCTAGCAGAGGAGAATCCACAAGGAGAACCATTCACCAGAATCGAGAACTTAATAGTACAAACACACTCCATAATGAGCTTAATGACTGAGCTGTTAAAGCCAAACTTAGCTAGGACCTTAGGCATGAATTCCCACAGAACCTTATCATAAGCTTTGGAAATATCAAGCTTAAGTGCCATCCCTGCATTATTGCATCTATCCATAGAATGGAGCAGTTCATGAGTAGTCAAGGAAGCATCAAGAATGTGGCACCCTGAGTCAAACCCCAATTGAGTATGATTTATAATTTTATCAAGCAGAGGTTTGATCCGATTAACAAGGATCTTAGATATGATCTTATAGAAGGTGTTACAAAGACTGATAGGTAAAAAATCAGACATAGATAGAGGCTCACTAATATTGGGGATAAGGGCAATGAAAGTGTGATTCATTTGTTTAAGAATCTTACCAGATTTAAAGAAGTCCCTAGCCGCAAGCACAAGGTCCCAACCCACAATATCCTAGAAGATTTAGAAGAAAGCAGGGGGAACCCATTAGGTCTAGGAGCTTTGAAGGCTCCCATGCTAAAAGTAGCCAACCAAACCTCTTCCGTGGAAACACTCCTAAGAATTCCCAGGTTATCTGCCAGAGAGATGGAAGCAGGGAGATGTTGGAGGATCTTTCAATCCAGAGCCATGTTGGGCGCCTCTGTAGGGGCCGAAAAAGCCTCCTTGAAATAATTAACCGCACAAGACTTAATATGAGCTTGATTAGATATCACCTTCCCAGAGGCTCTTGTCAATTTATTAATTTGATTCCTTTTCCGATGTTTGATGGCAGAAACATGGAAAAAAGACATGTTCCTGTCTCCTTCCTTCAACCATTGAACCCTCGATTTTTGCTTCCAGAAGACCTCTTCATTTTTTAAAACCTTTTCCCATTCCATTCTGGCATCCTTTTCCTAATTTTTGGTCCACTGACTGACATCTCCCTCATCCATATTCTTCTGCAAGGTCCTCAACCTCACCTCGAACTATTTTTTCCTTTGATAAACATCCCCAAACACATTCCTGTTCCATCCCTTAACCATCAGTTTAATATGTTTGAGTTTATAGCAGAGCCTAAACATAGGGGAACCTTGGACAGGAATATTCCACCATTCAACAATTTTATTTTTGAAATCAGGGTGAGAGTTCCACATTATTTCAAAATGGAAAGGATAGGGACCACCAGAAGGACGAATATTAGTGGTCAGAAGAAGAAGATTATGGTCTAAAACTATCCTAGGCAAAGTAACCAGGTTGGCCTCCAAGGCATTAGTCCAATGGGGAGAACAGAGGAAGCGGTCAAGCCGAACTTGAATCAAATCGCCACTAGCCCTCCTATTAGACCAGGTGAAATGTTGGCCCAGAAGTTTGATATCTATTAACCCTGAAGAACACATAAAGTTTTCCAGATCCATCAAACTGTTAGTGTAATCCACAAAGCCCCCACTTTTTTCAGATGGTAACAGAGGAGAGTTGAAATCTCCAGCAACAAGCCACCGACCTCCCTTGTTCATATTAATCTTAGTCACCATATTATCCCAAAGAATATTCCTCAAGTTCCTTTGATTAGGAACATAAATATTTATTATAGACCACACAACTCTGCTAATGAAGAACGAAACCCCTATGCTAGTTTTACAATGGAATAATCCAAAACCCTACAAACAAGAAGGATTCCAAAGCATGGCCAAACCACCTGAAGCTCCCTCAGCATCACTATGAATATAGGAGGCATTAGGCCATAGAAAGCTAGCAACTTTGTCAAAATTAATCATCAACATCTTAGTTTCTTGCAGGAGAAAAACATCAATCTTATGCTCCACTATGTAGTTCTTCAAGGCACACTGTTTGTGCGAACTATTTAGCCCCCGGACATTCTGAGACATAATCCTCATTTCTGACCTTTTTTTGAGGACACGTCCAATCTCCTTTGTTTCCTCAGGGAAATCTCATTTGTCGTTTCTCACATTCTGGTGGATCTCTGAGAGGGTCTCCCAGGCTTGGAATCACCTCCAACATTTTCCTTCTTCTTCCTTCCCTTCTTCTTAGGCGTAGTCCATATCCCTTCATCTTCTACTTTCTCCAGCATTAAGCTTCCCAGGTTTTCAGTAGACTCCTCAATCATGCCAGAACACTCTTCCTCCCAAATTTCACCCTCTTCAACCGAATCCCCATAGGTCCTCTGAGAGGCCATCAAAGACAGCAGAAAGACAACCGATGAACCTGAACCAACAATCCCATCAGAAGCCCCCACAGTCAAGTTAACAACAGCCGAGGATCCAGGATCTTGAGGCAAAGAGACCTCCCTAGGAAAGGTTCCCAACACCGAAGAGACACCAGGGTTCAGATTAGTGTGAGGAAAAGCAGGGGGTGGAGTTCACGGAGAATGCACAGGAGGCCGAGCAGGGTCTGGGGGAACCAGCTTAGAGACAACCGAAGGCCTCGAGGTATCCGCAATCGGATTCATGGGATTTAACACATCCTTGGTCTCCCGACTGACTAAAGATTTGCAGTCAGATATAAGATGCCTAGCTTTGGCACACCTTTGCCAAAATACCATCGCGTTTTCGTAACAAACAGGTTGGATCTAGTTCCCCAACTTAGAACACAACTTGATAGAGTTTGGAAGGATTTTATCAACACAAATATTGACATAGAATCGAGCAAAGACTAACTTTGACTTCGATTTAGTGACAACATCCGTAGTAACAAACTGCCCCAACGAATCACCAACAGCCTTGAAAATCGTTTCATCCCAAAACTCTAGAGGAAAACCTGGTAATCTCACCCAAATGGGAGCTGACATATTAAGGTCAACAGCAGGGTTGAAACCAGGTTTCCATCGGCACAGAGCAAGGTTGTGCTTCCCATAGACCCACGGGCTCAATGACAAAGTGGTCACCAAGTCCTCAGCTGCAGCAAACCTAAAGAGGAAGAGACCCCCAGCCATCGCTTGTATCTCCACACTACCCTTAAGCTACCACTTCATAGCAACCCACTGTAGGCCGATAGGAGAGGAATCTTCCCACCACCGCATTCTCCAAGGAGGAAATGATCCTGTCACTAATCGAATCCGGTATGTCAAATACAATACTAGCAGTTGAAACAAATTTAGGAGGAGCTAAAAATAAGGAGGAGACTTGTTTCCCACTAGTCAAAACATTCTTCCAACCGACAACTAGAGAAAACTCAACCGCTGGAACAGAAGAACCGCCTGGAGAAGCCAAATCCTTCAAAATTCTTGAAGGAGAAAGCGTAGATCTCGTAGAGAGGGTACCCACCAGACATGTCTCCAAAGGAGTGGAGCATGGGTTAGGAGGGGGTAAAGGGGGACCATTAGATACCCCCATGATAGAGTCCACCATGTGCACAAAACTTCAAAACTCCAAAGAGTGGGAAAAAACAACACGAGTGCCTAGCAGAGTAAAGTTATAGACTCCCCCTTACTGTTATGCTCCCCTTAACTTTAGTATTGTCATGTTGTTCTAGATCATGCTATGTTTTAATATTTCAATTATCCCCATTTGACATCAATGGAAAAGGTTCTGGTCAATTAACCCCCTAAATTAAATCTCCTCATCAACTTGTAGTGTTGCTCCCCTTATTTGCTATTTTCTTTGGCTTATTCATACTTCGGGGTTTATAAGTTCAAAATTATTTTGAACCTTTCCACCATGATCAATTTCAATTTTTCTTCTTTTTTGTTGTGAATTCTATGATAGAAACATTGATTACCAGTATGTCCACTAATTGTTTTCTTCTTTGGATTGAAAATGCAACTCTTGAATTACCAAATTTGGTTATATAAATTGACTACTTTTTAGATCATAGGTCTATTACAACAAGGGCTTATACCCTTGACTCCAGGTTCTAAAGTATTATGAGCATGCATTAACCATAGCATAGGGTTGACTTGTTTCTTTTTTAGTTTGAATCGTATTGGAACTCCTTGTTGGAGTCCAACTTAATTTTGTCAGTTGATATCCAATTGAGAACACGTGATGTTCGATTGATCATTTCACATGCCTTTTGTCCTTTATTCTTGGAGATTGCTTCTAAAATCCTTAGATTCTTTCTTCTTTTGTGTGCTTTATCCCACATGTGTGCATACAAATATTTCTTGTGCCGAATGAACCCTTTTTCTTGGGATTAAGAATTTGGTCAGTGATGATCCCAATTTCCTTTGAGGCTGGTAGTGTCCGACTCATTGGAATTTACTATTTTCTTTTTCAATATGTCTTTTTTTAGATTTCAAGTCAGAAGGCTTGTGTGATGTTCTTCAAGAACCTATCTGGATTTGAATACTTGAGTATTGTTTCACTTCATGAACATCTTTCCCATTATGTAGACAAATTTTGTTTGATCCCCATGGATTTATTCAGATTCTCTTCAAATTATCAGAATTTTCCCTGATCAATTGAATTGATTCACGTACATTCATTCATGTTGTAAAATCATGTCTTTCTGATTTTGTAGTGCACCTTATTCTTTGTATATTTTCCTTGTTGTGTCTCCTTTCGATTATCCTTTCCTTCTTGGTGATCATTCTTTGCTTATTTGTATATGAGATATATCTTCAACTAAGGAATACATCGACCTTATCAGAGATGAAAATGGGGAATTTTCTCCAAATCTAGCTGATTTCATTAACACGATTAGACGAAGTAATAATATTAAGAAGACTTGTATCAAAATGTTAGCTAAGATTGAAGCTGAATCAAGTGACGTCAACGATCTTGTCATGATTCATAAAATCAAGGAACTATCTAAGAAGTATAAGCCTGCTCCTTTGGATACACTAATTGACTCAAATTCATTTGATGGTGAAGAAAAAGATTCTTCAATTTTGGTACTTGCATCTACGTCCACCTTTGCCAATGAGCCTATTGATGTTTCTTCTTATGTCGATGATGCTAGCCTAGTTTACATAACTCTTGAGACACCTCCTCCTGCACCTAATATTGAAAATGATGATCTAGTCTATATCACTCATGAGAACCCTCCTACTACTCTATAGGATGCACTTGTCTTTTTCTTACTTTATTGTGCTTCATTTGTAGATGACCTCATTTTGACTACTTCAGAGGTCTTTCACATCTTATAATGTAACAATGTTTTTATGTAATTGAAGATTACCACTTGATTTTACATACTTGACTGCTATTATTTAGTTTCTCACATTTATTTCCATAGTAACTCAAATCTAATACTCGTGTTTCATATATCAAACATAGTTTGTGTTAGGACTGATAAAATTTTGCATAAATCTATCTCTAAAAACCCTAACCCTAAACCAGTGACAAATTGTATTGTGTTATAATTCCTTTATGCACCCTATCACTCAATATTTTCCACTCTAAGTATCCCATTTGTTCTCCCATAGTCATATTCCTATTAATTTCATACTTGTTATCGACTCCTAATTTGAAATAGCCTATATTGAGGAGAATAAATTATATCTATAGGAGTTACTTTAAATTCCCCTGGATAAAATGATTGGCATGAAAAGGCTTAAAAATCATTGAAGAGACCACACCATATTGGTAAGATTTACCTTAGAGTCCCTTTGATAAAATAGTTCACATGAAATAACATAAAATACTATCGAAGACACTACAACATATCAAGAGGAGATGCTTTAGAGTCCCTTCGATGAAATGATCCGCATTTAAAACATAACATTTATCAAAGAGATTGAATTATTCCAAATCTAATAATACAAAAGGGAAATATTACATCAGCCAAAATCAAAGAGATATGATTTAATATAAAATGGGCCCATAGATACATCGAAGTGAAAATAGAAATTCAAAGAGAAAATTTCAAGATTTCTTTGATGAAAAGATCGAAGGGACTTTGAGATATCAAATGGAGTAGTTTTAAGTCCCTTCGATGTAACAAAAAGGGCATATAATTAAGGAATTCATCAGGGAGAAAGTTAAATATCAGTGGAACAAACATATTGGTCCCTTCGATACAACAAATGCACCACCCCACCTTATTGATATGATAGCAATATTTTAGGGAGACAATTGATTGCAATGATAGATTCATCAATGGTTGATAATCAAAATCATTAATGATACTAATGATGGTAGAGAAGTTGGAATTAGATGATATTCATGAACCAAAGATGAATGCATTTTAGTTGGTCTTGAAAATTCCTTGAGCATCCAGATAAAGAAGAGATGAGGAGCGAAGTAGTGGTTGGCGACGAAAGAACTTGAGAAGAAATTACTGGTTCAAGTAAGTGCCTAAACCTGAATTGAGTTTTTTCTAGTATCCAAACCAAGTAAAATTGTAAGGACAAGGGTTTTTATAATATGGAAAGCACATTTGAAAAACCTAAGGCTAAAAGACAAAAAATAAAAGCTCGATATTTAAATCAAGATTTGATTGATCAATGCCCTGCCTCTAGATCAAGGTCTATAAGAAGTGCATAATTGAACCCCGGAGCTGAAAAATTAGAAGATAAATAGAGGGTTTTGGGTGACACATGGACTCCAATGAGGGGTTATGATATGTTAATATATCATTATAGAAAATGCATAGGTATCAACCCGTATCCAACCCACGGAGACTGAATTTGGGGAGATTAATAGCACCCAATATATTTGTCAATGTGGAATTAATTAGGGTACTTGCAGAAAGATATGACCCAAAGACATGTATGATTTAATTCATAGATGGGTCTTCCTTTGTGCCTATTACAAAGAATTATATTTCCATAGTGTTTCAATTATACACAAGCACAAATATGAAATTCAAGATTAGAGACCTTTCGGAAGAGTACTGCAATATATGGATACTAGCTATAAGAGATGGAGGTTGCCTTTGCATAGGTCATGAGCTGAAGGGAATCAAATCAAAGTATTTTCAGATGATGAGTGCCCTCTATTCTCTGTGAGCTTATTTAAAGAATATTTTTAGTATACTTATTACTCTTCCTATCAAGTTCTAGGTTTGGATACTCTGGCACTGATGTCCATAGCTCCAATGGTCTTAATAGATGATAAACAAAACCAAGATGATAGACCATTTGATTATGTTGAATACTTAGAAAATGAGCTTAATAATACCCTCACCTCTATCAAAAACAATAATGAATGCATATGTTTCAAACACTATTCATTTTTTATGCATCTCATCCTACATGAGGGGAAAAACATTGGCATATGGAGTAATCATTTAAGGATAAAAGGTATGGATGACAATGGAAACATTAGGCCTGTACAAATGTGGAATGCAATATGGGATAGAAGATGTGTTAGATCACATTACTTATACTTTGAAGAATATTTTTTAAACCCACTTTACAAGCTTCTCGGTCACCCTTGTGACTATAATTTGTCACTAGAAGAACATAGGTTTCTCCGATCTAAAGACAAGGATCAAAGAGGAATTTCGACCATAATTGGAGACACTGGTATACATGTGATGATTGCACTAAGATCCAGGTGTATGGTTTTGAGGGAACCCCATTTCTCTTTCCAAATATAGTTCTATGTAGGGTAGAATACTTGGAAATCATTAGGCAGATGGATTATTCATATTTTATGCATCTTAAATACTATAAAAAATAATCACTCATGATTGGTATGCTTTGTTTTGGTTATTTTTTTGTTATTTCTAAAAAAGGATATAAACTTATTGATAACAAATTAGAACATTATAATTTTCCAAAGGGAAATGAGAGAAAGGATTTTGATCCTGAATAGTTTATCAATAATTTCAAAGTGAAACATAGGTTAAAAGGATATCAACACGTGCTCCTTACACAAGATGACCTAATCATGAATGTTGATGAACACCATGCGACTAGAAGAAGAAATATATACAATAGAGTAATGATGGATGAGGCATGGAGAATGAATAATAATTTATATTACACAAGTTCCTTCCCCGAAGTTGAAGATCACATGGAAAAATTGGATAAATTAATTTTACATGAAGTTGAACTTACCATGGATGTGCCACCTTTTGTGTTCAAAAGAAGAAATAATTCTCCTTTAATAGAAGATGTTGTAGGGATGCAGATTGAGAATGTAGATCCATTATGCTATATATCTCCACAAGCCATCCTTGATGTTAGTTTCTCTATTGATACATTTGTGGCATGTGAAGAAGAAATTAAAGGTGAAGTTGAATATGAAAAAATAATTAAGCCTATTGTGGAAAAGTATGAGCCCCCACCAGAAAGAAATGTACTTATGTTAGAATCTTCAAATCAACTTTCTGATGATGTGAGGCATATTTCAAGCCATGAACTCATTTTTTATGAATATAAAGGAAAATTGATAAGAGAAAAGGTTAAGGAAATTACCCTTGAGAAGGAAGTAGAAGCCCTAAAGGAGCTGCAGGAGGAAGTAGATAAAGAGATGAAAAATATTACTCTAGAAAAGGGATGAGAATTAATAGAAGAGGTTGGTGTTATGATCCTCTTAGGGTGGGATATAAGTTCTAAAATTGTGTTTGATAGCATTAGGAGGAGTCAGAATAAGACCTTGAAATTGAGCACTGAAGGAGTGGACAAGATCTACACAGTGTCAAGGTACAATATTGATAATGCAACTCTTCAAATTTGGGCTCTGTATCCACCAGATAGGAGGCCAACAATTTTTGATTATCCAAACAAGGTATTTGGTCATCTTCTCATGCATAGAGGGAGATACTGATCCAATTGGGATTGCAAACCTAAACATTAATGTTTCCAAGTTTACTAAAGCCCAAATTGAGAAGTTGGTGAGGGACAATCAAAAATATTTTTTTGAAAATGAAAATTTAAGACATGAAATATCTAGGTACAAAGAAATTTTTCCATATTCTTTAAGATCTTACCCACAAGAGTTAGATCGTGATGTCAGGCTATTGGAAGCAGTGACTGAAAATGAATATTGGAAACATAAATTTGAAAAGACTCAGAAGAAATGTGAAAAATTAGATGAAGAAATGAAGTCTATCAAGTTTAAGATTGTTTCAGAGTTGATAAGAAATAGATTTGAAAAGGTGCTCGAGAAGGCTGGTGGATTTTGGACAATTTATAATAAAACTTATGATGCTCTACAAGAACACAATATATTACAACATAGAATGATGGAAACAAGGGAAGAGCTAATGGCTAAAGGAAATATTGATGGTCAAATACTCAAGACATGGGATGAATTGGTCGATATGCACAATCGCTTTCATGTTGTGCTTACAGAAGAGCTTGGTGACTTTGATCAACCATTGGATATGCCTTTTCTTGATTTCTTTGATGATTTTGGTGATCTTAAGGAACAAAATGTATGGAAGGATGAATAGTCTTAGTTAATGCCTCAAGATCTCAACTTGATAAATGATGAATTGATGGTGGTGGACAACACACACTCACAAATGGAAGTGATGTTCGCTTTAGAGTTCACTATGAGGGATTTGATTTCCGTCATTCATACATGCACCAATGAAAAATATGTTGAACATTTTCCCGTGGTAACCTATTCATTACATGAGTAGTGTAGAGACAAAATGCCTCATCAGATCCAAGAATATCTGTTTGTGAAGATGGAGATTGCAAAAAATTTCTAAAATTTTAATTATGTTTAATTTTATGTTAAGAGTAAAAAAACATTAATGAATAGTTGTGTCTTTTTGAAGTGTAACGGTCTATAGCTTGTATGCTTCCTTTATTTTGTATAAGAAGGAAACTAGGACCAAAGAAAAGATAGAGACGAAGGGGCAGAAAGAATAGAAAGCAATAATATAATGTAATTTTAAAAATAAGACTTTTGATACAACTATAATATCATTTGAAGTAAATTAATGGAGAATTTATCATTTGGTGACCGAACTTTTTGTTTCAGTTGCTTCTTATTATCATTATGTATGGTTATGTGACTGTCTCTAGTTTGATATTTCTTTATTATCTAAATTGTTTTATCAAGGATATATTTGATTTATCAGAGCACATTTTTTGTTTTTGTGTGGTTCATTTAACTAGTTTCTTCAAGGAAGAATTAATGTCCTTTAAGTAAATCATAGTAATATGGGAGGATTATTCAGATCGATAAGAAGAGTCTCATAATTACTTCATTGCACATTTATGTAAGGCATAAACATTTAAAATTTCCAAAAAACTCGAGTTATAGCCAAAAGGGAGAACACATATCATTCACATCTTGACTTCACTTCACAATAGATAAAAGGAAATTATCATACTTATTGCAAAAAAAAAAACTCATAAAACCTTATTTATACACTTTAATTTTCTGCAGTAGGAGTAGAAGTAGAAGTTAGTTTCACATTTAAATAATCTATTTCAAAACCCTCATGCCATATTGAAATAGATTGGGAAAAATCATCTAATTGAAGAAGTTGTGATCACATGAGGATAATCTAATTAAAGGAATTGAGGATGATTTAATTGAAAAAAACTGTCACACAAATCCTTCAAAAGTTATAATCTTCTTAGATATCACCATTTAATTATGGAGAGTGTATGTTCATTGGTGATCAAGGCACACCCACCTAGGCGAAGTAGAGCCTGAAGAGAAAGGAATTCCAACCATCTTGGTTGATTTTGTTATTGGCTAGATCCTTGTTAAACTTGAAGAAAAAGCTTGACATAATCTTAGAGTTTAGCAATCTGTATATTTGGGAACCAACAGTTTAACCATATGAAAATATAGTGACAAACTTGAGTATTCATTTTATGCACTATCATGATGTAATTACTTTGCACAATTTTAGCATTGCTCTAGCTTTATCTCACCCTTTTCTTCTCATAGGTATATTGGTTTTACTCGGTTGAAACATATAACTTCTAGAATTTATCAAAAATAGTAATATATTCATGTTCATTGAGAGACACTATTATTCCATATTAACTAACACTTAGAATATTTCATATACTTCTTCAAATTGGATTTTATCTTGATGCCCTTTGATGTTATTTATACATCTCACAAAGTACCTTTATCCTAATCACTTGTTTTTTTATGAATTAATGAACATCAATGACACTACTTTGACATCAATGACAACTTCATGTTCAACATGAAGAAGAAAGTGGAGAGTTATTTAGAAGAAAAATGAAACTGAAGAATAAATTGGATAGTTGTTTAGAATCAAAATAAAACTAAGAAAAATTGTTTATAGACAAAAAGAAAAGGAGGATACACAAAAGTTGATGCTCAATGGATTTGAGAACATCATAATTAAGACCATCAAGTAAAGATAACTTTTGTACTTTTGAGTATGTATATGAACAACATGGAATGGTGATGATGATACATTATGTTATCACCATGTTTTAAAACTTTAGTGATGGAGCTTAAATGGTGAAAGTGCTAAATTTTTCATGAATTTAGCAGTGATATGGCGGTGATCATTCTAGGGTTTTATGTTTTATTTCCCCAACAACCATTTATCGAATGTTGAATGAAAATGTTTCTAATCCCTTAGAAATGGTCACTTTTAATGAGTTTGTTCTAAAAGAAAAATCCCATTTGATGTCCAAAATTTGAGATTCAAACTCATATTCCACAACTGTTCTACTGATTCAAGTTGTTGATTTATACTTTATTGTTTATTTTGACATCAAGAAATGAGGAAAAAGACTTTAAGTTGCAAATTAGATGATAGTGATCATAATGCTGAAATTTCAGTGATAGATTATGAGCACTTTCATAGAAAAAATGTGGCCAAGAATAATGAATATTTATCACATCTTGGTTTGACAAACAAACAATTTGTAAATACACTAAGTAGTATATTATTTATTTAATAATGTTTTAATGAAATTTTATATACAAGAGATTTATGTATATAAGACATAATATGATATTTTTTGGTTTTATAGGAAATAAAAAGAATGAAAAGAAAATGCAGAGAAAAAATAAAAGGAAAGAAAAGATATAGTGTCACCAACTCGTAGAAGCCAACACATTTGTGATTCAACAAATGTAGTTGGTGAAAATAATAGTTGTGATCATGTGCAACCTGATATAGCACATGGTGATCTGCAACATCGTGATGATCTCTTAGCATAAAGTCTAGGATATATTATTGAAAAATATGAGAGCAAAGGAATAGTAAGTCTACATATGATTTATTCAGGATTAAAGGATGTGTTTGAAGTGAAATCTATGGAGAATATTAGTAATCTACATACTCATGCTACACCTGATGTGGCCAAGGAGCATGAAGTTTTGATTAATGAAAGTCATGAAGAGAGACCACTTGCATCTGGTATGCCTCAAAGTGCACCTATTGCATCTACAACTTTTGATGGAACTAGTAGATCGACCATAAATATTGGTAGTGGTTTAATATAAAATGTGTCTTCATTTGTCAAAATACAAAGATTGAGTCAAGATTTATATAGATCTATAGAGACGAAATCAAAATAAAGAAAATTAGAAGGCAAGAAGCCATTCTTGGTTGAGGTTTTGAGAGATGGTGATCCCATTGGGCCAAATGCTGCAAGGTGGGCATCTGAGTTGGGTGTAAGATGGAGGGCCAATTTGGATATTTGCAAATCAAATTTTGTAGAGAAAGATCCATGAAGTGTGGAAAATATTATACAAAAAATGGAAAATGCTTTTGACACTACTGGTGGAAAAATCTCTAGAAAATATTACAAGCAATAGATGAGACTTTTGATGAAAATTTTTAGATATAATTGTAGAAAAACAATCATGGAGGGAAAAGAGAGGTTAGATTCCACTCTATCTCCCAAACAGTGGGAGGCATTGAAAGAAATTATGCATTTCGAAGAATATTTGACAAAGAGTAACAGAGGCAAGAGAGCAAGAGATAATGTGAGGGTTGGATATACATTTGGATGAGGCAAGTTGTAGGCCAAAATGGAAAAATTTGGTGTAAGTGTATGGTTTTTTGGTTCAATTTAAGCTATATTTTTTATTTTGATTTTTTATTGAACTGGCTATATGTTGAAATTCACATCGTATTTTAGGTGGAAAATAGTAATAGAGAAGCATGTTCAAAAGATATTGTCAATTATATGGCAGCACTAGATCCTAGTAAATCTAAGAGTAGGATGAAGTGGAAATATAGTTCTTTAACAAAGATTTAACAACCATCTATTAGACACCCAATAAGAGCCTCTCCAAATCATGTCAACTCAAATGAAGGGTACCAACATGTAATGAGTTGCATATACGGTCAAAATGAAAAAGTTTCACAGTTGTTTGCCTCCGTTAAGCCTATATTTTATGCATGGAATGAGCATAATTACACGAATTCAGATGAGGTAAGAGGCTCTATTGATCTCATTTATTCTTGTTTGTAAATTATATATACAATTGCCTCTTAATATGTAGATTGAAATTTGAGCGTAGGAGAATCCAACCCAGTTTCTTTATTATTGGAGTGATCCACAAAATGTTCTTTTAGAAAAATTTATAGCTTGCATTCTTTACTTGTCTATTCAAATGCTTTGTATATTTTTTTGCATGATGGTTAAACCACATGTAGAGAAATTTTATCAAAGTAGCATGAAAACGAAAATGCCTTGATGTCAACAAAGCTGTCGATATTGATAGTGATCATGATGAATTGGACAAGAATGTGCAGCATAATCATAGTTGTGCTGAAGTTGAGGCAATATAATAGTTGTTCTCAGTTTTTGTCCCAATGTTTTATCATTCTTCATGCTTAAAATGTTCTTTTAGTCAAAAATTTATAGATTTTTCATGTCTTTAAGTTGTAAGTTAATTTGTCCCAATGTTTTCTTGTTCTTCTTTTGGAAATTTTTTTATAGCTTTTTCATTCTTTAAGTTGTAAGTTAATCTGTCCCAATGTTTTGTCATTCTTCATACACAAAATGTTCTTCTGGACAAAAAATTATAGATTTAGCATTCTTTACCTGACTTATATTAATTTTTTCATGATGATTAAACCACACACAAATAAATTATATGAAAGAAGAACCAAAAGAAAAAAGGCCCTATCAATAGAGCTCTCTATAGAGTTGCACAACTTCATGTTAATGTTGATAGTGATTATTATGAACTCGACAAGCATGTGCAGGATATTCATAGTAGTAGTGGTGTTCAACTTGAGGTGAGTGCTATGAAATCACATGCAAGTAAGTACTATTCATGTAAGTAATGGTTGTTTTATTATGTAAATAAGGGTAATCATTCCCTATCTGATAAAAGTTGGTTAGTGATGGGTAGGGGTTGTTGTTTTCATAATTCCCTAATCATTTAATCTTTTAATTGTTAACTTGGGAGTGTCTAAAGCTATCTCCAGTAAGATTTGGATCGGTTTTTGAGGTGGTTTTGTTGTGATTCCACTTTTTCAGGAGCGGTTTAGCTTTGTTCCTTGATTATGGGAAGTGTTTCTACACTTAGTATCCTAAGTTCTTCTTTACTTAAACTTATTCTAAAACTTTTAAATGAAATAAACATTTCAAAATAGAATATGTGCAAAGACAAGATGTGTTTCAAGTTGGATCCGATCATTAGGAATGGATTCTAAACTTAATCTATTTGCATAAAAATGAGAATCTATTTTAACTCAAATTTATAATCTAGTTAAGCAACATAATTAAAATCTAAATAATTCATAAGCAATCTATTCCATTCCATATACATCCAATCTATCAAGTAACAAGTCTTTCTTTATGCATGATCCATTAAGAAAATTAAGAACATACTACTTATCAGTGATGAATGAACTATTCTATCTTCAATCTATTTAATTGGAATTTAAATTAAGCTAAAGCATAAAGGATTTTATTTTATCAACACAACAATGAATTAAGATCATAACAATGTACTTCCAATTTTAAGATCTATTCTAGCATTTCACTTATGAAAGAAATCTGAATGAAAATAAGAATGAAGATGAAATAAACAATTAACATGGTCACCTTCCTTCAGTAGAGCGAGCCTTGTTCTACCTCTAGAGGGATCTTAACATAGGATATAATCAACTTCTCTTCTTTATTCCATCAAATTGGCCCAGGAAGGGTGAATTACAATTTTTTTCAATTGGAAATTGAAAAATGATTGAACAAAAAACTAATACAGTCTAATCCTTCTACTGTCTAACTAACTTTAAGAGTGGATACATATATCCTTCTCTTTATTTGAAAAGCAATAAAATGCGAGGAATTAAACTAACTCCAGATTATCAAGATATTTTGGAGCACTTGAATTACAATCATGAGGATATTTGTGGCCATCTTCAGTTAACTTCAAATAGAACTGTAGAGGTGGATTGTGTAAAAGATAGAATAGTTGTTTGACCAACAAGTAAGTTGATCAAGGTTGTTGAGTCATAAATAGTAGGCCTCCAATTTCATTTTGAATGACAAAATGGTTAGCATCACTTCTGATCCATAATTACTTCTTCCGGTCATGATTTAAACACATATCCATGAAACATTCACACATTAAATATCATTTAATCATGTATTCAAAGAGAAATAAGAATTTATATAAAAGTATTTATATTCCAAGTCTTTATGCCTAATTAAGTCCATAAATGAAGCATATAAAAGATAATACCATAAGTTTTAAAGCTAAAATATAAAATATCAAGTGTGAAATTAAAAAAATATATGAGGTCTTCATGAGCCCTCATAAGTTAGAATAGTAGTGAAGTGTAATTAGCTAGTATACATAGATTATAGAAATAAGGGAGAACATATAACTTACATATGGAAGCTTAGAGATTAGTTGTAATAGAGTACATACATATATTTTTACAATACATTAGTGCATTGTGTTCGAGGATGTCATGGTCCTTAGTTGGGGGGACTTCATTGCTAATCAATGTTTCTTTCTAGAGTACCCGTACATTCTAGCACTATTGTAGTCTTTCCCTCCATTTGTTTGTACCTCACAATGGATTAGGTTTTTTTTAGAGTAAAAATTTACTTCTTTGTGTTATAAAACATAAGAAAAAAAGCACGTACAAATTTTTTTTTCCAAGACATAAGACATTACATACATCTATCAAAAACAAAAGAAAACACTTTTCCATCGATGTCAAAAATTGATTTTTCTAGGAGACAACACTTTGACAGAAGGAAAAGACAACCAGACGACAATAAAATTGACCCTAAGAAGCATATCAAGTCTAGAACAAAGTTAATCAGAACATTTTTACTCTTTTCAAATATTCCAACCAGAAGTACCTGTTGTGTGGTCTCACAACATGCCCCATTTTTCTCCTTGGAAAAGTGTGGACCCCCTTTTTTTGTTGTCTTTCCTTTTCTTTCATTTGATTTTTCTTGCTTGGGTGTGCTACTTTTGGAGGAAGTGGTAAAATGGAAGTCTTTATTTTAGCTTGCTTGGTCCCTGCCTTTACTAGATTTGGAGTGTTGCAAGCTCATCTCCCTAGTCTTATTGATTTACCAGACCCCCGAGTCTTGGAGTTGTTGTGGTTTCTCTAAGGATATTGTATCTTTGATTGGTTTTAGTTTTTCTTTCAGTTGGTAAGTCAAGCTCGATGATTCATCACCAAGATAAATCATCCTGGCACGTGTGTTCCCTTTTTCTTTGCTGGTTAGACCAGTGGTTTCTTTTTTCTTTTCTTTAGTCAAAGGTAAAAAATTGGAGGTTCTATTGGGAATATGTTTCTAATTGATTTGGTCCCGCTTGAACTCGGTCCCAGTTCCCCTCTTTGCACCCGGTTCCCATGAACTCGATGGGTGAAGGTCTTAGTTCTCGACAATCTTTTCAAGGTCCGATATCGAAGGATTCAAAACTTGTGATCATGAACGATCAACTATCCAAAGTGGCTTTTCTCATAGATTATCTACCTCTTAAGAATCAAAGTGACACATAAGCATGCCATGTAAGCCTTCTACACTGTCTTATTCTCTAACAGTGGGCCTTGCACATAAACCAAGGTGTTCATGATTTGAACCCTAACCCACCATGATTGCACCTTTATTCGAGAAAATTAATGCATTGTAAAAGGAAATTAATGAAGGTGGAAAACTACACATGTACTTGGCACCACCTCAAGCATGCAGTTGCTTTCATAACACTCTACCTCGCACCGTACTACCAATTTGTTAGGACATTGAAGAATCAAGATCAATATTGTGGTGCACAAAGAAAGGTAAACCTCGAGAAACCAAAGAACACAACTACCAAGGGTTTTGAATTTGCATTCTAAAAAATAATCGTATCACCAAAAAAACTAGGTATCTTTCGGATAACTGAAATTTTGTTGGTCTTTCTGTGTATGCATGTCTCAGGATAAATAGTGTTTCCCCTGGAAATTAAAATGTTGATTATTTTGAAGAAAATTTAACCAAACTATAGATTGGAAGTTTTATGAATTTTTGAAGATAACTAGTGAAATTTAACCCTAACTCACACACTGACACCCATCCAAGGTGGTTTTCTGATATTGAATTTGTGAACCCCTAAACCTGCATATGCACAAAGGAAGTCAAACATTGTTAGTGTTAGTTCAAATATGCATGTAACAAAGAGGGATTCCCCATGAAATCCACTTATTAAGCTAAAATTAGGAAAATGAAGAACATAAAGCAAGAAACTTGAATTAAATCCTAATTAAGCAAATAAATTAAAGATCTTATGGGGGAATTGGTGCCAATGATATGTTGCAATCGGCCCTTTCCCAATTCCTATGGTTGCAATGTGGATTGATGAAGAAATGGTCAAATCTCCAAAGAGATTTGAGCATGACCTTGTTACAAAATCTCAAATATGGTGGATGATTGGATGAAATTGGCAAAATTAGCTCTCAATGTGGAGAGAGTAACTTTGCATATGAGTTGTGGATGATATGAAGTTGAGTATAGTAAGTTTACTCAAATTGTGGATGTTGAATGAGAAGAAGAATCTCTCATTTATAGATTCCCAAATTGGAAGAAAGAGGGATTTGGATGAATGTGGGATGAAAGACCAACCAATGAGAAGAGGCCACTTGTCCACATGTGATTGGAGGAGGAATGAGCACATTTTGGTCAATGTGCATGATAAATGCCATTGGATTCAAATTTGAATTTTGAATGTGACATGTGAGAGGGAAAGAGAAATGAAGTTAATGTCACTTGGCTCAATGCACAAGGACATGTAAGAGGAGTGAATGCCTTGTTGGAAGTATCCATCCACTTGCATTTTTGAATTCAAACTTGAGGGAATATTCCCCTTTTGATGCCATGTGAGGAAAAATAGATGAATTAATAAATCAAAGTATTTGATTTATTGTGCAACTTGCATTCTCTAGAGAATTTTAGTGAGAAGGATTAACTTAATCAAGGATTTGATTAACTTAATGAAGAATTAGGTGATGTGACCCTTTAGACTTAGATTTATGAATTGATTTAAGTCCAAAATTGAGAGGAAATGATTAATTAAATAAATGATTTGATTTATTTAACTAAGGAGGGAAGTACTAGATTAAATCAAATAAGGTTTAATTTATTTAATTTAATAAGATGACTTTAGAAAATTTAATCAAATAAAATGATTTATTTAATTAAACAGAAATGTAAGGTTAATTAAATTAAATTGATTAATTTAATCAAAGGAGGTGATAGACTTAATTAGATAAATGACGATTCATTAGATTAAGGGATAGAATGACGATGAAATGCTGAGAGTGTGATTCTGGAGGAAATGTCGTTATTAATCAAGATCAAGTGTGTCGGATCGAGAATGTACATTTTCCATGTCTACATTTTGCCCCTCTTTGAAGCAATGTACTTGTTGCATTGATTCAAAGAATAAACTGCTATGATCAAAGTTCGAAATTTCTCAATTTTTCAGATACCCCACTATTGCCCCAGGGAGAAGGATTACGCTGGTATACTGCCCCCTCGAGAGATTGAGTGGAAATGTATGATTTTCCGATTGAGATCACGATAAAATGCGAGAGGAGTGGTTCTATTGATCAGAGGATGAAAGATAATTATTTGATGTAGACAAATCTAATGATGTATAGACAGTCATCGGCTATGGGTAGCCTCATGTATATTTTGATACAACACACCGATTTTAGATAGAAATGTTAGTAAAGATAGAAGAATAAGAATTATAAGATGGATGGAAGGAGGATCCACACAAGTTCGCATTATTACCGATGATGATGATGATTTGCATTGCTAGGAGTTGGGATTTTCAAAGGGTCAATTTATTTATGTTTGATAACACACATAGGTACGATGCATCAAGGTATAAAGGACCAGGATGGCGTTGTACCTAGTGTGATGGACTTTGACATGACAATCAGATAGGAGTGCTCTTATTCACACTTGACATACGGAAACCTTGCTAGGATGGACCCAACAAAGCAAGTATTCACCAAGTTATTTTACAAGAGTATCCAACAAGCACAACAGATAAAAAGATAATGATCATTGCCCCATTCCTTTCTCTCTAAACCTATTTTGTTTAGGCATCATCGAGAGGTCCTTGAAATGAGCGCAAAATAAGATAAGTCTAAAAAGGCCAAGAAAGAGTAAACAAACGAGCCAATGTTCTTCATACCGCTAGCCAAGACTAACTACTGTGGGGTACCTAATGCTTATGTCCATCGTAGGAAAGCTTCATCCTAGGACATGTAGTGATCAGGGTTTTGATGGGACTGATTTGGATGATAAGCTATTGATATTCCGAGTTGACCAACTTGCTTGCTTACTGACTTAGACTTCCGAGACTTTGACGATTAAGGTGTTCTCTTCAGAACCTACTAAACTTGCTTCTGACTGACTCACCAAAGGGTGAAGGCGACAACTGACTTTATTATGAACAATCACGGGTGAAAGCGAGATGAAATGGATGCACCATTTTGGGTTTTTCGATATTTTGAGGCTGTTTTTGGTATTTTTGAGATGTTTTACAAATGTTTTTGGTATTTTCAAGATTTATGAATGTTTTTGGTATTTTGTGTCTCGAGGGCCGATCAAGGATGGCCTTGCCTACGTTTAAGCTCAGAGATGACGTAGTTCGGACGACAGTGGACTGACTTGATGATAAGATGGACAAACGGATTGCCCCTTTTATTGCTTAAAGGACTGAATTAAGATGCAAAATAGATGGGC
Source organism: Sequoiadendron giganteum (assembly GCA_007115665.2). Classification (NCBI taxonomy): domain Eukaryota; kingdom Viridiplantae; phylum Streptophyta; class Pinopsida; order Cupressales; family Cupressaceae; genus Sequoiadendron; species Sequoiadendron giganteum. The sequence continues at coordinate 464,876,523 of CM021106.1, forward strand.
AAACGGATTGCCAATGCGACGGACACCTAAGGATTGACCTAAATGTAAAATAGATGGGCAAATGGATTGCCAATGCGATGGACGCCTAAGGGACTGACCGTAGATGCAGACTAGATGGGCAAGCGGATTGCCAATGCGACGGATGCCTAAAGGACTGACCTAACCATCTCGGGGGATGAACAAAGATCAACCTTTCCTACGTTCAAGCTCAGAGACGACATAGTTCGACGAGGTGAAAGACTGACAAGACTGAATGATGAATTTTTTGAAGATTTTTTGATATTTAGACATGTTTTTGGATTTTTGAATGATTTGGATTTTTTTGATTTTTCGCATGATTTTGACGATTTGGATATGATATGTGATGATATCAATGCTCTATTTTGAGATTTTGTTGAAAATCAAGCTTAATGTTGGTCAATCAGATTGATGGATGGATAGTTTGACTAAGTGTGTTAAGTCAGACGAAAGTGATAATGCAATTGTAAACTCCAGGAAGTTGTGTTATCCTAGAATAAATTTGTACAAAAAGGATAATTTGGCTAGGTGTGTTAAGCCAAATGAGGTGATTATGGATTTGATAATTTGGCTAAGTGTGTTAAGCCAAACAGAGTGATGATAATGAACTTGTAAACCCAAGGAAGTTGTGTTATCCTAGAGTAAACTCGTGCACAAGATGATAGTTTGACTAAGTGTGTTAAGTCAAACAAGGTGATAATTGATTGGATTTGATTGATCAAGATTGATGAAGCTTGGTTTGGAACAAAATAGCTTTAATGATTTCATGTGACACAGATGTGCACATTAGATGCGACTGATATTGATTGCTCAGATTGATGTTCGACGAAAGATAAAGCTTGATAAGGAACGTCTTCTTGTCAAAATATGCCATGGGCTAGTGATTTGGATCCTTTTTGGTTTGCAAATGCTTTAACCAATTTGATTTCATGTTCGCCAATGCTTGGATCACCACATAAGTGTGAAGGATATATATCAAGATTTATTTCGAAGCAAGATGCAAATATCTGCCCCCAGTGTCTAGCAATGTATGGAATGCCATAGGTAGATGCTTGGATAGGTGTGTGGATGGATGGATATGGTAAGCATGCAAAGGATGCAAAGAATTATCTTGTGAAAAGATAAAGTGTTCAAAAAGCGGATGCGCCTTTGGATAGTGGTTCAAGGTTCAGATAATGTTGGGTAGGATGGGATCAATGAAAATGACCCATGTCAAGATGTTTACCACCAGCAAGTGTAAAGTGTGCACCAAACCTTCATCAAGATCTAGATAAGGTAGATAGATGGAAATGGGTTGGATAAATGGTTCATGGATGAACGGATTTATGTTGGCTTTATTATGGATGCGATAAGATGCTTTCTTCTGAACTGGTGCATGCAGATGCTCGATTCTACACATGATGCCTGTTTGCCAGGTTTTCATCATGGTACTTGTCCAAAGCGCCACCGAAGTGGTTTTCACTAGAGGACGATTTTTCTCTTTACTGTTTTTCAATCCTTTTTTTGATTTTTTTGGATTTTTTGGATTTTTTTATTTTTTTGCTGTCGCCAAGATGCCTGTTTGCTAGGTTTTCGTCCAAAATGTGAACCCCTAAACCTGCATATGCACAAAGGAAGTCAAATGTTGTTAGTGTTAGTTCAAATATGCATGTAACAAAGAGGGATTCCCCATGAAATCCACTTATTAAGCTAAAATTAGGAAAATGAAGAACATAAAGCAAGAAACTTGAATTAAATCCTAATTAAGCAAATAAGTTAAAGATCTTATGGGGGAATTGGTGCCAATGATATGTTGCAATTGGCCCTTTCCCAATTCCTATGGTTGCAATGTGGATTGATGAAGAAATGGTCAAATCTCCAAAGAGATTTGAGCATGACCTTGTTACAAAATCTCAAATATGGTGGATGATTGGATGAAATTGGCAAAATTAGCTCTCAATGTGGAGAGAGTAACTTTGCATATGAGTTGTGGATGATATGAAGTTGAGTATAGTAAGTTTACTCAAATTGTGGATGTTGAATGAGAAGAAGAATCTCTCATTTATAGATTCCCAAATTGGAAGAAAGAGGGATTTGGATGAATGTGGGATGAAAGACCAACCAATGAGAAGAGGCCACTTGTCCACATGTGATTGGAGGAGGAATGAACACATTTTGGTCAGTGTGCATGATAAATGCCATTGGATTCAAATTTGAATTTTGAATGTGACATGTGAGAGGGAAAGAGAAATGAAGTTAATGTCACTTGGCTCAATGCACAAGGACATGTAAGAGGAGTGAATGCCTTGTTGGAAGTATCCATCCACTTGCATTTTTGAATTCAAACTTGAGGGAATATTCCCCTTTTGATGCCATGTGAGGAAAAATAGATGAATTAATAAATCAAAGTATTTGATTTATTGTGCAACTTGCATTCTCTAGAGAATTTTAGTGAGAAGGATTAACTTAATCAAGGATTTGATTAACTTAATGAAGAATTAGGTGATGTGACCATTTAGACTTAGATTTATGAATTGATTTAAGTCCAAAATTGAGAGGAAATGATTAATTAAATAAATGATTTGATTTATTTAATTGAGGAGGGAAGTATTAGATTAAATCAAATAAGGTTTAATTTATTTAATTTAATAAGATGACTTTAGAGAATTTAATCAAATAAAATGATTTATTTAATTAAACAGAAATGTAAGGTTAATTAAATTAAATTGATTAATTTAATCAAAGGAGGTGATAGACTTAATTAGATAAATGACGATTCATTAGATTAAGGGATAGAATGACGATGAAATGCTGAGAGTGTGATTCTGGAGGAAATGTCGTTATTAATCAAGATCAAGTGTGTCGGATCGAGAATGTACATTTTCCATGTCTACATAATTCATCACACAAATTGAATAAAAAAATGCTACTCAGTGTTTAAAGAATGTTATTGTAAGTGGGTTGCATTTAGCTGGAGGGTTTCCACTAGCAATGGAAGCCCCAGAATTGGTAATGGAATGTTTAAATTGTTATGACCTAGACAATAGAATCATTGAAAAGGAAGGGAGGGTCTATGCAGACTTCTTTGTAAAAGGAATTGTATATACATTTGAGCTCCCTACATCTCCCCAGATGTATCCATTGGATATAAAAACAATTGCTAAAACCTACTTGAGTGCAGAAGAACATAATTGAAGAACTATGAGTGCACAGTGGTGCCAGGAGGAGATTACTAAGAAAATGAAGTTGATCTTGAGGTTTGTGCTTAACCTGGATTTTTAAGACATCATAACTCTATTGAGTAGGATAGTTGGACTTAGAGATGCCAGTAAATTCAAACCTTGGATGTTTGTAATCATAGAAAAATTAATGGAAGGCCCTATGAAAATTCATTGGATAAGTTTTATTAGTGATAAGTTGCATGAACAAATGGTGAATTTACCGTAGTCCTTGTGTTTTTTTATTTCCTCCTATGTGATTTATTCTTGCTCCCTAAGGGAAAATATTCAAGAATTGAATAGAGTTGGTACCATAGGCAGAGAACTAGGGAATAATTTGATATATGCTCATTTACCCCATATTACCATCTACAAATACCATGAACATTACCAGAGAGTTAATGATGTGTTTTCCATGAAGTTGGTAAGAATCATGGAAGGTGACAAAGCCAAAAGGCTATCTTTGGAATCATAGAGTATTATTCAGCAAATTGGGGGTTGGTACATTCAATTTCCCACTTTCACCTACATTAGGGTGGAAAGATTCAAAGGATACCCCTTCATGTTACCCAAGTATCCAATGAACAAGGTGCTATTGTTGGAATTGGTGAGACAAATGAAGCCCTCCCATCACAATGGGGAATTACAAATGAAGTGCAACTAAACAGGCTGATTTGTGTGAAGAAGAATTGAAGATGTATAAAATGGAGTTCTCTACACTCCAAAGAAAGAATATGATCCAGAGGGAAATATTGCTAAACATATAGCCAACAAGTATGCTCATGCTCATAATCTAGAAGATTTATGTCTTAATTGTGATGAAAAATACCAAGGAATATATTTTATCTAAGGTTGTCATTAGAATTAGCAAAGATTTTGAAACTCCATGATATTCTAGAAAAGTTGGATACAAATGATGGAGAGGTGTTGAATCCAATTTATAATTCAACTAAAATTTATGATGAACCTATCCTAGATCCAGATTATAAAAAGAAAGAAATAGTAACCCTTGAGGAGATTTCTAAGGAATTTTTGATGTATACTCAGCGTTGGATTGATGATTATTATAAAGCTTTAAGAAAAGTTGGGATAAATCCCATATACCCACTCAACATAAATAAGAAATGGAGAGAAGAAGGTAAATTAGGGTATGAGGAACCTACTAAAAAGAAAAGGAAAGTTGGTAAAATATATGTAGCTAGACATGTTGAGGAGAGAACTCCTAAGGTTCGAAGCCAAAGAGTTTCATTAGTGCTAGCTAGCCAGCATAAAGAAACTATGTCCAGTAAGGTCAAAATAACTATAAAGCCTAGGGAAACATTTTCTTCCATGGAAAAGTTGAAAGGTCAACCTATGACTGATAAAGAGAAGAGAATGAAAACACACACTTGTGCTCAAACAAGGTTTACATCTCAGAGGGTTACAAAATTATTCACCTCCCCTCCTTCAGTTAATACGACTGCAATGAAGTAAACACGAGAAAAGACTCCTATCATTCAAGAGGAAAGTCTTGGGATAAATGAAGAACAAATTAGAGAATAGTGTGAGAAATAGACTGCCATGATGAAACAAGAAGAATAAAAATGATCTAAGGAGAAAACCATGGTACAACCAATGGTGGAAGAAGTGCCAGATATAAGGTCAAATCCTGTAAACATTGAAGAAGAAGAATTTATAAGAGGAACACTCGCCCTAAAGGCATGAAACCCTAAGAAGCTTAATGAAAAAGAAATAGGGGATATTGCAAGTTAGAATCCTATGGACAATGTTATTGATGAAGATACAATTGATTCCCAACATCTGCCAGGAAGTAGTAGAAATGATGTTGAACAACCATGGGTTTTTGAAAAGTCAGGAGAAGACCGAGTTGAGAGTGATAATGTAGAGCCTTCATAAACCTTGGATGGTGGAGTGAGAAATGAGGAGAATCCTGGTGTATTAAGACAATAGGAAAGTGATACCCCAAGGACTAGTGTTGAGCACATGGTTGGATAGGAAAACATAAGTCTCAAGAATGAAGAGATGGTGACAAGTCGAGGTAATCCAAAATATAGGCCAGTGAGTACTGAAGATGTTCAAATTCTGGAAGGTGTGTAAAGCAATGTCGATAATTCAAAAGGAGAAGTTCTTGAGCATGCAGATAATCAGGAACATAGAAATGTTGAAGAGGCAAAATATAATGAAGAAGAATCTGACTGGTTAGTTAAGGAAATGGCTCCACCATTGGAGGTGGAACTAGTGCCTCTAGATCTTAGAAGTTTAATGCAAGAAGTGGAAACCCCTAAACCTAGGCGAAGAGCAAAGAAAAAAAATGTTATGCAAATGAATGCAGATGGAGGAAGAACACTCCATATAGCTACCTTGGTGGTAGATAAAAGTAAGCATGAGATGATACCTAGGTATTATAGGGTGATCATCTTGGGGACATGAATTAGAAGAGATAAAAATAAATTTAGAGACAAAAGTCACTAGGGTACAAAAAAGTAAACAAAATAAAAGAGCGATAAAAGAGTGGATTTCTAGCTTAGAAAAATTTATCAATTCATTAGCCCAATCTGATCAAGCACAGGATGAATTATCTCAAAATCTAGTACTTATGTCTAAGGAGCAAGTGGATGCTATTGTAGCATTTCACCATAAGCTAAGTGTATTTGAAGAATGGATGGAGTGCTTGGTGAGGCAAGGAGAAGAATTAATCATAGCTGCAATTGGGAAGAACAAGAAGGCATACCGTTAGTGCAAAAAGTCCAAGAGACTAGAAGGAGAATGCAGATTTTTCCAAGAACAAACTGATGTTGAAAGGCTAAACTTAAAATCTCTTATTCTGAAAAATGTCCAAGAGTTGGTAAACGAGAAGATAACCACAGAACAAGAAATTTCAATGTTTGAAAAATAGAAGAAACAAGTGAATTGGGAAAGTGACACTTTGATACAATGTGTGGAAGGATTTGAAAAGGTCACTGAAATATATAATAAGTTGATTGATAGAGATCAAGGTTTTATTGAAATGCTAGGACAACAGAGTTGTGATCCTCAAACTTTAGGGTAGGGTGATAAAGAGATAAAATATTTCAAGGAGTGACTTGAAAGAGTGAATAAGGACCTTGTTGATTCATTAAACCAAGAAGTTATTGATGAAATTATAAAGTGTAGGAATGTCATGGTCAAATATGAGACAAAAAAGATGCAGAGGAATGAAAATATCATCCAGATATCAAAAGATTATACTAGGCTCAAATATAGCTGGAAGGTGATTCAAGTAATTTTGAAAGAATGTATGCATCAAGTATTGGTTGGTTTTTGGGAGTATCAACAAAAGAAAGGTGAAGAAGGATATATAATGAGATACCAGATATAGGAGGTTTAGTACAAGGATGTATTTTGAAAAGAGTTTTATAGCTTCATTCCCGATCCTAGTGAAGGTGGCTTGTCCCAGAGTTTGAAGAGTACCAATGGTCTTGTTTTATGCAGAACATTTGTGAACCGAAGCTTGGAGATGAAGATTGATGCTAACAAAGAAGTCAAAGCTTTGACTTTGTCTAGAATATTCTAATGACAAATGGAACCTGCCACATGTTACATTTCAATTTTCTTTTTATGATTCTCTTTGATGGACCTAATTTCAAAATTTTGGGCCTTGTTCCTATAAAAGGCCATTTACTGCTTTACTTTTATTTTTAAGTTTAAAATTTGTGGATGTCGAAGAACCAAAACTTTTTCAAGTCTTGTTATTTTTCTTGTTTTCTATTCCATTCCAGATTAAAAACATGTATGTTTCATTAGAATCTAATCAATATCAGAGCCAATTTCAAAGTTATCTCCTTGTATGAAATCTTACATAGTTGATTGTTTGTTCTTGTTGAACAAGACTGTGTGCTACACCATCTAAGGGTGCATAGAAAGCCTATTTGGTGTCAAATAATCCCCCCTCTCTTTAAAATTTCACATCACTCTATGCCTAGTTGTGAAGAAATCTGGTGATATATGGAATGGTTTGCTATGTTTTGGTTAATTCTTGAGGCATGCATGGATAATACCTAGGAAAAAAATTACTTTTTCAATACTTTGATACTTTATTTTAGAATAGATGTTTAAATTTTAGAAAATATTTCGAAAAAAATGAATGAATAGAAATTTTATTGTAAATATTTTGATTCCATGATATTGTTGAATGCTTAAAGCTAAATCTACTTAAGTGAAAGAAATTTATTTGAATTTCAAGAAATGTTATTGTAAATCTATCGATTTCATGATGTTGTTAAGTGATCAGACCAAGATTATCTTTGTCGATACCTATAATTCCTTGAGAAACTAAAAAAAAAACCATTTATCCCTCGTGATTAACAACATTATCACAATGAACCCTGATGTGAACCTAGTATGGTTAAGACCTAACATAAATGAGCCTTGGGATTAAGCTAAGCTAGCCTAAGATTTAGGTTGTCGTGGTTCAATATTTCAAGTAAAGATAGGTTCCTACGGTCTATTTGTGAGGATTTATCTACATTGTTGGTGTGTGACTAACATCATGATCAACAATACCATTACTATCACATGACCCAACTTGGTTTTTAGTTCATCAAGGGATTGTATCTCCAGCCACTTTGGTTTTTCCTGCACAAATTAAGAATGTATTATAAAACATATTTTTGTGTAAAGGACTCCAATCAAAAGAAAATCATAAGCATAAGTAATTACCATAACCAAAATATCAGACCTTGTGTATATAGATTTAAAATGATGGGATAAATATAGCTAATGCAAAGATCAAACAATTTGTAAGGCTAATTCTCATGAGAAAACATCCCCTATTAGCTTAGATAAGTTAAGGTTTTTTATGTAGGAATTTGCTTGGCTTTGTTTGTGAAGAAAAAAATTAGCTTTTTCCATAAAGAAGTTGAATCCTTACCTGTTGAGGCACAAACTCATATGTTGGTGTTTCTGATATTTTTAGGAATGGAATTTTCTTGCAATCCTATTGTTAGATTGATATAAATGAACAAACATGATTTTTTTTGTAACACCCCTAAGAGGCTCTCCTTCTACAAAAGCAACAACATTCAAAAGGATGTCCACAGTCTCCTCAAACAAACATATCATCATTGGCCCTATATAATTATGATTAATACCATGTCGAGTAGTAGCCATCAAATGACCTCGATATGTCATTGTGTCACATAGAATAGCTAAATTCCTATAGTTCACATATGAACCATCAAACAATATCACAACTCGAAGCTCATCTAGAAGATATTTTCTTAGATCCTCTATTCCAAGAACTCCAATAACCTCAATCAAGTGATTACTTGTTGTCCTTGTAGCATCCACATCTTCATGGCACATGACTGCTAACATATTGACACTTTTTGTATCTAACATCCATTATGTATCTAATAATGAGAAGTTAATTTTTGTTTAATATGTCAGGTGCATGGTTTCATGTTTCCTATCATCATTTTCTAGTTTCTTATAAATATTTATTAAATTTTTATCTATGTGTTATCGGATGTTTTATATCTCAATATAATGTGTATTTTTTTTTCCAAAATATATTGATAAACTCCAAGAAGGGGATAAATTTGGGGTATTGGATCCATTTGATGGTGTTGTTGTGGGCATTGGGTTGATTCACTCACTATCTATTGTACATAGATTCAAATTGAAAGGAATAAGAGATGAAAATGTAAATATTTTTAAGGTCACAAGTAACATACCTTTTGCTTATGAAGACAAAATAGATGGAGCTATCCATCTGAAAGAGAAAGAACGAACCTTCACACGATGGCCACTAAAATACTCGCAAAAAATGACATAGTTGATGTTTATCATGTACTAGCTATTAGACAGCTTGGCCCACTACTTTATGCAGTAGTTTGAATGTGTTGTTCAAGGATCTTTATCATGGTGTATTTGCAAGAGTTGGAAACTCTTAGACTGACATTTTTTATTATATATATATAAACATCTTAAAATTCATTAAAATTGCATTATGTTTTTTATTGTAGATTACCTTTTTGATCATGATGTTGAATCAATCTTTTAACTTCTAGCATGTTGTAGCTTGTTCATATATTTAATACTTTTTTTTTTAATGTTTTAATTCAAGTTTAATAATATGTTTATTTCTGCATTATACAATTTATGGTATTTAATAAATTATTCATATCATATAAATGAAAATTTACTACTAAACTAGTAGTAAATATAATGATTATGCAATTAATAAACAATGTACCAATATACTACTAGTACTAGTTGACAAAAATCAATGAACAAAAACAATTAAATAAACTATCAAATGATGAAAATTAAAAATTATAATGACTAAATTTACTACCAATTAATAGAAACCAGTCAATTAAAATGACTAAATATACTACTAATTGATGTCAATTAGTAATTAAATTGACTAAATATACTACCAATTGATAGAAATCGGTGAATAAATATGACTAAATATACTACCAATGGACGGAAATCGGTTAATACAAATGACTAAATATACTACCAATGGACATAAATTAGTGAATAAAAATGACTAAATATACTACCAATTAACAGTAACTAATGATTACAATGACTAAAGAAATGACTACCATGACTAAATAAATGACCAATTAACAACAATCAATAAATAAATTAATGACTAAATATACTACCAAATTGATCAATCAAAATAACCAATAAATGACTAAAAATGGTTGTCATAAATTTGGTCACGTTATAAATGATCAGAAATAAACTACTAATGGTCATGTGACCAAGCTTAGTCATTTATATGCAATGTTTGGTAGTTTTTTTAGTCATTTATTGTTGTTTTTATACTAGTGGTAGGATGTGCCAAACATCCTCAAGGGTGATGGTTGCCTTGTCTATTAGAAGATGAAACAATGAAGTCTCAGAATGCCTTCTCTCTATTAAAGCAGTTATCATAGCTAAGTGAGTCCTAATCTCTAGCATGTAGGAAATATGGAAAAGTATAATGGCATCAAGGAACTTCTTCTCCTCATCATCAAGATGGGATATTTTCTTGAGAATCCTAGGTCATCACTCGTGAGAAAGTAAAGGATGAAATATCTCTTGCATGCATAATGCACACAATGTGAAATTTGCTAAAAATTGAGAAAAAAAATTCTAATTCTAAAACCCTAAAAGAGAAAGTGTACCACTTTGAGAAAGTGCATCACTCTATCTTCTATGTGACTACATTGCTATTTTGCAAGTGTGCTACCCAAATATAAGTGTGGGTTGGTAAATTGGAAAGTGCATTTCTATTTTACAAATGCATTAGTTTGAAACTAGGTAAGTGCGTCGGTCTAGTCAAAAGCAAGTGTGTGTGTGTGTTTGAAATTGCATCACAATATTCTAAATACTGGCGTATTTTCTCTAGAGTGACACTCTATTGCAAGTGTGTCACTAGATCCAACAAGTGTATTACCGATCATAAATAGGGGCATTGCTAAAATAATGATGCACTTGTTTGACATTTTTGACCTAAAATTAAACTACATAAAAATAATGCAAGGGAAGTTTTTTGAGGTACGTACTAGGGGTCCTACATCGATTGTCCATTGGAACCACAAAATTGATTTGCATGATGTAGGGGAGGCACATGATCTACCATTCTGTCAAGAGATTTGTAGGGTCTCTCTCAAAATCTCTCTAAAAGCTCTCAATTTTTCAAAATCAAGGGTGCAAATGAGCTTCAAAATGACCCCAAGCTCCTATATATGCATGAAAATTAGGGATTTTGACATAAGTGCATTGTGCAAACCTAGGGTTTTGATCCTGCATCTTCATTTTTTATTCTTGCAGCCTATGATATTTTTTTATTATTAATGATCAAAAGCTTATTCTTCATCCTCTTTGTAGTTGAGCCAATCTCATAGCCATGTCGCGATCTTGATTGAAAATATGATTTTACCCTCAGACTATTGAGGGTTTAGTATACCAATAGTCATTCCTTCCATTGGGGAAATAGTGGGGCATTTGAAAGTCATCTGAAATTCAAACAAATTTCTAATTTTGATCCAGGAAGTAATTAAGTTCTTTAAACCAATGCAGTAGGTACCTCGCTTCAAAGAAGGGAAAAATGTAGACACTCAAAAATGTCATGATCACATCACATAATATCACACAATTGATTTTGATTTACTAACACTGTTTCTACTTGATTTCACCTCTTTTCATCTATTTAATTAAATGATCCCAATTTTTTAATTAAATTCATCATTTTTCCTCTATTAGTTGGATAATTAATATTACTTCATTAATTCACTCTTCCATGCTTATTTTCATCCTATTTTATTAAATAATGCAAATTATTTGATAAAATATCTATTTCCTCTTATTTCGTTAAATAATCCTAATTGTTTAATTAAATGTCTTAAATCCCTAAATTCTCTCACCTTGCACAATTAGATAATATCCTAATTATTTAATTGGCTAATTTCCCTATTTCCTCCAATAATTGAAAGAATATTCTTAGGGAATATTCCTCCAATTTAAATTCAAATATTTCCCTCCAAAGGAAATATCTTGCACATTCCTCCTAAAAAACATGGAAAAGTCTTTTTTTCAAGCAATTTGAGTCATTGATTAAAATTATTGATCCATGTCATTGATCAATCTTGACCATTAATTTAATCCTTAATCCATGCCATCCTCTCACATCCATTTATAGCCCTTGATTAATCAAGTAGATCATAGCCCTTGATTCATCCAAAAATCCTATTGTGAACATGATTATGAATTAGGCCAAATATAACTGAAAGGAACAATTAATCAATCAATTAGACTAACTAAATCATATTCCCAATGAAATCTTTGAAATAAACTATTTATAAGCCATGAAAACATGAAATAAACTCAAATTGATAAGAGAAACTAACTAAACACTTGCAAACCTGATGCCATTGGGGGATTGGTGCTGATTTGATGTGGAAGGATCAACCCTTTCCCAATCCCATTGTTACAAAGCTTCAAATTGAATTTTTTGATGAAGGATGAACCACAATGATGCTCTCAAATGGTGAATTGAGTATACAATTTGATAGCATAACTTTTTGCAAGTGATTGTGGATGATTTTCTTATGGGAATGATATTATTTATAGGATAATTTAGTGAATGGATAGCTAATATTCAATTGGCTAATCAAGGGATGAGGTTGAAGGAGAGATAAATCCATGGATCAAGAATCTAATGTTGACATGGATCAACCAATTTAATCAAGGGCTCACATTCAAAAGAAATATGCAAATCCCTAAGTTTTAGGAAGAATGTTGGAAGATGTTGGAGAGATATTTCTATTTGGTGGGAAATATTTGAATTCAAACTGAGATAATATTCTTGAGAATATTATTTTGCAAGTTGAAAGGATTGGAGGAATTAGTCAATTAAGTAATTTAGATATTATTTAATTGTGCAAGATGAGGGAAATTAGGATTTTAATTAAACAATTGCTCATTTAATTAAAAGGAGGAAATAATGAAATTCAATTAAATAATTAAGATTATTTAACCAAATGAGATGAAATGGGGCATTTAATTAAATAATTTCCTTTATTTAATCAAATAGGATGAAAATTAGTGTGAAGAGGTGAATTAATCAAATAACATTGATCACTTGATTAATAGGAGAAAGTGATGAATTTAATTATACAATTTTTTTTTTAATTAAACAAATAAAAAGAATCTGATTAAGGTAGAAACGATGTTAGTAATCAATTCAAGATGTGTGATATTTATCAAGAAAATTTTAAGTGTCTACATTTCCCCCCTTTGAAGAAAGGTACCTGTTGCATTGCTTTAAAGAACTGGTGCTGCTTAGATCAAAAATTAAAAAATTCTTGATTTTTGAATTTAAAAATTCACCTAATTTTTCCCCTTTGTGCCCTAGTGGAAGGAAATATTACTAGTATGCTACCCCCTTGAGAGATCGAGTGGAAATTTCAATTTTTAGGTTGATCTCATGGAAAAGCTATAGGATCGGTTCAATTGAAAAGAGGATGAAAAAATAGGCCTCAAAACACCTTTGAATCGATTTAACAGGTTGTAGGTCTCAAAAATGATGATAAAGGGTCAAAACACTAGGTTAACATTAAGCAATTAGGTCTAAAAACCTTAATCTTCATGCTTAAATAGGAGGTTTAGGTCACTTTCTAGCTCATTTTCTCACCTTGAGTTGAGAAATTAAGAGCTTTGAGAGATAATCCTTGAGGAGCTTCTCACACAATGGCTAATCATGCACTTCCCCCAAGCCTCATAGACCGAGTCCATAAGTTCTAGTAGTTAGCCGACGTAGGACCCTCGGTATGTACTTCAAAAAACATTGTTTGTACACTTTTCTAGGAATTCATTTTTTAGGTCAAATTTGGTTGAAAATTGTGTTGGAATATTGTGACACACTTGTCTTTGAATTGGCGACACACTTGTAAAATCACCGTGCATGAGAGCAAGTTTGCGAATATTCAAAATATTGTCGTGCAATTGCAAATAAATTAGTGCAATTTCTTAGGAAATTAGTCTTGCACTTGCAATTTGTAGAGTTGCACACTTGTTAGGATAGGGTCACATTTTTCAAAAAACCCGTACCCTTGTAAAATAGTCGTGCATTTGCTAAAATGTAGCACACTTTTTAAATTAGTGCACTTGCAAAAAACCAACTCGCATTTATAAAATAGGCAACACAGTTGTAGATTAGGGTTTCAAATTTTATAATTTATTTTATTTTTTTTAAAATGAGGATTAAGTTGTGCACGTTATGCGTGTAGGAGACTATTCATCCTCTTCAGTCTCACAAGCAGTGATCGAGCATTCTATGAAAGGCCTTCCATATTACTAATGAGGAGGACTTCTTAGCTACGATCGAGCTCTAGTATGTGACTTACATGCCAGATATTAGTACACACTTGGCCATGATGATTGTGTTGATCGAGCGATAGCACTTAGAGACATTGTCCATCCATCTTTCGACCAGTGAGGCTACAGTTACTCTTGAGGACATCTGGCACATTCTATGAGTTCCTATCCATGGGGATAGGGTGGTCTATGGCATTGATTAAGGATTGGATGCCATATTTTACATGTTAGACTTAGATACCTTGTAGGTCGAGAGCTACCAAATTAACCTGCATGATTACTGTGGATAGGTCAGTGACATGATTTTGGTTATCTGTGGCATGATCATGGGACACTTGGTTTTGAATAGATGCGGTCAAGGCTAGGCTGTGGTTCTAGAGGGCATGGTGGCTGACATGCACATGTATACTTGGGGACCATGTATATTGGGCATACTTTATCATGAAATGCACCAAGTTGTATATATGCATGGATGGAGCATCTCAATCGGTGCTACACTTTTACATATTTGGGCTTGGGAGCACATTGTCATCCTTCAACTGATCATGGATTTGAGAGACTTAGTTGAGGATGAGCCAACAATATTTGCATACATAGGGATGCTTACTACCACCATATTGGCACTACCAGTGTTACATATTGGAGGAAACTCATTGATGAAATGATAGCATTTACATGGAGACCTTGGTTACATATGCAACCATGAGATGATGATTAGGATCATTTATTTTACTATAGGAAGACCAGGTGGCTTATGGACAGATCCTTCAACATTGTGGAGAGGTATCTATTAGACAAGGTGGCTAGGAAGTTTGGAGAGCAACAAAATGTTTCCCAATGAGATTACAGGGCAATATATGCTTAGAATTTCAGAGAGATTGGCCTATGGGGACCACCAGCATATCCATAGGCTATAGTTGCAGAGTTTAAATAGTTGACCCTTGTTCCTTAGGTTGACAGAGTGGGAGTAGATGATCCTATCACTATACCTGCCTATGATGTATGGTTCACACAACATACTTCAATTAGATTGACCCATCCAATAGGTGTCGTTGGTGTAAGGAGAGGGAGAGGCTAAGGCAGGGGTATGGCACATGTTCTTCTAATAGAAGGACCACCACCACAGATTGGGATGCAACAACAACAAGTAGGTGGTCAGGATGGACAAGATGGATAGTAGCCTCTATAATAGCCTCCATAGCGCCTCCTTGGGAGTAGAGAGAACTGTTACAAGAGAAACTACAAGAGAGGGATGTCCCTCATCAAGAGCAAGATCAGGAGAGGTAGAGGTGCCAACTGTTAGAGATGCAACTGTCTTAGGAGACGGCTTGTCGACAACAATTTGAGATTTAGGTTTCTCAGGAGATAGCCCATTGATAGAAGCTTGAGGCTACACATCAAGCACAAGCATAGGCACAAGGGAAAGTTCAAGGACAGGTTTCTTCTGCCCTTTATGGACAGGCTATGGAAGAGGCTTCATACTATAGGACCCTGTATCACATAGAGGCTATGCTTCACATGTGAGCCTAAATTATCACACAAGAGTTGAGTCACACTGATAAGGTCAAGTGAGGTACCATCAGTAGATAGGCCTTCAGGAGGGTGACCATCATCTCCACCACCTCAACGAAAGGAGGATCAAGGGAGCAAGGGATAGCTCTTAGATGTACAAACTTTTTTGGTGTAGCCTGATTATTCATTGTATACACACTCATAGGCTCATTTTTGATAGCCTCATGTATATTTTGATGATATATCACACATTCATTAATTGTATCATGATAGTCATTATTATGATATATATATATATATATATATGTATGAGATGATTGAATGTGACATTTATAGTTTATGCTTTGTTGTATGTATGGATGTAGATGTTCATAGGATGCTTATGATATGGATGCCTATATCATGTTTCTTTTTATTATGTATATGATATGACATGTATGATTCGTGACCATTCAGGATGTATATATGTAGGAATTATGCAAGTAAACTCTTTTTTATATTTTCTATGCACTTATGTGATGATTATGCTGGATGTATGCAAGTTAATGATCTATGGATGCAGGATGGATGCATTTATTTTTTATTTGACCATCATGATACTTGGTTGGAAATGTTAGTGTGAAAAGGAGATATAAGAACCAAATGGGCAATGATTAACCATTCACTTCATATTGATTTAGGAGATCAAAAAGCCTATGATCATTTTATACTTTATTGAGTGAGTTATGGGAGAGATGATTCCACTTTTCTTATGGATTGGGAGAGAAAATCATCATATCGTTCTTTATTTTTTATGTAGAAAATAGACACGATGCATCAAGGTATTGAAAATCAGGATGACATTGTATCTAATGTGATGGAATCTGACTCTACAAATAGATAGGAGTATCCTTATTCACACCTGGCATACAGAAACCTTGCTTGATCATATGAAAGAATGAGTCATTGACATGAGGAGAATAATACACAAAAGGTATAAAGAACTTGATATGTATTCATCATTGTTTCACTTGAGACTATTCATGACTTATATAAGATAAGTATTCACCAAGGTTGTAATACATAGATATTTGACAAGCACAATAAAGAAAAAATGTTGATCAATGCCCCATTCCCATCTCTCTAAATTATTTTGGATAGTCATAATCAAGAGATCATCAAAATGGATCAATAAGATAAATCCATAAGAAAATATTAAAGTGATCAAATAGTCAATGTTACTCATGACTTCAATAAGACGTGATTATTATTATTTTCCAAAGATGGTGCCCATTATTGGAAAAATGTTTCCTAGGACATGTTAGTGGATGTTGGCTTAAATTTTAATGAACTTGATTCAAAAATTTCTCAACATGCTTAACCACAATCAAGACTTAATATTTTTACACTTTAGATTTGCTTTTCCATTATCATACCCGTTCCTGTTTTCCTTATCAAAAATTGAAAATGATGACCATCTTTATTAGGGATGAAAATTATTACGGGTGAAAGTGAGATGAGCCGAATGGAATTTTCAAATATTTTACTATTTTTACATTTTTGAGATGTTTTGAGGCATTTTTAGGATTTTTAGAGAGTTTTTAAATGTTTTAATTTTTAATTATCTAAGGATTTTTAGGAATTTTTCAATTTTACAAATGTTTTGATTTCTTAAGTTTTTACTTGTTTGGATTTTTAGAGGACTAGACCAAGAACAAGACCTAAGAGGGACTGACCTAATGCCTCAAGGGCTCATCGATGATGGCCTTGCCTATGTATGCTCAGAGATGACATAGTTTGACTGACTCCTAACAAGCAACCACTTATTGTTGAAAGATATGAACAATGATGAGATGCCAGATTATTATGGTGGAATCCTAACTTAATGTCTCAAAGGCTCATTGAGGATGGCCTTGCCTACATTTAAGCTCAGAGAGAATGCAGTTCAACAAGTGTTTTTGACCTTTTTTTTATTCTTAGACCTATTTAGGGATTTTGAGGTTATATGGATGTTTTAATATTTTGAAAATATATGGATGTTTAGGATTTTGATGATTTTGTAAATATTTTTGGGAGATTTTGAGCTTTACAAAATTTGGATGTTTTTGGCTTTTTTGAACTGTGTAAGATTTGGATTTTTTTGGGATTTTGAAATTATTTGTTGTTTTTAGGGATTTTTGGTATTTTATGATTGTTTTTGGATTTTAGGAATGTTTTGAATGTTTTTGGATTTTGAGATTATTTTCTATTTTTGATATTTTTGGGAATGATATTTACAACCATTCCAAGATAACCTTAAAGGGATATACAAACACCCGATCAGATGCAAGTATAGGTAGATTCCCCCAACATAATGTAATACCTCAATATAGGTAGGACAAAATGACCTTAGGCATATGCCAAGTAGTCCTAGAGGGGAACATGATACTTAATCAATATCCAACTATGATATGGACATGGATGGGTGATGGAATAAATAAGGTAAATAGGATGAAGGATGAATGCAACAAGCAGAAAATGCAAGATAATCTGAAGAGTCAAGGGTGGATGGAAGATGGTGCTTATTTATGCAAGGCACCTATTTTCCAGGTTTTCACCAAGGTACTTTCCCAAAACACCATCAAAGTGGTTTTTTCTAAAGGATGATTTTTTCTCTTTACTATTTTCAATCCTTTTTTATTTTTTTGGATTTTTCTACTTTTATGTTTTTTTTTGATTTTTGGATTTATACCCTTCAAGACCTAAGCATGCAACTTCTTGAGATGTGTTCTATTAATAGGCTCCTAAAATGGTTTTCCTTTAGGTGTTGATAGTTGATATGTTCTAGAACTATAATTGGTCATGAAAAGAAATGGTCCTAACCAATTAGGTTCGAACTTCCATTTGTTATTTGAATCTAGCATGTTCTTCTAATTCTCCTTCAATACAAGATCTCCCACCTAGAAGTACCAAATTTTTTATTTTCTTATTATAGCTCCTTTTGAGTCAGTTTTGATAGACTTGTAAATGATTCAAGGCCTCAAGGCGACATTCATCCAGTAGTTATAACTCATTCAATCTGGAAACTCTATATTATTTATTAGTAATAAGATGTTGTAATGACACTCTCAATGATGGGAGCTCGACCTCGATAGGTAAGATAGATTCGGTTTCATAAACTAGGGAATAAGGTGTGGAACTTGTAGGCATGTAGATACTGGTTTGATAGGACCATAAGGTGGGGTTCAACTGGAGATGCCAATCATGACCAACTTCATTGACTATCTTTTTGATAATTTTTATGATGGTTTTGTTTGAAGCCTCAGCTTGACCATTTCCCTAGGGATAGTATGGGGTGGAAAAGTGGTTTTCGGAGATTAAACTTTTGGCATAGCTCATGGACATCCTATTTTTGAAGGTTGTTACATTATCTATGATAAGGGATTGAGGAACACCATAACAACAAATGAGATAGTTTAGGATGAATTTAGATTTTTTTTTCTAATGATATAGGTCATAGGTATCACTTCAATCCACTTTGTAAAGTACTCAATGGGTATAATGATAAAATTATGACCATTGGATGAGGTAGGGTTGATTTTTCCTATGAGGTTGAGTCCCCACTATGAGAAAGGCCAAGGTGTAGCGATTGGTTTGAGCTCTTGATCCGATGCATGGATGAGATCACCATGTTGTTGATATTGCATGCATTTCTTCACATATTGATGAGCTTCTTGTTCCATGGTAGGCCAATAATATCCCATCCTCAAAAGTTTCTTATTCAAATTCATACCACTTGAATGCGACCCATAGATGAATTCGTGTACTTCTTTTAATGCAGTCAAAGCTTCCTCTTGGTTAAGACATCACAATTTAATGTTCCTTCGAGACTTCATTAGTAAAGTGTATCACCTACGAGAACAAATTGGGATGCTCTTCTGATGAAGTTCTTTCTAAGGATTGGGGTAAGGTCATATGGGGGGATACCTCTATGTAGGTAAGTATAGATATCATGATACCATAAGGAACTGAGACCAAAAATTTCACACATGAATTCGGATGTAGGTACCTCAAATGTTGGTACGAGAAGCTAATCAATGAGAAATTTACATTTTAAAATATTAGGTAGCATATCTAATAGAGACCCAATAGTAGCCATAACGTCTTCCACTTAGTTGTTGACTTAGGGTATCTGCTAAAATTATATGTCAATGAAGAAATCTTTAAGACTTTCCACCATATTTTTATAGGGCATGAGTTTGTCATCCTTGGTTTGGTAGTCATCATTAACTTGGTTCACGATCAACTGAGAATATCTATTAACCTTCAACTCTTGGATTTTCCACTATACTATGATCCTCAATCCTGTGATAAGAGCCTCATATTCAATGATGTTATTAGTGCATGGGAAGGATAACCAATATGAATTAGGGATACAATCCCCTTGTGGGGTGATGAAGAGAATACCAACTCCAGATCAAAATGTGTGCGAACCATTAAAATACAACTTCCATTGATTCATTGTGTTGAGGAAAAATATAGATTCATCCAGAAATATAGACACTAAGGGATTTTCCATGTAAATAGGTGACTTTTCTAGTTGATCCACAATAACTTGTCCCTTTATAGCCTTTCAATCCACATACTCTATATCAAACTCAATGAGAATCATAACCCACTTAGCCATACGTCCTATTAGGGTAGCTTTGAATAGTAAATACTTCAATGGATCTATCTTAGAGATAAGATTCACTTGGTGAGAAAGCATGTAGTTCCTAAGCTTTTGTGAAGCAAAAACTACTACTAAGAAAGATTTTTTAATGGAGGAATAGCTTATCTCATATCCTACTAAGGTTCTACTAATTTAGTAAATAACTCTCTCTTTTCCTATTTTGGCATGTTGAGCAAGAAGGTCACCCAGAGCTGCTGATGTAGCTGAGATATAAAGAATCAAAGGTTTATCTACTATTGGTGGCATAAGGAGAGGTGGTATTAGTAGGTAATATTTAAGTTTCTAAAATGATTGATCACGATTTCAATTCCACTTGTAATCCACTCCCTTGTGAAGGAGGTGAGAAAAGGGATGGATCTTATCTACTAGTTGTGTTTTAAACTTCTAATGGATTGCAATCTCCCTTGTAAACCCCTAAGTTGTTTGAGTGTCTATGGTGGTTCCATATCCAGGACTACCTTGAATTTAGTTGAATCTACCTCAATTCCTCTCCATGAAAAAATGTATCCCAAGATTTTACCTAAAGTAATGCCAAAGATGCACTTTTTTGGATTCAACCATACCTTGTACTCTTCAAGTCTATCCAAAATCGGTCCTAATACCTCTAGATGCTCATTCCTTTTCTTTGATTTAGCCAAAATATTATCCACATAGTCTTCTAAATTTTTGTGAATCATATCATGGAAGATCAAAGTCATTTCTCTTTAATAGGTGGCTCCAACATTCTTCAAACCAAATGGCATCACATTCCAACAACAGGTTCCCAATGGACATGTGAAAGTAGTCTTGTGTTGATCATCTTTGGCTATTATAATATGATTATATCCTAAAACCTATCCATGAGTGAAATTATCTCAAGTCCAATTGTTAGGTCCACAATTATGTCAATATTAAAAAGAGGAAATTCATCCTCGGGACATGCCTTGTTCAAACCTCTAAATTCAGTGCATATTTCGATGCCCCCAATGGGTTTTAAGACTGGTACCAGGTTTGAAACCCACTCAAGATAATCTATTGGTCCAATAAAACCCACATCAAGAAGCTTTTGTAATTCCAACTTGACCAAAAATTCTATCTACAGATGCATTTTTCTTAGCTTTTTCCTTACTATTTAATGTGAGGATAAACTGCAAGATGCTGAACAACAACTTCAGGATCAATGCTTGACATATCTGTATAATACCATGCAAAATTTGTCTTTTTCTCTTTCAAAAACACTGGAAAGTTCTTCTTCTCTTCATCAAGGAGTGATTCTACATTAAAAGTAATTTGTGGTGCCTCCTCTTCCCCTACATTGATTGGATTGGATTTATCGGCAAGAATTTTTGATTTCTCTTAATGTATTGCACTAAGTGGAAGATTGAATCCCTCATCCTTGGACACCTTAGAGAAATTTTCATCATTGGATACATCCTTTTTCTTTACTATTTTATGATCATTAAGTGCCACAGTGTGTTTTTCACTTAAGGATCGAGACATGATTCTCATATTTTCCATTTTGCAACTAAGGGATTCAATCATTTCTCCATAGTATTCTTGCATGTCCAATTCAATGTCAAAACATGTTTTATGATATCCATATGGTACATGGTCATGAAGTCCCATGAACTCAGAGATAGCCTCATCATTTTGAATGAATCCAGAATAGGTGGTCCACATTGGTCCTATTTTATAAGTTGTGGGAAAGCTAGTTTCAATTTCGTGATTTGGCTATTGGAAGCAAATGATGTGGTGGTTATCATGAATATGCAAGTATCCTCAATTAGGTCAATGATTTCGAGGGGAAATTAATCAATGGTATCATTACATGATTTAGGTAACCAAGAGAAAGGTTTGAGTCTTTTAATAGAAGCACCCTTTCCAAGAAGAGTCACTTTACTCATGGTACATCTAAGACCAAGATTTATAGGTCATTTCTCAGGAGAAAGAGGTTCTAGCAAACCATTATTATTCTGACCAATATTTTCATTCTTGTTATATCCCCAACCCTTCATTAGTTGGAATATTTTTTTTCTTATCCTCCATTGGAAGAATTGTCTTTGGTTGGCTATCTTGATATAACCATTTTGATACATTTTCCTCATCAATGATTTATTTGTTCAATTCTTCCCAACTAGTGAAAGTGGTAGATGCCATCTTGATATTCTTTGGTACCTTATCGATAGTTTGAGGCTTCCCATGGGATCTAGGACAAATAGGTAACTCTCTAACTAAAAAAGAGTCATTTTTCAAGTTTTAGTCCCCACAACCATTGTCTTTGATTACTGATTTGATATCAGGGATGTTTTGCATGACAAATGTTTTTGAATCAGAGGTAGGAGTTAAGGTAGATGGATCCACAAAAGAAGAGGGTGTGGGTACCTCATAATTTTTGGGAACTCATGGGATCTTGTATTACTTTTCTTCTAGGTTCTTGCAATAGTAGAAAGGCCCAAGATCATCATGGATTGTGATTTCTCTATCTTCATATGGAAATTCGATGCATTGATGGTAGGTAGAAGCTACAAATTTCATGGTATGAATCCATGGATGACCAATAAGTATATTGTATGGAAGCTCAAGGTCAAGCACTTGGCTAGTAGTTTTTGCAATTGTGGGTCCCACTTGGATAGGGATTTTGATTTTTCCTTTAGAACTCCATTCTTGATCATCATTTTTTCTTATGGTAACCCGTTTTTCCTTTTCACTAACATCTTCTGAATAGCCCAAATTCTTGATCAATTAAAGAGTACAAATATCAAGACTAACACCTCCATCCACCAAGACTCTTTTGACTATTTTTATGAATAAGGACCTCAAGATGCAATGCCTGATTATGTGATGGTTGGGTGGGAAGGTCTTAGAAAATGTTAGAAGATGTGGGGTGGTAATGTGTTTGACCATGTCCTAGAATTTTTCAGTATCAAGATTGTTAGGAACAGATGTTGAAGACAAAGCCTTTTCTAAGATGTCCCTATATTCAATAACTCTAAGATAGATATTTGAGTGGAGGTATTTTTAAATTGGTCCAAGAGGCTATAATCATTGGTATTTTACTTCAATAGGGGTGTCCTCAATTGTGATGGTGCTCCTTGGATGGTGACTTTTCCTTTATGTGGTGACTCCAAACTCTACACTAGGTCCTTTGATTGTGATGACAAATATAAGATGATCACAAGACGTGACCACATTGTTCTAAGAATGATCTACGTTGTGGTAATCCTTCTCTTTACCATTATCATTTCCCTTACCATGGTTTGGAATCAAATCCTTATATATCTTAAGGTCTTGATTTCTATATTGTTGGTCCACAGTTATGTCTCTGTTATTAATAAGATCTTGAATGATGTTTTCAATTTCATACAACTTGATGTTTTATGTCCCTTGATTTTTTTTAAATCACAAAGATCCTCTTCTTTATACCATGGAGGTTTGACTTGAGGTTCTTATTAATTCTTGTAGTCAAGGAGTGTGATGATATTAGATTGTACCGATTTTTACATGACCACTTCAATAGGTTCCCCCAAAGGTGTGTATTTACGTCATTGAGGGTAATTATTTCAAAGGGGTGGTCCTCTTGAGGATTAATTTGTGGTGGAGCCTATGTGTTGTGTTGAGGAATGGTAGAATTGTATGTGGGATTGTTTTGATATTGCAGGTTTAATGGTGATGAGGGTGGTGGTGTGTTGTATGCTCCATGTGAATTTCCATATTTATTATAATGTAAGCCTTTTTGTTTTTGTTGTTGTTTTTGGGAATATTGTTGTTGTTGTGCTTGAAATTGGGCTTGTTGTGTATGTTGGGCTTGTAATGTTTGTTGGAAATCTTGTAATTGTTGTTGTGCCTATTGTGCTTGCAAGGCTTGTTGGGCTTGTTGGTATGCCATAGATATTTTCCTTTTTAGAAATGGGATGAAATTTAGATTGGTGATGTATTGATTGGAAGGAATGTATTCCGTGGGATGGTGTTGTGAGTGGATTGAGGTGGAGGAATTTTTTGACCTTGGTATTGTTGTGAAATCAAATTTTGGTTCAAGAAATTATAATTCTGGTGTGGGGATATTTATGCTTGGTGAGATGATATCTGATTTTGTTGTGCCATGAGCCCTTACAATACTTGATGTTGTGGTGGAGGCAAATATTTTTGGGAACCCATTTGACTATAGAATAATTGTGGTACTCCCTGATTTTGAATCATTGGTTGAGATCCTTGGTAGGATTTTTGTTTTATCATCAATGAATCTTGTGGTACTCGATTCACTTGATGTGGGATTGGTTGGATTCCTTGATTGATTTTATTTGGGTTCACTTGATTTGGGATGATATGTTTTGGAATGATTCTATTCCCTTGATTCATCTTATTTGGGTTCAGTTTACTTGGAATGATTCGGTTTCCTTGATTCAAAATGATTTTGGTTCACTTGATTTGGGATGATATGATTTCCTTGATTTGGATCTTGGATATTGACTTGGGGATTTGCTTGGTAATTTTGAGGATGTGATGTGAGTGAAGAAGAGTTTATGGGTTGAGCATGGAATGTGGGTGCAATGTTGGTGTTTTGGGGATGTGATGTATGTGGTATGTTTGGCATACCCAAGTTTGTATTGTTCCCTAGACCTTGAATTAGTCCTTGTTGAATTGTAAGGCTAGATGAATTAGGCTAAAGACAACTAAAAGGAACAATTAATCAATCAATTAGATTAACTAAATCATATTCCCAATGGAATCTTTGAAATGAACTAGTTAGAAGCCATGAAAACATGAAATGAACTCAAATTAATAAGAGAAACTAACTAAATACTTGAAAACATGATCCCATTGGGGGATTGGTGTTGATTTGATATGGAAGGATCAACCTTTCCCCAATCCCATTGTTTTAAGCTTAAAATTGGAGTTTTTGATGAAGGATAAACCACAATGATGCTCTCAAATGGTGAATTGAGTATAAAATTTGAAAGCATAACCTTTCTCAAGTGATTGTGGATGATTTTCTTATGGAAATTATGCTATTTAAAGGCTAATTGAGTGAATGGATGGATATAATTCAATTGGATAATCAAAGGATGAGGTTGAAGGTGAGATGAAGGCATGGATCAAGAATTCCAATCCGTAGATGAGATCCAATGTTGAAATGGATCAACCAATTTAATCAAGGGCTCACATTTAAAAGGAATGTGCAAATCCCTAATTTTTAGGAATAATGTTGAAAGATGTTGAAGAGATATTTCTATTTGGTGGGAAATATTTCAATTCAAACTGAGAGAATATTCTTTTGCAAGTTGAAATAATTGGAGGAATTAGTCAATTAAATAATTTAGATATTATTTAATTGTGCAATATGAGGGTAATTAGGATTTTGATTAAACAATTGCTCATTTAATCAAAAGAGGAAATAATGGCATTCAATTAAATAATTAGGATTATTTAACCAAATAAGATGAAATGAGGCATTTACTTAAATAATTTGCATTATTTAATCAAATAGGATGAAAACTAGTGTGAAGAGGTGAATTAATCAAATAACATTGATCACTTGATTAATAGGAGAAAGTAACAAATTTGATTAAACAATTAAAATTATTTAATTAAATAAACAAAGAGAATCAGATTAAGGTAGAAACGATGTTAGTAATCAATTCAGGATGTGTGACATTGATCAGGACAATTTTAAGTGTCTATGCCTATAAATAAACCTCATTTTTATGATAAATAAATCCACAAAGCATTTGAGTAATCAAATTCTAGAGAAATGATTATTCATTTTCATCAATTAAGAGCATAATTGTGGGTCAACCTCGATTATCAACATTGTTGACACTTTAGCATCATATTCAATCATGGGATTAGGAAAGCGTTGAGTATTCCACATCAAAGTAGCGCTAATCCCACCATAGGATTGAGGTTTGCATAACTTAGTTATTTTTCATTTGATATTTATTTCAATATTTCATGTTTTGAATTCTAATTGAGCTTGTGTAAGAAATTTCATCGGAATTGCTTAATTAGTTGATATTTTGCATAGTTTAACATTTAAATTTGTTTGAATTGATCAATTAATGATAGTCATTCATAAGCATGTATTGAAAATTTATTGGAACAAAAAACCAAGGAAAGACATGCTCATTCTATTAGAGAATAATTCAACTCACATCAGACCAATGTATGAGATATGTAGTATTTAACCCTTTCTTTACCTTTGTCATCATGTTGTGCTAATAATACCCCCAGTGTTATGTCGGTGGCTGATATATACAACAAAATTGGTTTTTTTGGAGTTGGTGGCATTAGGACTAGAGGTGAAGCAAGATAATCCTTGAGTTGTTGGAAATCTTGCTCAAAATTATCATCCCATTTGAATATGACATTCTTTCAAAGGAGGTGGGAGAATGGTCGACATTTATCAGCCAACTATGTGATGAATCATCTAATGGCTTGTCATTTTCCTTGAAATCTTCTAATTTGCTTGATGTTCTTTGTGGGAGGCATTTTCATTATTTCTTTAACTTTCACTGGATCTACTTCAATGCCTCAATAAAAAGTAATGAACCCTAAGAGTTTTCTTGATGTAACACAAAACACACATTTCTTGGGATTGAGGCAGAGTTTGTATTTTCCCCAATTGATCAAATATTTTCTCTAATACTTCTATATGTCCATCCATTTTCTTCGATTTCCCAAGAAGGTCATCTACATACTCTTCCATGGTTATTAGCATGTCATGAAAAATTACCATTATTTATCTTTGATATGTAGCCCCTACATTTTTTAGTCCAAAAGGAATTACTTGATAAAAAAATGTGTCCCATGGTGTAATAAAGGCTATATTATGTTGGTATTTGGAAATTTTGATCTAGTTATAACTAGAAAATCCATTCATTAGTGACAATATTTCCTGACCCATTGTGAGGTCAACAATAATGTCAATGTTTGGAAGCGAGAAATCATCTTTTGGAAAAGCTTTATTAAGGTCATTGAAGTTAGTACATATGATTATGCCCCCAATGGGCTTGGCAACTGGGACTATATTTGAGATCCATTCGGGATTATCAATAGGCTTAATGAAGCCGACTTCAAGGAGCTTTTGTAATTCTACTTTTACTAACAGAGAAATCTGTGGGTGCATCTTTAGAGATTTTTTTTTTAAGGTTTTGTGTCTGGATACACTGTAAGGTTATGCACGACAAGGGATGGATCTAGACATAGCATGTATGCATATTTCCAAGAAAATTTAATAGATCTCCTAAGCAATTTTTCTAGTTTTTGGTTAATGTCATCCTTTAGTTCTACAACAATGTAAGTAATTTTAGGTTCCTCAATTGTTCCCAAATTGATGTCTATAATATCTTCGATCAATACTATAGATGTTTCTTGATGTTGGGGAATCAAATAAAATGCCCCATCCTCTAGTGCCTCAAAGATGTTTTCACTAGGAGATACATATTTTTTTTTTACTTTTTCATGATCCAAAAGCACCCCATTGAGGTTTTCACTAATAGATCTTTATTTTTTATTTTTCCTTTTTTTTCATTTTTGTGACTGAGGCAAGTGATTTGTTCCCAAAAATAAGCATATTTATGCAATTTAATTTTATTTTCCTACTTATGGTCTCCTGTTGGTATATAATTGCGGACTCGCATGAGTTCTATTATTGCTTCATCATTTTGAAATGTGTCTAATATAGGAGGCCCTTGTTGATACCAATCGACTAGCTCAAGATACATGAGAGGAAGTTAGGTGGATGGTGTTATGGTGTAAATATGGTAAGTGTTAAAAATTTTAACAATGGTTTTAAAATACTCTTTTATGGGGTTCTTCTAAGGGGTGTGATCATTGGTTGAAGTCTTACCACCTTTATGATGTGTACCTTTGGATCTTGTGGTTTCCAAATCGGTGGCTTGAAAGCTAAGTCCCTGATGTTCTTTGTATTCTCTTTGTTGGACTGGTTTCATCATTCCATGCTCTTGTTCCCCCAAGATTTTTCCTTTGTAGCCCATGTGTTTGCATAAGTCATGCCCTTTAGGATACCAATAGATCTCAAGAGTGGGTAGTGGTTGTTCTTCTTATTCTTTGTATAACCATGAGGAGATGTCTTGACTTAGGTCTTCTTTGTATAGTAATCCCAAATTTTTTAAATTCTTGAAGGTTTATTTTGATTTAGGTTCCTTGGGTCGACCATAAGATCATGGAGAAGTAGGAAGTTATCCAATGTAGAAGGAATTTTGTATCATATACTCCCCACATCCTTTTTTTGTAACCTTGACCTTGATCTCAAGGTTGGATTGTGAAGAGGGTTTTAGTGTGACTGGGTCAATATAAGTATCTAGTGTGGTTATGACATAATTAATAGGGAAATGGTGATAGATTTTATATTTTATTTCCAACATTTTACAATATTGGAATGGTTTTGGGTCGGCGGGAATGGTGATTTCTCTAGCATTTTGTGATAACTTCAAGCATTAGTGATAGGTAGAGGGGACGACTTGCATATTGTGTATCCAAGGAGAATGTTATATGTAAAATCAAGGTCAAGGATGTGACATGGGGTTTCCATAATAGTTGGTCCAACTTGAATGGGAAACTTTATTGTACCTACTAATTCTCTTTCTGCATCATCGTATGATTTTATTGTTATTTTCTTGTGAGGATCTATGACATCTTTGGAATATCCTAATTTCTTTATTAATTTCAATGTATATAGGTTGAATCTCAATCCACCATCTATTAGGACTCTTTTGATGTTGTGCTTATGGAATATGGATTCAATGTGTAATGGTTTATTATGAGGTATTTCAGAATGAAGGTCTTTATTTGTGAATGTTAGGTGATTCATCAATGAAAGGTACCCAATTATGTCTTGGAATTGGTTTACATTTATATCACTTTGCACCCTAGTTTCATGAAGATATTTATCAAGGGCCTCTTTATGCATGGGTGAATTTAAGAGGAGCTCTAAAATAAATATTTGAGCAAGATTTTTTTCAAGATGGTCAAGGATATTATACTTATTATTTGTAGTGAAAGGGGTGGATGAGGATGATGCCCCCTGTATTATCACATGGCCTCAATGGGTGGTGACTCTACAATCAAGAGATTTGATGGTGATAGTTTTTCTCTCTTATATTATTCCAATGGTAGTATCATGGGATGGTGCATTAGTGACACTATGATACATTATTGTAAGTTTGATTGGATTTCCCTTCACTATGATGTGGGAAGGGTTTAGTGTATAGGCCTAGTTTCTCATTGGGGGAGTTTAAATTTTGGATTTCTATTTCTCCCTTGTCAATAGGGTCTTGGATGTCATTATTTAGTTTTATACAATTAGATGTGTTATACCCTTTATTGCGATGGTATTCACAATATTAATTATCTTTATACCATGTTGGCTTAGGTTTACTTTCATCGAATTATTTAGTGATTGGAAATTCAATCAAATTCTCTTGTACAAGTTTATGGAATATGAATTCAAGAGGTTCCTCTAAAGGGGTATACTTGTGCTTAGGTTGATTATATTTTTTTCCTTTACCTTTGGGTATTGTAATGGTATTGGAGGTGCCTTCCAGTGTTGTGACATTTCTTGGTTTTGGGATAAGGTGCTTTGTACATTTTGGACATGTTTGTTGTCATTCACCCCATCATTTATAACATTTTTGTTTTTAGACCAATATTTTGGTTTATCATTAGATTGGTGATTATTTTCCTTATGTTCTTTACAAAATTTTATTACCCCTTCAGCAATTAAATCCTTTTCAATAGTTAGTCCCTTTTTAATGACTTTTTCAAAGGTACTTACACATTGTAGTTGAAAATGCAAGGCTATTTTTGGATGTAAGTTTTCATTTAAGATATTCACCATTTTATTTTTGAGAACTTGGAGGGGGGATCAACTTGCAAGGTGTCTCCATCATTGAAGGAATGTAGAAAAAATTTCCCCGTTATTTTGTTCGGTGGTGCACAACTTGGCCAAGGTAATTTCTTGATCAATACTATATGAGAAGTGTGCCACAAATCATTCAGATAAGTTGGAAAAGGATGTTATTGATCCTTGGGGTAAGTGTGTGAACCATTCCAATGCTTGACCCACAAGGCTTCTAGGAAATAACCTCATGAGATATACATCATTATAAGCAACTTTTTGGCATGCTATCTTAAATTATTTGAGGTGTTCAATCGGGTTACTTTTCCCTTTGTATTTGTAAAATTTTGGGATTTCATAGTCTTTAGGAAAGGGGGTGGATTGTATGGATTGATCAAATGGGTAAGGGAATATGTCCTCATATCTATAGGTCTTCCTTGGTTGGCTCATTTGGATCCCTTGGATCATACCTCTCATTTTTTGCAACTCTTAGGCTATGTTATGGTTATTAGATAAGTTTTGATTATGGATGTATTAATGTTAGTGAGAAGCTGTTAGGGGAGGGTTATTGATGTATTGTTGTTGATGAGGGGTGTTAGAGGGGGATCTATGTATAGATTATTTTTGTGTTGGGGGTTTATTTGTGTTTTGGTTATATGGGGGGTATTATTGATGTTTTGGTTGGATGGAGGATTGTTGTTTTTGTTCGATGGAGGAGGATTGTTGATGTTTTGGTTGGATGGAGGAGGATTGATTTTTTTATTTTGTGGGGGTTGGGAAACATTTGTGTTTTGATTAATTAATTTAGCATTAACGGATGTAGTTGGATTGGTGGACATGTAAGTGACATGAGGATTAGGGGGGATGTTAACCCTTAGTTGTGATGATGTGTTGATGGAAGGTGGAATGTTAGTATTGTATGGTCTCCCTAGGATATTGTCAAAGAAGTTATTAGATGATGAAGGATTGTTGGAAGGGTTCTCACCCCTTAGTTGATAGATGGCAAAGTTAGAGGGAAGTTTAACCCCTCTAGCTAGGAGGTAAATTAGGAGTTGGTTTTTCCCAAGATCAAATAGGTTTTCCATCATTTGTTGATTATAAGGATTGCTGGAAAACTCTTTTAGTATTGGTGAATGTTCTTCTTGGTCAACATATACCTCTTCCTCATGGAGGTTGGTGGTTGATGGTTGATGGAGGTGGTATTATAGAAGTATTCTCCATGGGAGTCCATTAGTATTTTAGCTTGTGATCTAGTTATTGGTGTATAATATAAGAATTATTTTAAAGATTTACCTTAGGGTGGATGGATGAAAGGTTAGATTTGAATTAAATTTGATGTAATTTAGGTTGATGTTGGAAATTTTAGAATTATATATGTGTTTGGACTTATGATTGGATTAGGATTGGGTGACTTTTGGACTTATGGTTGGATTAGGATAGTAGTGGATGACATGATTTGGATTAAGGTTGGATAAGGACTTGGACTTTAGTTTTTGATTAAAAACTGGTTGATGGGTTTAGGATTGATTGAGGATGACCAAAGGTTGGATTAGGGATGACTGATTGATTAATTGGATTGGATTGGTTGATGATAAGAGGTTGCACTAGGATGATTGATTGATTTATTTATTGGATGGTGATAAGGGTGGACCTTGTTTAAGGGATAGATGCAAAATAAATTTTGCAACAAAGATTAGAGATTCTAGATCCTTGTGGATGGGGTTACTTGAGGATTATATTTTCTTACTTAGGATAGGAAAGTTCCTAAATAAGGTTAGATATAGGGTTTTTGGATAAACTCAACTTAAAGGAGCCAACCTTAAGCTAAATAAACCCAAAATGATGGACTAACAAAAGATGCTACTTAAGATAGGCAAGTTATTAAGAAACACTTAAGCTAGCAAGGAGGGATTCAGGATCTAGACTAAAACCTTAGTGGAAATTTTGACTCCACAAAAGGATTTGGGTTAATGATGATAGGAGCATGATAAGTATTAAATGATGATTATGAGAGGATTATGTGGGGAATTTTTTTTAGATGATGGTTTCTAGGTTAAGGTGCCAATTATGACAAGGAGATGATAATGGGAATAATAAAAGGGATTATGGTGTCAAAATGGTGGTAGATTAATATCAAGTCCAATATTAAGGAAGAGATGACAATGAATGGTGATAAGTCCAAATGGGGTGATTATGATGACAAAGGGGGTTAAAATGATGAAAGTGACAAAATGAGGGGAGATTAATGGTGAAAGATCTAAGGGTTTAACCTAAGTACAAATGATGTGGAGGGTGGGATGTTAAGAGAATGGGGATGATATGGTTAGATTGAAAGGTTGTGGAAGAGGATAAAATGGAAAGGTCAAAATGGGGTGATGAGGTGTAAAATGATAAGGTTAATGATGGTCAAAAGGTGGTTGAGTTGTAGAATATGTTAGACTAATAAAGGAGTCCTATGAGGTCACTATCAAAAGGTTTAGATTTCTTGGCCAGAAGTAGGCACAACTTTTCAGATAAAGCTGAACATAGGCACGATTTTATAGAGGACACATGCATAGGTTTTTATGACAGAAGTGTAGTTTGGTAGTGGAAGTATGTAAAAGTGCAAGTGTAGTTTTCCAAGGGGTAGGCACGTGGATTTTAGCAGAAGCACGTGAATTTTTGTCACATGAACTATTTTACAGCTTGAGTGTTTTTTGAAAGAGATTGATCAAACAAACTACACAATGGTGAAGTCTTGATTTTTGAAGGGTATAGAAATCATCAACCTTGGAGCTGATTTATTTTACACTATTTTTGCACAAGGAGACACTCCAAAAACTTGTTTACAAACCTAAAATAATCAAGTGGGTTTATAGATTAATGTGGTCCCACCACCCAATTTCTTGGATTAACACTCCTTGTTACTTGAGTGAGACACCTGATGAGTCTAGTTTATGGTCTAATTATTGATAGGGTTGTCCATTTCCTGTAGTAACATAAGACTTTGATGCTTGAGAGTTGATCATTCATAATATTTCCTTGAAACCATAGACCTTGGACATGAATTTATTTTCATAAGCTTTCAAATGATATTGACATGCTATGTGGATTGTTTGTGTTAATTTTGCATGTGGTTAATGAATGTCGCTTTAAGATGATTATGGATATGCAATTTTTATGCGTGCTAATGTTGTCATGCAAATAATTTGAAGCTTGTAATTCAGGAAGATTCTTCCAATTGGTTGTGTGCCATATCGGTCATCAAGGTGGTCATTTAATGGAGATAAGACTCTTGGTGGCTGAAGATTCCTCATGCAAATCAAATTGTAACTGCCTTATAATGGTCTTAAATGTTGTTGAGCATGCATTGGAATTATTGTTGTGCCAGATTCACGTTAAGGTAATTGTTCTTGATAGGTTATGTGCATGTGTAGCCGCCTTAGCTCTTTTCCATGTTTTCCCTAAGTGGCATCCTCTAGTTTTGTCAGAGTTGACTACCTTGCTAGGTGGTTAAATAAATAAGGCTCTGATGTTCGTTTGAGATCTCT
The DNA here is from genome assembly GCA_007115665.2 of Sequoiadendron giganteum. Lineage (NCBI taxonomy): Eukaryota > Viridiplantae > Streptophyta > Pinopsida > Cupressales > Cupressaceae > Sequoiadendron > Sequoiadendron giganteum. The sequence goes on from CM021106.1 coordinate 464,910,165, forward strand.
CTGTTTTTCCCAGTTGAAGAATGTTAATTTACTGATGTACTCACATTATTAGTTTTTTGAAAATACAACTATGTTGATTGTACTCCTGTTTTTCTACTGAATAAAATGAAATAAGTTCATGCATCTAAGTCTATCTTAGTTTTAGGGAATACTTATCCAAGGGGGGCCACTTGGTGAGTATTCCATCTGATACCTTAGTTTAGTTTAATTGTTATTTTTTGTTCATTAATTAGTTAAGGATCTGGTAGTGACTATTCCTACAACCACTAGAATTCCATTTTCTGATTGTTCCTGCAGCCAAGGTAGACAGAGTAGTTTCTTGTTTGTTCACTCAAATTTTCATTTATGTTATGCATTTTAGTTTGGTCTAGTTATTGGTTATTGTTTAGCATTTATGTTATTCCCTTCTAAAAAATTTACTTTCAGTATTGCACCTCTCTTAAGTTGTAGGATGAATGTGGCTACTTTGGATTCCTAGTGCACATACAATGTTGACCCATTTCACTTTTACATCCCTGGGTTGAAAATTTAAATGCACCTTCATGATGATTGAGATAGTTGTTTAGGATAGATGTCCAATCTTTGAATCATAGATGTAAAGGCTTAGTTGTTAAAATCATTATAAGAGGCCAACATTTTTGGTGTCGTTGTCGGGGATGGTGTCAAACTAGGAAGCGCTTTGGATTCATTGATAGTTTTTCTTGTTGTAGTATCTCTGGAAGTTGTTCTTAGTATACCCCTCATTTAGAAGAGTTATGACCCCCCTATTCTTTTGTCAATTATTTGTGTGAGCTGGGTGATAGTGAATTGATACCGTATGCATAGAGAAAGAAGAAGAGATGCTCATGGGAGATTCCTTCCTAAAAATCTGATCTATTCTAGATATTTGAGTATCAGAACCTACCAAGAAATGAAGAATAAGAAGAGATGCACCTCTTTGTTGATACATTTCTAGATCTGACCAATTCTGAAGTTTCCTTTGAAGACCCTTTTGCTTTGGAACTTCATTAGGCAGACATGGGGGATGCAAATGGAAATGGACCTAATAGACCTAATTGACCAACTTTTCCTTTCCCTATTGCTCATCAAAATGAAGTAGACAACCTCAAGAATATCCATGCTTTAGTCCTTTCTAAGTTCTATGGACTTGTCATAGAATATCTTGATACATTCTTGTTTGATTTTGATATACTCTATAGAAGTTATGACTATACCATTGATTCCTATAGGCTTAAGCTATTCCCTACCACTTTGAAAGAAGTTGCATTAAGATGGTTCACAAGCCTAGGTAGAGATACTGTGGAAACTTGGGAAGACATGAAGACAAAGTTCCTTGAGAAATACAAAGAGTATTGTAGAGGAAATGACATGAGAGGAGATGGAATTTTTAGAATACAACAAAAGGACGATGAGAGCTAGGAGGATTACATTTCAAGGTTTCTATTTTTCCTACATAAATCTCCACACCATACACTCAATGAAGAATCATAGAAGATTATTTTATTGAGAGGAATTAATGACATCTGCATAGATGCATTGGACCTGATAGGAGGAGGAGATATCACCCAAGTTCCTTGGGAGGATATCAAGAAGATATGTCAGAACTATTCTAGGGCAGCTTCAAAGAAGGGGAGAGCTTACCAATCCTCTATGGGTAAGTCATCCACTTGTGGAGTTTCAAGGATGGAGATTACTCACTTGTTGGAAAATTTCAAGCAGGACATCATTAACAATCTGGCTACTCAACTGGATCCACTTTAGGCAAAGAAGAAACAAGAGGAGGCAATGGCAATGTTGACAAAATATGTCCCTCATTGCGGACAAAAGAAGGACTGCAGATGCAAGATGATAGCTAATGTTGACAGTAAGAAAATGGCACCCAAGTTCAAGTCAATCTAGGGTGAATATGACCAAGTCTACTATGTTGCAAAAAGGAGGCCTTGGGATCCAAGACAGGGTATGCCACTTGATCCACTATCTTTTGTTGGGCCATATTTCAATTCTTATTCATCTAGTAATTAATGAAAACCCTCATATCCATCCAATTATGGAGGATATCCACCATAGCCTTGGATTAACCCTCCACATGCTTGGCCCAATCACCAAACCTCTCCACCCCAGTGGTAGTAGTTTCAAGGAAATTGACAACCACCTCTAGGAAATTGGTAGCAAACATCTCAATGGAGGGGAGGACAAAAATGGCCAAACCAGTCAACCAATTACATGCATTCACCTTCTTAGCCCTATAAAATCACTATAATGCCTCCTCCTTCTAATTCAAGTTCAAATGCAGCTAAACCTACTCAGCTACCAGCCTATCCCACACCTAACCCAAATAATAAACCACATCAACAACCAGTGTACTCTACTGATCCAAATCAATTCCCTACATATGCTATGAGTGTAAGTGGCATCCCTTTGCATTTAGGGACTACTTTTCTAGACCCTTCCACACCTATTATCATTGAGCTTCCTATGGAAGAGGAGGAGCCTCTAAATTTCCCCATTTAGCTAGGTGCACCTAAAAATCTTGAACTAGTTCCAGTCAAGTAGACTGAGCCGGAACCACCATTTCCTCAAAGGTTGGAAACTGTGAAACAAAAGGAAGAAAAGGAGGACACAAATTTTGATATCTTAGATTAGTTGAAGCATACATGTGTCCAAATACCTCTATTTCAGGCCATAAAAGATGTTCTCGTATATGGCAAGGAAATCAAGGAAGCATGCCTTAAGAAGCTAGGTAGGAAGAAGAAAGACCCCACTAGAGTTCATGTGGTGGGACAACTTAATGACATTATGCTTGAGAAAGTGATTGTTCCCAAGTATAATGACCCACGAAGTCTCATGGTAGGAGTTGTTATAAATGGGATGTAGATAAAGAATGATCTGATTGACTTAGGATCAACAATAAATGTGACGACTAAGGAAATCCTGCAACAACTAAATATTTTAAGCATGAGACCTTCTCCTACTTTCCTGCAACTTGCTAATAGTTCTACTGTTATGCCTTATGGTATAGTGGAAGATCTAGTTGTAACTCTAGACTCTTGGGAGTACCCAACAGATTTTATGATTCTTTCTCCTAAAGCCACACTAGGCGGGTACCCCATTATTCTTGGAAGACCATGGTTAGCAACAAAAGATGCTTATATTGGATGTCAAACAAGAGACATGACCATTTCTGATGGAAAGAGCACCAAAATTTTTGTTCTCTCCCCTCTCACTCAGCCATCCCATGATAAGGATAATCTAGTATGGCCACATGTTGGTGAAGAGGCCAAGGAAGTTAATTCTATGTCACAACTTATGATGATCAATAGAAGTCATTTCCTACAGCTTCAGGATGAAGAGGAATTATTGTCTCACATCATTCATAACCATTATGAGGTAGAAGAAGCATCGTCCTCTCATGTATCTGATTTTTCTGTTGTAGTGAAAACACTCCTACCCACTCTTCTTGTAGCTACTTGTCCTATAGATGCCTTTCCTACAACAACAAGTATTTTTCACAAATTATTGCCACATGAACTCAGGGTACCGAGTAGTAGTGAAGTAGATATGGTTGATTTAACTACATAAGTGCAAGTGTTAGAAGGGAAATATCTAAATATCAACAGTAAATTGAGTGAAGAACAACAGTTGTCATTAGAAAATTTACTGAAGCCCCACCAAAATGCATTTGCATGGGACTATCATGATATGAAAGGATTGGATCCAAATATTTGCACACATAGGATATACACAAGAGATGATTGTACACCAGTAAGGCAGCCACAAAAAAGAATTAACCCTGCATTGAGAGAGATAGTAAAAGGGGAACTGCAAAAATTGCTAGATTCAATATTTATCTACCCCATTTTAGATAGCTAGTGGGTGTCCCCATTGGTGATTGTGCCCAAAAAAGGAGGGAAGTGGTGAGTTTATATTGATTACAGGGAACTCAACTCTGCCACCAAAAAATACCATTTTCCCTTACCATTCATAGATCAAGTTCCAGACTCACTTGAAGGAAAGCAATACTTTTCTTTTCTTGATGGATTTAGTGGCTATAATTAGATCCCAATTGCACCTGAGGACCAGAAGAAGACCAACTTTACCTGTCCATGGGAAACCTATGCCTACTCAGTACTTCCATTTGGATTATGCAATGCACCAACAAATTTTCAAAGGGCAGTCATTAGCATATTTTCAGACATCTCTCATGATTGCATGGAAATTTATATGGATGATTTCACTACTTATGGTGTTGATATCAATGAAGCATTGGAGAATATTAAGAGATTCCTACAAAGATGTGAAGACCATAATCTCTCTTTAAATAGTGAGAAGTGCTTCATGATGATGCAGGAAGGTGTAGTTCTTGGCCACTACATCTCTCACAAAGGAATTCAAGTAGATCTTGCAAAGATTGAGGTAATTATAGATCTACCTATCTCGACAAAACAAAAAGATGTCAGGAGTTTCGTAGTACATGTAGGTTATTACATGAGGTTCATCAAAGACTTCAGAAAAATGGAAGCACCATTATATAATCTCCTAACTAAAGATGCTAAGTTCCAATGGACAAAAGGCTGTGACAAGGCATTTTCTGACTTGAAAGAAGCTCTAACTCATGCTCCTATACTCAAAGGACCTAATTGGGAGATTCCTTTTCAAATCCATCCAGATGCATCAGACTATGCTATAAGATCAGTCCTAGGAAAAAAAGAAGGAGCTATTGAAAACGCCATTTACTTTGTCACCAAAAACCTGTAAGGAGCTGAATTCAACTATACGGTGACAAAAAAAGAAATGTTAGCAGCGATCTATGCCTTAAGCAAATTCAGAAATTACATAATAGGCTACCAAATATTTGTGCACACCAATCATGAAACCATTAGATACTTCATGAATAAACCTCTGATTTCAGGAAGACTAGCAAGATGGTTGTTGTTGATGTAGGAGTTTGATATAACCATTCTGGATAAACCAAGGAAAGCCAATGTTGTTACAGATTTTATTTCAAGATTGGCCACATCAGAGGATAATCAATTCATAGATGATTCTTTCCCTAATGAGCACTTATTTTCCATCAATGTGCAGACACCCTGATATGCTAACATAGCTAGCTTTTTGGTCATAGGGAGAGTCCCTCCTCACTTCTCTCCAAAATAAAGGAGAGTGCTCATTGAAAAATATTTTCCTTTCTCATGGATTGTTGGATGTTTGTTCTATACTGGACCTGACCAAGTCATGAGGAGATGTGTGAGGGAAGATGATACATATGATATTCTGCATGCATGCCACAATGAACCCCGTGGAAGAAATTTTTCAGCCAAGAGGACAACAATGAAGATTTTGAACACAGGATATTACTGGCCAACACTCCACAAGGATGTAGGGAGATATACAAGGAAGTGTGATAGATGCCAAAGAATGGGTAGGCCAACCAAATCTAATGAGATGCCACTTTTCCCCCAGGTAGTAATCACTCCATTTGATAAGTGGGGACTGGATTTTGTAGAACCCATTGACCCTCCATAAAAAGGTAAATCCTACATTTTAGTATGCATTGATTATGTAACTAAATGGGTAGAAGTTAAGGCCATGAAGCATGCAAGAGATAACAAGGTTGTAGAATTGTATATGAAGAAATTTTCACATGGTATGGGGTTCCAAGAGAGATAGTGACTGATCAAGGGACTCAATTCACTTCAACCCTTGTTATAGCATTGGTCAATGTGTACAACATTAGGCCCAGGAAGTCTAATCCTTATCATCCCCAGGCCAATGGCCAAGTTGAGGTGACCAACAGAGAAATTGAAGCCATTTTGACCAAAATGGTAGCTATCCATAAAAAGGATTGGGCAAGAAGGCTACTAGAAGTTGTTTGGGCTTACAGAACCACCTAGAAAATAACCACATGAATCACTCCTTTTGAGTTTTTGTATGGAAAGTCAGCCATGATTCCCATTGAATTTGAGCATAAGACTCTTAGGACTGTAGTAGAATTTGGGATGGATATTTATGAAGCACAAAGAGATAGAATCATGCAGCTGAATGCTTTGGATGAGATGAGGAAGGCAACCTTGCACCACACAAAGGTAGTGTTGAATCAACGAATAAGATGGTATAATAAATTCATCAAGGATAATAAATTTCAACCTGGATATTGGGCACTGCTCTATGACTCCACATATCAAGATAATGCAGGAAAATTATGGACAAGGTGGCTCAAACCTTATGAGGTGGCTGAAGTATTTTCCGATGGAGTTGTTCAACTTACTAACATTGACCCTGTCAGGTTTAACCTTCTAGTGAATGGTCATCGCCTGAGATTGTATCAAAATCCAACTTCTAAGGAAGAGTTCCTATAGAAATTCACTCAACGTGTAGCACCCAAACTTCCTACAGATGAAGGAAGTGGACCTAGTGTCCCTTCTTCTGGCTAATTAAGGTATGTCACTTTCATAATAAAGATTCCCACTTTGTAGGGGTCCACTTCTTCACCCATCCACCCATTCATTCCACGTTTCTCTCTCTTCCACCTCACCACCATCATTTCACTTCACTTCATTTCACTCCACCTCATTCCACTTTGTTTTGATTAATTGCTCAACTCATTTCTTGGAAATGGCCAATACTTTCTCCATGATCTTTGCAATAAATCTTCCATGAATTCAGGTACATGTGCATTAATTGTTATATCTTAATTTTCTTCAAGTACATTTACTTAATTGTTGTAAATTAATATGGATGATTGCCATAACATGTCATCATTTCCTGCCCCTATCAAATCATCCTTTCACCTCACACGTGAGGACACATGTGAAAATTTAGGTTGGGGGGGAACGTGTCAATGCCATGTTTGCATGTTTGTCCGTACTGATTCATGTCAGCAAGGTTTAAGTCATTGAGCCAATTTGAATTTTGAGATGATGGCTCGTATGTGAAAAATACAAATCCTTCACCGAAATTTCCCTTAATCATAGCCTGCATTTATTATCCTTTATTTCTTTAACTGTTCCCATCAGAATCCTAAGCCAAAAGGTAAAATTCAAATGACACCAGCATTAGAATTTAGCAGAGTTGTAGGAAGAAGAAGTTTGGTTTCCAGACAAGAATTGCAAGAATAATTTTTTTGCAGAGTAACTATTTGATTGTAGACAATGGGAGGTGGGTTGATTCAAAATGAACCCACGGTTCATGATGTGTTACTATAGGATGTGCCTTACCTGGACAAATTTAGAAACTATGGATGGCTAGACTATTTCTCAAAGTTGGATGGTTTCGATGAAGGTGTTGCATTATGATTCACCGAAACATTGTCTAAAGGAAGGGACATAGTAAAAGGGCTGAAAGTCATAGCTATGGAGGAAAGAATTGTAGAAGTTACAGGGTTACCTGCCGATGGTGAAAATTACCCTATTGCCAAGGATGTCAGGTCAGCTAGGGCTGAATTTATAGAACCTAATGACCCTTCGTTGAGCATAGACAAGCAAGGAGTGAAGAGGACTTATCTGCCTGATCTTTGGAAGCAGGTTGTAGTCTATGTTGTCAAGTATATCACTTGCGAAGGTCGCCAGACAAATTTACATTCGATGCATTTTAAGCTCCTAAACCACATGAGGCATGAAAGGAGAATGAATGTACCCAACATGTTGTACCACCTTCTTTCGATCATGGTAGTAGAAACCCAGAAAGGTAGGGACAATTTTGTTTCCCACCATTGTCTAATCAAATTATTAGTTCAAAAGTCTTTGCATGATGTGTCCAATATTTCTTGGGAAGAATTTTTGAGAATTGATCAAATTAGATCAGAGCATTTGCAACCTAGGGTTTTTCCCCAACCTCATAGGGTTGGGAGGAGGAGATATGTTGGGGCCACTTCTAGTACCTCAACTTCTGACACAAGCCCTAGTGGAAACCCTCCTGCAACCACACAATCTATTGAGATTAGTTCCTCTGAGGTAGAGCATTCTGATAAAGAGAGTTCCTCTCCTGACTTTGATGATGATGTTCCTCTTGGAACCTTAATGAAAACTAGGGCACAAAAGAGGAAGGAATAACTAAAGGAAGGAAAAGCTAAAAATAAAATGGTAGAAAAGGAAGTGCCAAGCTCCAGGAAATGAAAAGTTGACACTATTCCTCTTGCAACAAAGGAAAAATGAAGAAACCCTCCCAGAAAATCAAATTCAGCTAAGCCAGCCATTGGGGTATCTCCTAAGGGAAGCCCTAAACTTGGGAAGTCGCCACGGGAGGATACAAAATCTCTAATGGAGCATATAAATGTAAAGGAAAAGGATATGTTCGAGGAAGCAAAAAATTTAACATTGGTAGATCTTGCTGAAATTGCAGAGCAAGTTGAAAACCAGGAATGTGAGGAAAATTAGGAGCTCCTACAATAAGAATTCCTACAGCATGAGCAAGAACAAGAGTAAGAGGCCTTGCAAATTGAAACAAGAGAACAAGAATTTGATGCCTTGTAGCCAGAATTGGCTAAGTAAGCAGAAGCCCTGTAGACGGTACTCTACCAAGAGCAAACACAAGTGCCAAGTAAAATGATGGTAGGAGTAGATAAGCCTTCCGATTTTTCAATGAGCATGGTAATCCTGAATTTATAGAAAGAAATACAAAGAAGAGAAGAAGAATGGAAAGCATAAAAATGCAGGCTGATGAAGGAAATTGAACAGAAAGATAAAGAGATTGAAGATAAGAATGCAAGAATTTTTGTTTTGAAGAAGAAGGTGGATGACATGACAACTTTAGTGCTGCAGATATTATAATACAAAGCTCCTCCGAGGGTATATGCCCTTTATTTAAAAGAGAAGCATATTTCTTTCAATTTTGGAAAGATTGTTTCAGGTTTGAACCCCTCAATTGAAACCCCTACTGATTTTTTCAATGCTTTTTGGATTGCTCCCCCTGAGATGAAAAATTTGTTGTGTGAATTTTATTTACATAATTTTGTTGACACCAAAGACCATGAGTGGAATCCACTGCTATATGTTGGGGATGTCCAATTACATGCATTCATGTCTTGGATACAAACCAAAGTAAGTTGGGGAAAGTAGTACAGGGCTTATAGGCAAGTTGAATCTAGCATTCCCCTGCCCATTAGGGTTGAGTCTAGACATCTAGGAGATATTTTTAAGGATTGGAATTGAATCTTATACCGGACAAGCTATAGCTTGTTGGATGTTGTAGTTGTGTTGCTGATATATTGTTGTCATTGATGTCAACACTATTAGCATTTTAATCTACTTAAGGTTGTATATGTCGAGGAGATTGAGAAAATTGTAAAAAATATAGTACAGGAAGCCAATGGAGCTGAGAAGGTTAGAATGTTGGAAAGCTCTATGTGTTGAAGATCAGAAGGTGCGCTTCAAAGGGTTTGTTGTTGAACCTTTATAGTATGTTGTTCAAAATTTTTAGAGGTGTGCATGAAATTTTTTGGAAGTTATGAAGATCTATGTGCCTACAGTTATTTAGTTTTTGTAGATGGTGTTCTTGGTCAAAGCGGATGAAATTATGGTAATATCATGTGTTTCTCCTGTACCTATGATGTTCATGTATGAGTCTAGATCATAATCTATCCTTGGTGTACGTCCGCAATGACTAGAGTGTTCATGATCAGAGATTTTTTCTGATGTGTGCCCGAGTGTTCATGTTCTTGGCCGACATTGTGGTGTTAGCGTGTTGTGGATCCATGAGGATTAATATTTTATTGTTTGGCATGTTTGGAGATGTTTTTTTTGGTCCTCACTATGTTGTGACCAACTTGTGTTGGTACGCATTGGAATCTATTCATGTATCAAGGCCCACAATTGTAATTTATTCTTTATTTATGGCTGACTGAATAGTGGATGCAAATCTGTGTAGTGGATATATATACAATATTTTTTTCCTCGTTTAAGAAGTGTGCTCAAGTGTACAAGTGATGTACAAGTACGAATAAAGGTTAGATCATTTAGAGTAGAGTGTGGAAGAGTTTGAAGAAGTTTTGTGTGGCTAACTGGAACTGTAATTAGGCTTTTGCAGAAGCTATTTTCTCAATTCAAATTCATCAGGTGGATTTAATCTGATTAATGTATGTAATGTAGTGATCCTTCCCTTTGAAAAGTGTGCTTGAATGCAATTACATTTCTCTTTTTAGTCTTCATTATACTTCTAAAAGGGTATAATATTGTGGACTAACATCCACCGTGGTTTTTCCCCTAACAGGGTTTCCATGTATAAAATCTTGGTGTTCATGTGTCTTTGATGTGTTGTTCTTATGCTTGCACTATTAATTATTAGATCTGTGATATAAGGATTGGTTAATGTTGTATAAGTTTGATTTTTGTAACAACTAATTCACCCCCCCTCTCAGTTGTCTATCCTTGTTTTTCCAACAATTGGTATCAGAGCTAGTTCCTTTGAAAGAAGCTTAACAGCTTGAGGTGATCCGAGATGCCATCATTTAAGAAGGATAGTCCTATATTTGATGGTACAAACTACTCTCTATGGAAAGTCAAGATGGAATTTCATTTTAAGTGCATTGGTGAACCTTTCTGGCAAATCAAACAAATTGCATATAATATTCCTCATAATGGTCCCTCCTCTGAAGATGAGATCAAGCAAGCATAAATTAATACCAGATTAGTAGAAACACCGGTGAGTGCTTTAAAAAATTTAGAAATAACAAATGTGATGGGATTGAAGACTGCATACCAGATTTGGAAAAAGCTGGAAACATTGTATCTAGGAGATGCACTAGTGAAAAGTGTTAAGCTACAAAGTCTAAAAGGAAAATGGGAGAGCTTGAAGATGAGTGAACATGAAAACATATTTTCCTTCTGGCATAAGATAAATTAATTAGTGATGGACATCAGATGTGTCGGTGGAACTATGAATGATGATGAAATTGTGGCTAAGAAACTTAGATCTATGCCCCCTTCCTACAAGACAAAATCTCATGCTATTGATGAACTCAAAACAGTGACAAATATTACAAAAGACATGTTGATTTTAAAACTTTCTACATTTGAATTAAGTGAATTATGTGAGTCTGCTCCTAAGACTGGATCTGCTTTCAAGGCCACTATATCCGAGAAAAAGAGATATGATTCAGGAGAGAGTTCCTAGAGAACATCTAGATATGAAGATGAGATGAAAGTGGATTGAAGATGAAAAAAGGGAATTGGAAGAACTGGAAGCATTGATTGTGAAAAGAGAATCAAGAGGTTATGGTAAGTACAAAGGAAATTTACCTATTAAATTATTTTCTTGCAGTAAGATAGGTCATTTTGCTTCTAGATGTCCTGAAAGAGTTTCAAAATATAAGCCTGACAATACTAGATTTCAAAGAAAGTGCTATTATGCTGAAGAAGGTGTAACTGATGAAGAATTTGATAAAGAAACTAGAAATGAAGATGAATGGGTATTTATTGCTATCAAAGAAAATGGTCAGGTGTCCATTGAGTTTGCTAGTAATGTAAATGTTGAGAAAGCTCTTGCAGCCAAAGTTGAAGAGAAAGATGAGTGGGTAATTGACAGTGGATGCTCACATCATATGACTAGTGACAAAAGAAAATTTGTAAGATTGGAAAACTATGATGGTGGTGTAGTGAGGTTCGGTGACAACACTTCTGGTGTGATTCATTCCAGAGGCACTATTTATTTTGATGGTAAGCACAATAATGATGATGTTCTTTATGTAGAAGTCATAAAGAATAACTTTTTGAGTGTTGGACAAATGGTAGACAAAAGCTACAATCTATAGTTCAAGAATGGTAAGTGCAGAATAACAGGAAGTTCAGGAAATATAATTACTTTAGGAATAAAGAAAAAAGGTAATATCTTTCATTTAAGTACTACTAGTCAAAGTTGTTTGATTGCTCAAATTGATGTAAGATGGTTATGGAATAGGAGGTTATGTCATGTGAACTTTGATAACATTGTCAAGAGAAGTTCTACTCAAGCAGTCAGAGATTTACCTAAGTTAGTGAAGCCTACTAACACTATGTGCAAGGAATGTGAGATGGGAAATCAAACAAGAAATTCCGTCCGGAGCAAATAGTACAACTCTAATGGAGTACTAGATTTGATACATACTGATCTATATGGTTCTTCCAGAATTAGAAGCCTACAAGGTGAAAGGTAATTTATGTTACTCATTGATGATTATTCTAGAATGATATGGGTCACTTTCTTGAGAGAAAAACATGAAGCATTAGAAAAGTTCAAAAGTTTTAAAGCTATGGCAGAGAATGAGACAAGTCAAAAGATCAAATGTCTAAGGTCAGATAGAGGTGGTGAATTTACTTCACATGAATTCAATTCTTTTTGTGAAGAGCATGGAATTCAAAGACAGTTATCTCCTCCCCGGACCCCTCAACAAAATGGAGTTGTTGAAAGAAAGAACAAAACCATTCTAGACACTGCTAGAACCATGATGTTGGAAGAAAATGTTCCTCATTTCTATTGGGGAGAAGTTGTAAGTACTGTTGTGTATACTATTGATAGGGTGAGTGTCAACAATAATACTGGCAAGACACCTTTTGAGCTATGGTTTGGTTATAAGCCTACTATCAAATACTTCAAAAAATTTGGAAGCAAATGCTACATCAAGAGAGATGATGATATAGGTAAGTTTGATGCTAGAAGTGATGAAGGAATCTTCCTAGGATACTCTACTAAAAGAAAAGCTTACTAGTGCTTTAATAAAAGGTTGAAGAAAGTGGTTGAAAGTGAAAATGTTAAGGTTGATGAAGATATTGGTAAATCATCCAGAGTTAGTGATTATGATTCAGATGATCAACATGATGATGTTGACAATGATGCTCAGACACAGAATCAACTTTAGATTGTTCTGGTGAATCAAGGAAATCAAGAAGCAGAATCAAGAAAAAGTGCAGAAGAAAGATCACAAGAACAAGAGGTAAGAGAAAACTTCAAAACTCCTAAGTATGTGAGAAGAAATCATTCTGATAGTCAGATCATAGGAGACAAAACCAAAGGTGTGAAAACTAGAAGAAGAATTCTAGAAGAATATTGTCTAATTTCTAAAGCTGAACCTAGAAATATAGGTGAAGCATGCAACGATCAACATTGGATGAAATCCATGAAAGAAGAACTATTGTAGATACAGAAGAATAATACATGGGATCTTGTTCCTAGACCTTAGAACAAAAATGTGATTGGAACCAAGTGGGTGTTCTGGAATAAGCTGAATGAACAAGGTGATGTGGCTAGAAACAAAGAAATATTGGTTTGCAAAGGTTACTCACAGATGGAAGGTATTGATTTTGAAGAAAATTTTGCTCCTATTGATAGAATTGAGACTGCTAGACTACTTCTTGCTTATGCTACTTTCAAGAACTACAAATTTTATCAGATGGATGGGAATTTGGCATTTCTAAATGGTGAACTAGAAGAAGAATTTTATGTTGAACAACTAGATGGATTTTAGTTGAGTGATGAAAAGGGCATGGTATGCTGATTGAAGAAAGCTCTTTATGGACTAAAGAAAGCTCCTAGAGCTTGGTATGCTAGATTGGAAATTTTTTTATTGAAGCTTGGATTCAGTATAGGTACTGTTGACAACAATTTGTATTTCAAGTTGGATGAGAATAAATAATTAATCATTGAAGTCTTTGTTGATGATATTATCTTTGAAGGTGATGATGATTTGTGTATGAAGTATGCTAATGAAATGAAAAGTGAATTTGAAATGTCAATGATTACAGAGCTGAAATTCTTTTTAGGATTGCAAATCGCTCAGTTAGAAGATGGGATCTTTATATCTTAGTCCAAATATGTAAACGAGTTATTGAAAAAGTTTGGCATAGAAGAAGCAAAGACTATTGGTACACCTATGGTGACTGGATGTAAACTCACACAGAATGATGAATCCCCTAAAGAAAATAAAACAAGGTGTAGTTCGATGATTGGTGGATTTATCTACTTGACTCAGACAAGGCTTGATATAATGAATGTTGTGTGCATGGTTGCTAGATTTCAAGATGATCCTAAAGATTCCCATGGGATTGCTGTGAAAAGAATATTTAGATATCTGAAAGGGACAGCTAATCTTGGTCTTTGGTATCCTAAGAATGATGATCTTACTCTAAGTACTTTTACTGATGTTGATTGGGCAAGAGATGTAGATGACAAGAAGAGTACCAGTGGTGGTACATTCTTCTTAGGTAAGAAGTTGGTATCTTGGTTAAGAAAAAATCAAAACTTAGTTTCATTATCTACTACTGAGGTAGTGTACATTGCTACTGCAAATATATGTACCCAAGTATTATGGATGAAGCAAATGTTGAGAGATGTTAGAATTGAGTATGAAGAATCCATTTATATATTTTTTAACAATTCAAGTGCCATTAACATTTCTAAGAATCCAGTATTTCATTCAAAGACAAAGCATATATCCATCAAGTATCACTTCTTGAGAGACAAAGTAAGTGACAAAGAAGTCAGACTGGAGTACATACCTACCAAAGAGAAAATTGTAGATATCTTTACAAATCCATTTCCTAAGGATTATTTTGAGTACCTCAGAGGAAAGTTAGGGGTAATTTCCCCTCCTAATCAGAACTAAGATGCAAGTATTTGCATCAGTCCGTGAAATCATTCCTATACCATATTCTGGATTGATGTTGTGGTGATTGATACTCAGGGGGAGTAGTTAGATGTTTTCAAAATTGAAATCTGACCATATGTACCTTTGCCATTGATGTCAAAGGGGGAGAGAAGCAATGTAAAAAAATGGGAAAGAAGAAGGAAACAAAAAAAGTGCACAATCTCAAGGGGAGATTGTTGAAGAAGAGTTAGTTGGGTTGATGGTATTATTTTTCACATCATGTGTTTCTATTAATGCGAAAGAGGGAGATTGTTGGATGTTGTGGTTGTGTTTCTGATATATTTTTGTTACTGATGTCAACACTATTAGCATTTTAATCTGCTTAAGGCTATATATGTTGAGGAGATTGAGAAAATTGTAAAAAATATAGTACAGTCAGTCAATGGAGTTGAGAAGGTCAGAATGTTAGAAAGCTTTGTCTGTTGAAGATATGAAGGTGTGCTTCAAAGGGTTTGTTTTTTAACCTTTCTAGTATGTTTTTCAAAAGTTTCAGAGGTGCACATGAAGTTTTGTGGAAGTTATGAAGATCTGTGTGCCTACAGTTATTTAGTTTTTGTAGATGGCGTTCTTGGTCAAAGCGGATGAAATTATGGTAATATCATGTGTTGCTCATGTACCTATGACATTCATGGATGATTCTAGATCTTACTCTATCCTTGGTGTACGTCCACAGTGACTAAAGTGTTCGTGATAAGAGATTTTCTCTGATATGTTCCCGAGTGTTCATGTTCTTGGCTGACATTGTGGTGTTAGCGTGTAGTAGATCCATGAGGATTAATATTTTATTGTTTGGCATGTTTGGAGATGTTTGTTTGGGTCCTCACTATGTTGTAACTAACTTGTGTTGGTACGCATTGAAATTTATTCATGTATCCAGGCCGATAGTTATAATTTATTCTTTATTTGTGGCTGACTAAATAGTGGATGCAAATCCATGTAAAGGATATATATACAAGATTGTTTTCCTCATTTAATAAGTTTTCTCAAGTGTACAAGTGATGCACAAGTGTTAATAAAGGTTATATCAATCAAAGCAGAGTGTGGAAGATTTTGAAGAAGTTTTATGTGCCTAAGTGGAACTATAATCAAGCTTTTGCAAAAGCTATTTTCTCAGTTCAAATTCATTAGATTGATTTAATCTGATTACTGTATGTAAGGTAGTGAGCCCTCCCTTTGAATAGTTTTCTCTAGGTAGTGCACTCAAATACAAGTGCATTCTCTTTTTAGTCTTCATTATACTTCTAACAGGGTATAATCTTGTGGACTAACATCCACCATGGTTTTTCCCCTAACAGGGTTTCCACATATAAAATCTTGGTGTGAATGTGTCTCTGATGTGTTCTTCTTATGCTTACACTATTAATTATCAGATATGTGATGTAAGGATTGGTTGATGTTTCATAAGTTTGATTTTGGTAATAACTGATTTACCCCCCCCTTCTAAGTTGTTTATCCTTGTTTTTCCAACATAGCTGCAAGATCCTACCTGAGAGAGAGGCAGTTTACAAAGAATACGAAGAGATGGAAAGAACCACAGGAGACTTTGTAATGGGATGCCTCTCATAGAGATGGAATACCCTATCTAATGATTTGAAGCAAGAAAATCCTCATTCCATGCACAATTATGTTGCAACACTCAAAAGAATTGATAAGTATATACAGCTTGGGAGAACAAAAGGGCAATTTTGTCTTCCACTAAATTTTTAGCCTCCTATTCTATTGTGGTTGGTGTCAAACTACAGGTTTTATAGGTATGACATTGATGGTGAAAGGCAGAGATGGAGCAAGATGGAGAGACAACATAGATTCTATTGGGATCCTAATTCAGATACAACAGAAACATATGTGGGACAAATTGCAGTTGCCAATTTCAGAGCATTCACCAAAAAAAAGCACAACTCTTCCTCTGTTGGAGGACCAACAAGACATTAGGTTGGGGGGAATGATGAGTCTAGTTTATGGTCTAATTATTAATAGGTTTTTTGTCCATTTCCTGCAATAACATAAGACTTTGACGCTTGAGAGTTGATCTTTCATAATATTTCCTTGAAACCATAGACCTTGGACATGAATTTATTTTCATAAGCTTTCAAATGATATTGACATGCTATGTGGATTATTTTTGTTAATTTTTCAAGTGGTTAATGAATGCCTCTTTAAGATGAGTATGGATATTAAATTTTTGTGTGTGCTAATGTTGTCATGCAAATAATTTGAAGCTTGCAATTTAGGAAGATTTTTCCAGCTGATCATGTGCCATATTGGTCATCAAGGTGGTCATTTAATGGAGAGAAGACTTTTGGTGGCTGGAGATTCCTCATGCACATCGGATTGTAATTGCCTTATAATGGTCTTAAATGTTGTTGAGCATGCATAGGCATTACTGTTGTGCTATATTTGCATTAAAGCTATCGTGCCTGACAGGTTTTGTGCATGCATAGCCCTGTCTACTCTTTTCTGTGTTTTCCCTAAGTGGCATCCTCTAGTTCTATCAGAGTTGACTTCCTTGCTAAGTGGCTAGATAAATAAGGCTCTAATGTTCCTTCGAGATCTCTCTCTTTTTCCCAGTTGAAGAATGTTAATTTACTGATGTACTTGCATTCTTAGTTTTTCAACAATACAGTTATGTTGATTGTACTCATTTTTTTCTACTGAATAAAATGAAGTTATAAGTTCATGCATCTAAGTCTATCTTAGTTTTATGGAATACTTATCCAAGGGGGGGCACTTGGTGAGTATTCCATATCATACCTTAGTTTAGTTTAGTTGTTATTTTATGTTCAGTAATTAGTTAAGAATTTGGCATTGATTGTTCCTACAGCCACTATAATTCCATTATGTGGTATTCCTATAACCAAGGAAAACATAGTAGTTTCCTATTTGTTCACTCAGATTTTCATTTTTGTTATGCATTTCAATTTGGTCTAGTTATTGGTTATTGTTCAACATTTATGTTATTCCCTTCCAGAAAATTTACTTTCAGTATTGCACCTCTCTTAAGTTGTAGGATGAATGTGGCTACTTTGGATTCCTAGTGCACATACAATGCTAACCCATTTCAAGTTTATGTCCCTGGGTTGACAATTTAAATGCACCTTCATGATGATTGAGATTGTTTTTTAGGTTAGATTCCAATCTCTGAATCACAACTGTAAAGGCTTAGTTGTTAAAATCATTATAGGAGGCCAACAACACCCTTTCACATGACGGTTAATAGGTAGAGATCTGATGACACAGGGTCAATATTGCTACAAGCACACCTTCTCTCTCTCTAGGATACTTTCAAGTCCACCCACTAAACTAAACTATGTTCAAAAGGCCTTAATATAGGTTACACAATGTTTTTCTAGGGAATCCTCTAAACACTAGGAGGGAGGCACAATCATGAACATAAGCTCATCACAAGCATGTGTCAAAAACTTTCGATGGGAAATCTTAGACCAACCCTTCACTCCTAGCTTTGAATCACCCTTAGCATCAAATATTCGCTCAAAATGATGTGACTAGATTGGCGTACAACTTTCATTCTCCCCCCTTTATATACCCCATCAATAAAAATTGCTTGAGGTCATCCCCTAGGGTGATGAAATCACTAGTTAGGACTCCTAAAGGGAAAGGTATGCTAGGTTTTTTGAACCCCAAGATCGCACAAAGCATGAGGGGAGCACAAAACTAGCATACCTTGTTTACCTAAAAACTAAAGATAAAATTAAGAAGTGAAAATATTTATGATCCCTAATATCACTCTCAGTGTGAGGGGAGAAAATACATCTATTTCACTCTTCCAAACAAAGTATAAAAGTTTAATTACCCACTAATCTACTTTAGTGCCTAGCTAGTGAAAAATAAAAATTCTTCTACAAACATCCTACAAAACCATAGATTAGTAGTTTTCTTATTTTAGTCTTAGATAGGTCAGATAGCTACACTAGTTTTTATTCCAAAAATATATCCAAAAATAAAAAAATCTTGAATAAAATCAAAGGTGGTGCTTAAAAATAGAAGCAAAAAAACCAAAAAACCAAAATTATACTTGACAAGGGCACAAATTTCTGGAGCACATGCACAACAAGTTGGCCTACAAGCATAGTAAGACATTACACACAACTACTCACAAGTGATCTAATGTATGATGATTATATACAATACATTACATTAACATCACTCTATGTTAGCTAGGGATCCACAATTAAACAAGATGACATAAGGTGGACCTAAATTTAAATTACATGAAATGTGTAACAAATCGATCCTAAATGAAATGTGTTGCCACCAAAAGAACATGATGTGCAGTTCCACAAAAACCGTAACTAGGAATATCTTAACATCCCACACTATCTCCAGGTACCACATGCTATTAGTTGTTGTCATACAGTTCTAGAACACTAACCTGTTGATAAACAAGCACAAAGAACCTTCTATCACTTAAATCTTTTTTCCATGTTTAATATAAATTCTAAAAACTGTGGAATATGATAGAACATGTGTAGGCATAATATCCTTTCAAATCATAGAGAAAAACTCACACCCAAAAGAGAATACAAACCGTTACTGTATTTCTAGAGAAAGATCTCTACCATGAGAAACTAACATCCAATATTCTTGATCAAAATTTTGGATCATCTCTATCATCACTATAGAAAATCCTCAACTTATTTTATTAATAAATCTAGTAATATATACTTCTACAACTCAAAATGATATGAAATCATAATTACATTAAATTCTCACTAATCTACTGACCATATTCCTTTGACATCAATGACAACATATGTTCAACAATATCCCCCTTTGTCATTCATGGAAAGCAAAAAAATGGTGGCCACACAAGACGACATATCTAATGTTTTCCAAACTAAGACACCACCTCACATTGATTCCCACTTTCTCTCCTTAGAAGATATAACATTTTTAGTTCCATTTCTCCCCCTTTGAAATCAATGGAAAAGTTCAACAATAAATGTAAAAAATGCTACCTTATTGCTTGTTGTCTAGGAGATACATGACTAAACATAAAAATATTCTCATATACCCATATGTGTAGAAAGGTCACATCACATCCAAAAATCATCCCTCTAAAAACCATCATATGCATGCAACAATATAGCTATGCCAGTACACAATATCCCTATCCATATACAACCCTCTTTGATAGTATTCAATGTAGTAAAAAAGACCATCCAATAGGAAACCTATGAGACCTCTAATATAGAATTAGTATTTCACTAATTATTACCACTACATATAATGATAGTGATGGAAGAGTATCCATCCTTAGTGCTAGACCCATCTTAGTGACTTTTATAGGAAGATCCTCCATCATGAATACCCACTCCAAGTACACCTATCTCACCGCTGCCTCATAATCTAAAAGTTCACTTTGAATAGGGATGTGCAAGATCATCCATACTTCCTATAAAGTGATAGTCATTTCACCTATTGGAAGGTGAAAGCTACTCGTCTCTAACTACTATCACTCCACCAAGGAAATCATCATCGCCTAATTTTCCCTAATCTCTAGCTACCATTTGACCTCATATAATCCAACTATTAGAAACTCCTAGCCCATTTCCATTATTTGTAGCCAAAAACGCATGGTCATTTTTCACCTCTCCCAAGACTACAATGGTGGTACTCTTAATAATAATTCTATCTAATTCCACTCATCTCAATAAATGCAAGTAATATTCCCCTTGTGAAATCACCATTTAGTACAAGTTATTTACTTGCACAAGTGCTAATCCACCCTCTAAAAGTGTTATCCCATACAATCATGCTTACAAAATCAAACCTTTTCCCCACATTTATGTTAAAATGCATGTATGTGATAAAATACCCATGAAAGTATTAAGGCAATCATGCAAGCACTAACCATGATCATATAAGTGCTACTTTGTAAAGTAGCAACTTTATTTTTACCCACTTCCCTTAGCATTATTTACACCTAAAAAAGAGCCCTAGGGACCTATTCAGTGGTACATATCAATTATACTATATCCTCTACTTATTGGTATGGACAAACCTACCCTATGCAAAGTGTATGATACATAATCTACACTATGATGTTTACACCTTGTTGCACCTAGGGGGATTTTATATCCTAAAGTCAAGAGATAAAATGAACCCAAATTACCCCCATTTGGCCTATTTATAGGTCCCACAAGCCCATTTCCATGCCCTAATCCTAAACTTTCATATTAATCCCACCATTTTTATCATTTTTCTTTCATTATTTGCTCATTTTTCAAACTTTTATCTTTGTTTCTTCTTTCATCAGCTCTATTTTTCCTTCTCTATACCTCCAAATATCCATTTTTTTGAGAGTTCACCCCAAAGCCATTTTTTAGGAAACCTCTTGAGGGGCCATTATTCCACCCTCCTTATTTTTCCAACCAATTTGGGTATTGTAGACACACAAAAATGTCTTGAATGCATTGCATCACACACCTAATTTCAATTTTATTAACACCATTTATATCCTGATTTCACCCCTTTTTCATCCATTCAATTAAATAGCCCTAATTGTTTAATTAAATTCATCTTTTTTCTCTATTAATTGGATAATTGATATTTTTTGACTAATTCACCCTTTCATTAAGTTTCATGCTATTTGATTGATATTTAATGTAAATTGTTTAAATAAATCCCTTAATTCCTCTCATTTGATTAAATAATGCAAATTATTTAATTAAATATCATTAATCCCTATTTGATTAAATGATTTTTGTAATTATTTAATTAAATCCCTAAATTCTCTCACCTTGCACAATTAAATAATATCTTAATTATTTAATTGACTAATTTCCCTTTTTCCTCCAAAAATTGAAAGAATATTTTCATGGAATATTCCTCCAATTTGAATTCAAACATTTCCCTCCAAAGGAAATATCTTGCACATTCCTCCTAAAAACATGGAAAAGTCAATATCTCAAGAAATTTGAGCCCTTGAATGGAATCCTTGATCCATGTCATTGAGAAATCTTGACCCTTCATCTGATCATTGATCCATGTCAATTCCTCTCATTCATTTCTAGCCCTTGATTAATCAATTTGATCTTAGCCCTTCATCACTCAAATAAGTTTATAAATACTTATCATTTTAATGAGAATTGGATTCATGACCATTCCATATTAAAAAAAATCCAAAATTTTCACTCACCTCCATTCATTCATCCATTTGTGAATCAAAACCCCATTTTACTATCAATTTCACCATTGGAGCACATTGGAGCTTTGCATCTACAACAATGGATTAGGCATGTTGAGCATTCCACATCAATCCAACCCTATTCCAACCATGAGATGAGTGGTTCGAATCTTTAGATAGATTCATTTTGTGTTAATTGATGCTTTAATTTATAGCTTTTAAATAGATCTTTCTTAGGTTGTTTCCTTAATTTCATCGGATATGGACTTTAATTGATCATTTTGTCTTGTTAATTGATTTAATTGTTTGCATTTGGCCGGATTAGTTTAACCATGTCACAGGTATATTATTTTTTTCTTCAAGGCATGACACCACTTCTATTAGTCATGAAACCATATCAAAGAGGATAAAAATGTAGATACCACAAATTTAACCAAATCACATAATTATTAAATTAATATTTAAGTAATAACTAGCCATAATTCACCATCTAAATTCCAATAATTAATGAAATAAATATTATTTAGTTAATTATTACCATAATTGATTAAATTAAATTAAATTTAGTACACTTCCCCCTTTCTTCTAAGGGTTGATTAATTTAATTAATTTAATCTTAGCCCCCACTCATTAATTCTTCTAAACCCTCTTAATTAATTAATTAACTAAATCCATACTAATCATCATTAAACAATTTAAGATTCCTTCAAATACCTAAAATTTGTACCATGTGACAAGTGTCCCTAACCTCACACATGTGTGAGCACACCTAGCCCTATTCCCTATGCCACATGGAATTGTCTCGAGCCACCATGTTGTGATACTTATGACAAGGATAATACCTCAATCCTCTCATTTTATCTCAACACTCCATCTCATAATGCATATTAGCTCTCCATTTTAATCATGAAAAAACTATAAACTGGAGTTGTATCCCTCCATTATCGTCAACTAATTTGAGCTAAACTTATGCTATTAAATCTCAATTAGAATCCTATCATTACAAAAAATTTCAACAAATTCAAAGAGAAAATGAAGTGGATATGGGTGACTCTAATTCAACTCTATCATAAGGTGTAAAATGTAAAAGGTAAAGGAAATTTGTGTTTAATTCATTTATATTATCATTTATATTCTCATTTATATCTTTTACCATTTTTTCATCTATAGATAGATATGCATTACTCCAAAATTTTGTGGCAAGGGAAATGTCCCAACAAAAATTATGATTCGTTTCATCACTTAGCCATTGCCAAATCATGTTAATATATATATGTCCAATCATATATGAATCTCTTAGGCTTTACCCTATCAGTGTGTCAATCCTAATAGCATCCCATCTTATCATTCTAGGATTTTCTCAATTTATAATATATACTCCCAAGTGATAAAAATTCCCCAAGAATATCAAATCCATAATAATATATCTTTCCATCCTCCACCATTTAATTATAGGAGAAAAAATATACAAAATAATATGTTCCTTCTTGTCACCAAATAATATTATGGAAATTAAGATAATACTTTTACTTAACACACTAGCTTCTCAAAACAAAAAAAGGAACAAATTAGGGGTTCTTAGAGGGAAGATTCTAGGAAAAAATATCTTAAAATCATAAGTATTGTCAACAAGTGAGGGCTATAAATCAAAAAAATCAAAGTGAAACGTCCAAAGAGGTAACTAATCACAAAATACAAGAGAAAAAATTGAATCTAAATAATGATGGTGCTCAACTATGACCAACCTAAGGGTTAGAAAATCCAACAAGATCTAGATATAATACATAGGATAGTTAATTATTCAATTAATAATGGCATAGATTCTAGCACAAAATTAGGAACATCTCACAACTACTGAGGAGAAACTCCTATAACTAGTAGGTTTACCTCAATCAGTAACACAACAAGAGATAGATAGATGGATAGATATAATATAGTAAATGTAAATATTATGTGCCAAAGCACTTAATAATTCACCATCATAACCCTACACTATGTCAAACGCAAGTTTAATTATGGAAATAACATTTAATTTACACAAAGTGAACCTTAATACTATCCAATAGAATGGATATGATGTATGTTGGAATTGATCTTCATTGATGTCAAAATAGTATGAGAGATTGTTTGAATATTATCATTTATGTCAAAGGTGAGAAGAGAAATTTTTCAATATAATAAATCATATGATGGACAAAGGTCAGAGGCCACTAATCGATGTTCAAAGACCAATTAAAATCAGATTTAGAAGTGTGGATGAAAGATGAAGTATGTGAGTGGAGAAACAAAACATATGTTAATAATAAAAGTAATCATATATCAATGATGAAGTAAATAAAATTCAATAAAGGAATTATTTAACACAACCATAGAGTAAGAGAGGGGGATATGAATTAGTCTACTCAAAAACTTAAAACCTTCTAGAACTCAAAACCCTCTCAATACTAAACATAATTCTTAATCAAACTAAAAACCCTAAAACATGTTAGCAGTTGTAGTGTATAAAAATGTATCCCTTTACATTTTCACACTTAATTTGGAATTAATATTAAAATGGACTTCATTGTGTCTTATTTTGGTATTGTAAAGTGTACCTCTTTACACTTTCACACTTATTTGGGGCTCCTTTAATTAATTGAGGTTAATTTACCTTAATTGGCCCCTTTAACTCAAATCCAAGTGTAATTAATTGTAATTTTCGAAGAGGAAAACCTGACAGTCATTAATTCCATAACATAACATTTCTCATCGACCAATTTTTGTCCTAGGTAAGTGACCTTTGACCCATTCACCCATGGGTGAATGGGTCTTCACTTAGACCTAGGACCTAAATTCAAATTATGTTTTTGGCGATATTTCAATGATTTCAAATATATTTCAATGTCGTCTTGTGAAATTTGAATTAAGGATAAATGTCTATAAATATAAGGTTATTTTATCAAATCAACATTAGATTTTTGAGAGATCAATTACAAGAGCATTCAAGAGAAGATTTCTTCATCATTTTTTACAGCAATCAAGATCCTTTCATCATGTTAAAGTTATGTGGAGTCATGCATGCTTTTGGAGCTAACATTGTGATATAGGTTTCATGATTCAAACAATCATTCAAAGTATCATTTCAAGAAAATATTTAAAGTCAAGATCCACATCCATTGAGGTCATTTCATGCAAGATCAACATCAAGATTTCAATCCTTCAAAGGTTCATTCAAGGGTTTGGTGATTTTCAACATTGCTTTGTTCATTCATTATTCCCTCTTTCATGCTATTTCATTTCATTTCAAGGTTTAACTACCAAAATGGGGTTTAACCAAGGCAAACCCCCATTCACCAAAAATAAAAAAATTGCCCCTCTCTTTGTGTATTCCAGATTTGCGGGTTGAAGGAAAGTTGAAGATCTCAAATGTGCAAAATTGCAAAGTTGTCAAAGTTGTCACCTTTGTTGTCATTTCACGAAAACTCAGATCTCAAATTTATTTTTGATTGTTTGACAGTGAAAATCAAGAATTTGGAAGTGTAGACACAGGATCAAAGAACCCAAAAATAGATTTTGAAGAGCCCTAGCCAAGACCAATTCACCATAGGGTGAATGAGTCCTTAGATAGCTTCTGAAAACACCTTTTTTTGAGAGGTACACAACATTTATCTCTTCCAGATTCTCTAGAAAGTTTGTAGGTTCCACCAATTTAATTCTAAATCTTCTAGATCCAAGTGATAGATTGCAATTTGGAGTTGATTTTCTATTTTTAATCTTTCTCCCCAAAGTTTTGTTTGACCTAGACCCTCATCCTTGTAAAAAAGGGAAATTGCAAGATTCCTCAAATAATTCACTCACCTAAGGGTTGAAAGTGGATTTTGACTTAAAGGATCTCATTTCCTAAATGAAATAGAAGAATAGGTGGGTTCTTTACACCTATTTAAACCTTTCTATTTATAGTAAGTTTGGTGAAATATCCCAAATTTAGTATAAAACACCATGTGTTTGAACCCTACACCCATTTTTCTATGTTTTAGAAGCAATGAAAGATATAGCTATCTAATCACTTAGTGGGTTCAAAAACCTTTAGCAATGCAAGATATTAAATTTCAACCCTTAACCAGATCACCAATAATGAGAAATGAAACACAAAACACATACATAAGATAACACCAAATTTATGTGGAAAACCCAATGAGCGAAAAAACACGATGAGAGTTAAATCACAATATAAAGGCTCACTACCAAAATGGACTTTCAAGAACTAAAGAAAAGACAACTTTAGGGGCAAGATACAAAGGACCTGATGAGATTCACTATCTCAGAGTATTATACAAATATTTTATAAAAAAAAATCACTACTTGTAAACATAACACTTTGTTGATTGAGGTGTTTAAGCACATCTGATATTTCTTTCACACACTTTCACACTTTTTCTACTATATATTGAATTTATTTCACACAGACACTTCCAAACTTGTCCTCTCACTTGAATTTGAAAAGATTTTGTATTTATATCCACCACAACACTTTATAACTTTAATTAGGTCGGCCAGGAGGAAGATAAATAATAAAATCAATCAAGTTGGACACAAAAACATAGTGTGGTCCTATCTAGAAGATAGAGAGGAAAAAAAACAAACTTATTACATCTTTCAATGTGTTCCAAAATAACACACATTGGTGTGCATCAACACAAGTCAACAACAAGGAAACATGTAGATAAACCATGAAGCACATAACTAATTGGCCCAATAACGTTATTCTAATCAAATTCACTCAAGGTGATTCTAGCCAAAATAGTTTAGGATCGAAAATCAACATAACAAATTTTCAAATGTTGGCGCAAATCTTTAAGAATTTAGTGCAAGCTAAAAACAAGCCCTGTCAGCTAGATATCCACAAATAACCCAAAAAGCCAACTCAACACAACATTCAACACCAAAGAGATCAAATATTAACATGCAAATCATAAAGAGATGTTCCTCAAACTTCCATACACATCTTTTATACTATCATGCCGCCAACAACTACCACTACCCAAACAAGAACAAAATAATTCATCTTAGAAACAAAAAATGCTTAACCATGAGATATAACATTAATGAATTAACTAGTAGACCACGTCAACACATGAAATTTGAACTAAGACACTACATAGACACTGATAGCACATTCACCAAGCCGAAGGAGCAAAGACATCAATGCGGAGAAATGCAAAGCATTTTCTAGACTAGTCCAGACAATCAACAACTTCCAACCGTCTACAAATTATAGAAACCTCCTCGGAAACATAGGTGTCCTAAAAAGATAGGAGTGCAATATCCAAAGAATACTAACATTGAATCCAAAATTTCAAGGCCATATCTTCAACAACGAAGGAATGTTTAGCATTCTCCCAAATAGTCTTTAACACAACTTCTTGAAATAGAACCACACACTCAACTTGTGGAGGCTAAAACCTTCTTTTAGCAACACATACTTCTTCACTAATAGCAGGAGAGAGTACAAAACATATAATATACCATCAAAAAAATCTTTGCACCATCAACATGCTTCTAATCCTTATCTTAATGCTTCTAATTCTCATCTTAATATATCATCATGAAACCAACTTTGTTGACAAAAAATACTTCTCAATTATTAATATCAAATAAGGTATGACATGCAACCATGAACTTCAGCAACACTGTGTACCATTGCAATCAAAACTAAAAAAATTCAAGAATGACAACTCAATACTTCTTATATCAGATAAGGTATGACATCCAACCATGAAATTGACAACCAATAAGAGACAACCAACCAAAAATATCACAAACATATTTAACACACTCAACAAGTGTTGACAACCAACAATTTCCTCTAGTGTTGACAATAAATACAACCAGTATCACTGAGAACCACTGCCAACATGTTGGAACACAACTATCTATTGAGAGGGGGGGTGAATCAGTAGATCAATTAAAACTTATATTTTAATACTTCAATGCAAATTAAAATAACATGTAGAGATCAGACACACAAATACACATTACACCAGATGTACGTGGAAAACCCAATATGGGAAAAACCACGGTGAGAATGGCTACTAGGATCTACTATCCTAATCTAGAATCACAATAAGAACCTCACTAGTTATAATTTTTAAGAGCACCAACTCTAAGGAAGCACCTACTCCCCAACTGAGCACCAACTTAGCTTTCTAATGGCACCAACCAATTAGATTTACAATGAAAATTGTGGAGCTACAAATCTTGATTACAAATGAATCCAATTCAATGTCATAGACATGTTCTGCAAGTTCTCATATTTGGCTCTACTCTACAAGCATTTCCTCTCCTCTTCTCTCTTCCCTTCACACTCTATCTCTCACTTTTGCACATTTAATGGACACCCTAGATGATTTGATCAGTATCCGATCTAGGTCTCTCTCTCTCCTCATTAACTTCACACTTAGTATTTTTCTATTAGGTTTATCTTTTTTCTTCATAGAGAATACCTCTTTTACCTTGAGTCATGCATCACTACATAATTCACTGAATTTTCTATTCTTAGCATGTAGCAAACCCTAGATTTGATTTATATTGAATGCAACTCCATATAGGATTCGATCTATACTAGATCTCCTAACTGTCTGAGCCTTTTGTTGACCATATCTATCAATCACAATTAAAATCCAAATTTGTAGCAATTTATTTTTCTTTTTGTGTCTATTACACTGCTTTATTATGTATTTTTCATCATTAGCCATTGGGAGAATCCAATTTTAAATGTTGTTTGTAGATATCCTTATTTCATACCACAATCTTATGGTTAACGTTCAATCACCTAACCTTTAAAATTTTACTATTTGATCAATTTCCCTTTAAATTTGTGCCATTGATCTCCATTGCAAGCCATTTACCTAGCATGTTTTAGCCTTGAACTTATAAAATGAATAATTCAATGTATTGGAAATACACAATGCAATAAATAATTTCTGTTAGAAACAAAGATCAGACATGCAAACCAAAAGGCCTTCCACAGAAGAGAAAAACAATAAAAAGCAAGAGCTTTGCATGAAGATGTGCAAATTGATATATTCATAATTAAGATATTACAAAAGATGATTTGCTTTATAAAAGCAATGTATGAAACCCTAATGTTGACCTAAAAGGAAATCCTAGTGTGCATAGTTAATAATTAATCAATTATTAATGTGCTTAAGTTTAGCTTAAGTACCTAAAGGAATAAGTGACTTAATTAATTAACCAATATGATATAATTAATTAAGTCTAATAACTTATTAATCTAACACCGCCCCTTAAGATGAACTTAGGAAGAAGCTAAAACACTAGAAAAAGATGCATGAAAGAAAATATGGGTCCTGACAACTAGGCCTAATTAGGTACCCATTGACAAATGCAAGAATGAGGTAGAGAAGGAAAATCCAATGGGACAAAACCCCCCTACAATGAGATGACATGCTGCAAAGAAGCACTGGAAGAAAACTGTAGAGTAACACTGGAACCAAAATCTAGCAAGCAAGGAAAGATACTTTTGTCTACTACTGAAATTGGATGAGAGTCATTGATTCACTCAAGGAATCATGAAAAAAGCAACAACAGACCCGATGCCTCGAAACACTCGAAAACTCCAAACGGGAACAACCCTGGAATCTATGAAGCAATAGTTGATTATTGAATGATGTGATACTGAAATGAAGTGCAAAGATGCAAGTTGCACTCTCCCAACTGCCAAAACATTCAAGTAATCTCCAAAAAACCCATCAGGCCAAATCTAGAATAATGATAAACCTAGGATAGATACATAAAAAAGTGCATAGAAAACAACATAGAGCTCCTCAATACCTTTCCAACGCCGCAAAGATAGCGAAAATCAAAGATCATGGAAAAAGGTTATGAACTCAGAAGCATAAAATGAACATCTAACTTCAAACAGAAATAAATGCAAATAAACAAAAAAATACTGTAAAATAAACTGCACCACAGGAAAGTTCTCGGAACCAACTTTCTAGTGATATCTTGTTTTCCGGATTTTGATACCGTATGCCCAAGTTATGCCAAAAAGAAAAAACCTACTCCTTTAGGGAAAACTAGGGCTAGAAGGGGGCAAAGATGGCCGTACGGATGTTGACGTCATGTTGACATCAGTGGTTCATGAGCATAAAATTGATGGCCATTTGGTTGTCGCTGCAAAAAATTGGCCCTTGGTCACTCATGTGACTGGGGTGGGGGCTGGAGTTGGCTAGGGGCCAAGTGCGGAGCTCCCGATCCCCCATAGGACCTGCTGTTGGTGCAGAGGGTCTAATTGGGCCCGTGGGGGCTGAAATGGCCAGTGGTTCTATGGGGTGGCTCCGCCGGGCTAAGCGGCCCTCTAGTGGTTGCTCGGTGGCCGGTGGGCGGAGCTCACATTTTATATGGGGGCCACTAATTTTCTATTTAAAAACAATTTAAAAAAATATTTTTTCACAATTTTTGAGAAAAATATGCCTCGTGAAGCATGTCAGGGAAGCCGTACGGCCTCCCTGGCAAAAAATTTTTGCCTCAAAAATTGACCAAATGACAAGCATTCTTAGGGTTTTTGGCCGCTGCGAACGTGATGGTGACCTTCGTTTGTGCTCAAAATGCTCCAAAAATTTGTCTACCCCCAGAGCTTGCAAAAAAACACCGAGCTTGAAACCCTCACAGATCTGGCAAATGATGACAAAAAACTACAAAATAAAAGTTAGTCCTGACCTTCTCCAGCACTCTGAATCCAATGATGAAGCCCAATCTAATCCAAAATTCCGCATAGATGAGCTCAAGGCATGAAATCCTCGAGGAACCCTGAACGAACTCTGCAACGATTTTCTCTAGAATTTGAGAAGGGGCTGCATGTCAAGGCTCTGATACCATGTTAGAAACCAAGATCAGACATGCAAACCAAGAGGCCTTCCACAGAAAAGAAAAACAATAAAAAAAGAGAGCTTTGCATGAAGATGTGCAAATTGATATATTCATAATTAAGATATTACAAAAGATGATTTGCTTTATAAAAGCAATGTATGCAACCCTAATGTTGACCTAAAAGGAAACCCTAGTGTGCACAGTTAATAATTAATCAATTATTAATGTGCCTAAGTTTAGCTTAAGTACCTAAAGGAATAAGTGACTTAATTAATTAACCAATATGATATAATTAATTAAGTCTAATAGCTTATTAATCTAACACCCCCCCTTAAGATGAACTTAGGAAGAAGCTAAAACACTAGAAAAAGATGCATGAAAGAAAATATGGGTCTCGACAACTAGGCCTAATTAGGTACCCATTTACAAATGCAAGAATGAGGTAGAGAAGGAAAATCCAATAGGAAAAAACCCCCCTACAATGAGATGACATGCTGCAAAGAAGCACTGGAAGAACACTGTAGAGTAACACTAGAACCGAAATCTAGCAAGCAAGGAAAGATACTTTTGTCTACTACTGAAACTGGATGAGAGTCATTGATTGACTCAAGGAATCATGAAAAAAGCAACAACAGACCTGATGCCTCGAAACACTCAAAAACTCCAAACGACAACAACCTTGGAATCTATGAAGCAATAGTCAATTATTGAATGATGTGATACTGAAATGAAGTGCAAAGATGCAAGTTGCACTCTCCCAACTGCCAAAACATCCAAGTAATCTCCGAAAAACCCATCAGGCCAAATCTGGAATAACGATAAACCTAGGATAGATACATAAAAAAGTGCATAGACAACAACATAGAGCTCCTCAATACCTTTCCAACGCCGTAAAGATAGCGAAAATCAGAGATTGTGGAAAAAGGTTATGAGCTCGAAAGCATAAAATGAACATCTAACTTCAAACAAAAATAAATGCAGATAATAAGAAAAATACTATTAAATAAACTACACCACAGGAAAGTTCTCGGAACCAACTTTTTGGCGATATCTTGTTTGCTGGATTTCGATACCGTATGCCCAAGTTATGCCAAAAAGAAAAAACCTGCTCCTTTAGGGAAAACTGGGGCTAGAAGGGGGAAAAGATGGCCGTACGGATGCTAACGTCATGTTGACGTTAGCAGTTCATGAGCATAAAATTGACAGCCATCTGGCTGTCGCTGCAAAAAATCGGCCCTCTGCAAAAAAAAAAAAATCAACCCTTGGTCACCCATGTGACTGGGGTGGGGGCTGGAGTTGGCTGGGGGCCAAGTGTGGAGCTCCCAAACCCCCATAGGACCTGCTACTGGTGCAGAGGGTCTAATTGGGCCCACGGGGGTTGAAATGGCTGACGGTTCTATGGGGTGGCACCGTCGCACTAAGCGGCCCTCTAGTGGTTGCTCAGTGGCCAATGGGCGGTGCTCACATTTTATATGGGGGCCACCAATTTTCTTTTTAAAAACAATTTTAAAAAATATTTTTTCATGATTTTTGAGAAAAATATGCTTTGTGAAGCGTGTCAGGGAGGCCGTACGAAAAAATTTTTTTGCCTTAGAAATTGACCAAATGACAGGCATTCTTAGGGTTTTTGGCCATTGCAAACGTGATGGTGACCTTCATTTGTGCTCAAAATGCTCCAAAAATTCAGCTACCCCCAGAGCTTGCAAAAAAACACCAAGCTTGAAACCCTCACAGATCTGGCAAATGATGACCAAAAACTGCAAAATAAAAGTCAATCTTGACTTTTTCCAGCGCTCTGAATCCAATGATGAAGCCCAATCTGATCCAAAATGCCACATAGATGAGCTCAAGGCATGAAATCCTCGATGAACCCCGAACAAACTCTGCAATGATTTTCTCTAAAATTTGAGAAGGGGCTGTATGTCAAGGCTCTGATACCATGTTAGAAACCAAGATCAGACATGCAAACCAAAAGGCCTTCCACAGAAGAGAAAAATAATAAAAAAAGAGAGCTTTGCATGAAGATGTGCAAATTGATATACTCATAATTAAGATATTACAAAAGATGATTTGCTTTATAAAATCAATGTATGCAACCCTAATGTTGACCTAAAAGGAAACCCTAGTGTGCACAATTAATAATTAATCAATTATTAATGTGCCTAAGCTTAGCTTAAGTACCTAAAGGAATAAGTGACTTAATTAATTAACCAATATGATATAATTAATTAAGTGTAATAACTTATTACTCTAACAATTTCCATACATCATCGCTTCGCATATCATAGTTTAGGAAGGTTCTTTCAAAATAGAATTCACAATGTGAAGAAACTATGTGATGCAATAGCAATTTTTGATCTCTATCATGGCATGTGTAAGTTTATCATATATCACAAACTCTCTTTGCACTCAAAGACTAAAGAATGTGATTCATAGTATTTGTGTGATGCAATCACCTTTGGAAACTTTTTCAGCATTTCACATATTACAATTTTGAGCTTATCAAAGCGGATCAAAACAACAAAGTCTTGACAATCGTTGATCTCTACTCCCTTTGTTCTACTGTCGGTCTTCTAAAGAATATATCCCACATTGAAATTTAGCTAAGTGCTTATAAAAGTAAAAACATGATGTCAAGGGATGTTATGTTGATGTGATAGTCATTGATATTTTTCATCTTTGATCTCTACCATTGATTGAGCTTGGTGAAATAACTTGTCTTGGTCCCACTAGACACGTGGTGAGAATTTGCATCTCCATGATCAAGATTTGACATCAGTCTTATATCCTTATGGGCATGTGAGAGTCGTCTGATCATCAATCTTTAATCGCCATCATTGATCTAGCTAAAGTGTGTATTGTACACGATAGTTTACCTCAAGCCAGTGTTAACACAAAATGTGATGTAAAGAGATGTGATAGTCATCTGATCTACAAAATTCAATGCACACTGTTGATCTAGCTTGGATAAAGTATTAAGCTTCAGACTTAGAAAGTATTCAAGTTCCACTGAGCCATTAATCACTAGTTTGAGGGGCTAGTTTATACAATGAATTTGAAGGCTTAAGTTATGAATTAAGCAACCGATAATCGTCTATTAGTAGTCAACTAAAAAAAAAAAATCATGTGTAGTGTCATGACTGAAACACTTAGAGTTGTTCTGCTAAACCATAATAATTTCTGATAAAAAATAATTCAATTTTGATCTCACTATTTATCATCTAAAATTTTGGATCACATTTTTGGAATGTACTTGAAAAACCCATCTCAGTTTTTCTATTTGATTTCTTTACAAACATCCATAAATGGTCTCTATAAAAGCATGACAACTGGTGTAGGGTCACCAAGACCTCATAAACAAGTCTTTATGTCATTTTTGGTATTTGGGATATTGGTGTGTTTTGGTGTTTAATAAAATCATTTATGGCTATTTGGGATCATGTTGATCCATTTTTGAAATGTTAAGGTTCATTGGTTAGAAAGTTGATAATGTTGCTAAAAGTTTCCAAATGTTGAAAAGTGTTGTCATGCAACTTTGGAAAACTATCAAAAAAGAAGAAAGAGTTACATGCAAGCAAGAAACCTTTCCTAATAATTGGGATCAGTTGTAAAATGGAAAAAAAAACACCTTCCAAAGTCAATTGGAGAGTTGGAAAACTGATTTTTTGAAGTTTTGGAGTGAATGAAAGCAAGTTTCATGTGTTTTTCTCAATGTTGCAACTATTTCTGTCATTTTGTACAGCCTATATGACCCATGTAGTGATCTAAAATTGATTGGAATTCATTGGCATGCGAATCTATCATGTTTTTCTTTTTGTTGCATCGATTTTCATTGAGTTTTTGGTAAGTTATTGCACTTTTCCTAAAATTTATAAAAACCCTACTTAGGGTAACCCGAGAGAGAAAATAAAGATGCAATTTTGTCTCCCACCATTGGAAAATCTCCACAATGGGTGGTGATTCCCATGTACATGTATTTCATCATCTCCCAAGCTTTTAGGGCTCCAAGTTAAAGGTTGCATGTGCTTTGAGTTAGCAAAAAATCCGATATTCTATATGTATTAGACTTTGATGGTTGTGAAGAGTAGTTTGAAAGTCATCAATGCAAGATTAATGTGTTTTTTGATTGGGAAAAGGTGTGAAGATTGTAGTGAGAGGTCTTGTAGACCTACACAAAGATTTTTAGAGCACTCTTGAAGGTTTAGCTAAATATTATTGTGACTATCCCAAGAAGACTAGATATTCAGTCATTGATTAAGTGTTGGTACCAAGAAAGTTAGGGATTGATTATGAGTTTAGGTGTTGAATATTGTATACATCTAAAAATGGTCATTGCAAAACCTGTTAATTAATTAAATATGAATTATTTAATTAATATTCTAAAAGTCATCTACATATACATAAATTTAATTATTTATTTATATCGTTCATTTTTCTATTCTTCTAGTTTAATTAAATAAATAAGTTTATTTAATTATTGTTATCTTCTTCTTAATTAAATAAAATAAATTTCATAATTTATTTTAATTATCATATTATTCTAAGTTTGAATGTTTAAATTCAAATAATGGAATATTCCTCAAACACTTTCTTCATCTCACATTCATATTAAATATTATAAATATTTGATTTAACACCTTTTTCACCTCTCACATAATTAAATATTGTACATATTTAATTACACACCTTTTTCATCCCTCACATAATTAAACATTAATTATTTAATTATGGAAGCTTCTAAAAATCCATGTCACATGAAATTAAATAAATTTATTTATTTAATTGGGAATTTATCCTCAACTTTCAACCAACTTTCATAAATGAAATGACAAATGGCAATTTGTCTCCATTTTTGAATGAGGAGGTTTTGTGGGTTGAAAACATTCTTCCATTATTCTCTCAACCTTCCACCTTTCTCTCAACCTCCAGAATCTCTCACCGTTCATCTTGACAGGTTTGAATTTGACCGTTGATCTTTCCCAACTAGATTCTTGCCTCCAAAAATCTATGAATACAACCCTTTAGTGAGTAGATTTCATCCTAGATTTTGTGAATTTAGCGCAGTTACTATAGTTGCATTCAAATCAGAATTTTAGCATAGAATTTCAAGTTCATAGCATTTTAGTTTCATATCATAGCTTAAATCATTTAGCAATGGACATGCATGTTGCATAAACTTTTTCTCTAAGTTCTCATTCGACCAAAGTTGCTACATACACCAGCTGAGAGCTAGCAACTTACAACAAATCCTTGGAGATAGAGGACAATAGAATGCTTTTGAAGGAGTTGTTGTTTAGAGTTTGTTTTACTTTTAATTAGTTTCCTTTGATTTAATGTTTCATTGGTGTGTTAGTTTAACTTATTAGTTGTTCCACATATTCTCACACACATTTTTGGCACCCACCGTGGGGCCTTGCCTCACAGTCAACATATGGTCTCCAGATGATTGTATCCATGTCATTTAACACACGCCACCAGTACTCTAACTTTTCCAACATAGGCTAGACAAGGGGACCTGTATATGCATACACATATGGATGGACAAGTGGACGATCTCTCTGTATAATAGGGTAGGTGATGGGGATGTGCTCCCATGCCCAGATCTGTAGGAGCATAACTCCAGAAGATATACTCTTCCCGTATGTATATACCACCTGATGAAGATCATGATATAGATGGGAAAGCATGCAAGATCCACATGCATATATAGTCTGATGAAGGATCATGTCCTCCAAAATCCGACCCCAACCTACTAATAGTCCCTTTAACCTGCGATTAGGACAAAGGAAGCCACCAATGAAAATTGCTAATACTGATGAAAGCGGGGCATAACCCTCTACCATATCTCTCCAAGCAATATCATAACCACCAACATGTGAATCCTGGAAGACTCGTCGCAAATCATTTGTACCTCCAATCTCCTTGTGATCATAGATCACAAGCACACCAACCACAGGGATGCCTAAAATCATTTACACATCCTCTCGTGTAAAATTGATCTCTCCAGATGGCAAGTGAAAAGTATTATGCTCACTATGCCATCTCTCGGCTAATGTAGTCAACAGTGCCTTGTTGACCCTATATTGAGGGATCCTGAGGAGGGAACCCAACCCACATCTAACAATGACCCCAATCTCTAGCTGGGTCAATCTAGGAATCATCTCCCATATATGAGGAAACCTCTCTCTGATTTGGAGGATTTTAAAATCCTCCTATAACATCAATTTAGCAATCAAATCAAATCATCAGTAAGGAAGATTAATTAATCAGGAAATCATATAATCATATCAAGCAGGTAAATCTATCATTACTATTTTTTTTTTCATCAAGCATGGAAACAAATTTAATAGCCAATCAGCTTAAAATCAACATCTATACTATTTGTTTTTCAATTCAGAAAGAAAATTTATCAGAATCAACATCTTACTATTTATTTTCAAGCACGAAGACAAATTTATCAGATCATCACCAAACTAAAGTTAATCTATTCTTGATGCTACTCAAAATCATCAAATCATTTGTCTAATACAACAACAATCATCAAGCAAACACCAAATCAATCTTAAAATTTCAAATTTAGCAAAAATTCATGGATGCGCTAAAATAGTCTTTCAATGAGCTAAATCAATCAATGCACTACTTTATCTATGAATGCGCTAAAATAGTCTTTCAATGAGCTAAATCAATCAATGCACTACTTTATCTATGAATGCGCTAAAAAGGAGAACCAAAGCGCTAAACTATCAATGCGTTATTCTATCAGGGGTAAGCACTAAATTATCTAGCCTATGTGCTAATTGAGAATCACATGTGTGCAGTCTTCACCTATGCGCGAATCTATCTATCCTATGCACTAAAATTCTCATCTATGCGCTAGTCTGTTTCATCGATGCACTAATTTGAATGTGCTAATCTACCTAATCTATACGCTAAAATACAGCTCGCGTGTGCTAAATCAACATCTTATGCATTAAAACAGAATTTTGGAAAATTGAAAAATTGAAAAATTTCGTGCAAAATTTTAAAAAAATCACAAAGGAGGATTGTGCAATCTTACCAGAGGTTTGTAAGGTACTGGTCTCTGATGACGGTGGCCTCACTCGAATTGGTGGTGCTCGTAGTGGATCGGTATCTCGAAATTCTCTCTCAGAGCTCTGAAAATCATAAAAGGTTGCTATTCAAATGACAATGACTTTTTACCTTTTCACCTTTTAAGGGGGTTAAATAAGGTAAGGTTATTTTTTTTTTTACCATGCAAAGCGCTATTTTGGGAGATAAATTGATGAATCTCCTTCAAAATCATTTCAAATCTTCGAATCATCATCAGTATCATTCAACAATGCGATTTATCTCCCGAGGGGGCATATAGCATCATCAGTCAATTTTTCAAAGTTGGGCAAATTTTCAAAATCTGAATTTTTCTTTGAAGCAATGCATAAAACACATCACTTCAAATAGGGGCAAAATGTATACATCTAAAAATGGTCATTGCAAAACCTGTTAATTAATTAAATATGAATTATTTAATTAATATTCTAAAAGTCATCTACATATAAATAAATTTAATTATTTATTTATATCGTTCATTTTTCTAATTCTTCTAGTTTAATTAAATAAATAAGTTTATTTAATTATTGCTATCTTCTTCTTAATTAAATAAAATAAATTTCATAATTTATTTTAATTATATCATTCTAATTTTGAATGTTTAAATTCAAATAATGGAATATTCCTCCAAACACTTTCTTCATCTCACATTCAAATTAAATATTATAAATATTTGATTTAACACCTTTTTCACCTCTCACATAATTAAATATTGTAAATATTTAATTACACACCATTTTCATCCCTCACATAATTAAATATTAAATTTTTTGATTATGGAAGCTTCTAAAAATCCATGTCACATGAAATTAAATAAATTTATTTATTTAATTGGGAATTTATCCTCAACTTTCAACCAACTTTCATAAATGAAATGACAAATGGCAATTTGTCTCCATTTTTGAATGAGGAGGTTTTGTGGGTTGAAAACATTCTTCCATTATTCTCTCAGCCTTCCACCTTTCTCTCAACCTCCAGAATCTCTCACCGTTCATCTTGACAGATTCAAATTTGACGTTGATCTTTGCCAACTAGATTCTTGCCTCCAAAAATCTATAAATATAGCCCTTTAGTGAGTAGATTTCATCCTAGATTTTTTGAATTTAGCGCAGTTATTATAGTTTCATTCGAATCAGCATTTTAGCATAGCATTTCAAGTTCATAGCATTTTAGTTTCATATCATAGCTTAAATCATTTAGCAATGGACATGCATGTTGCATAAACTCGTTCTCTAAGTTGTCATTCTGCCAAAGCTGCTGCATACACCAACTAAGAGCCAGCAACTTACAATAGATCCTTGGAGATAGAGGACAATGGAATGCTTTTGAAGGAGTTATTGTTTAGAGTTTACTTTACTTTTGATTATTTTCCTTTGATTTAATGTTTCATTGGAGTGTTAGTTTAACTTATTAGTTGTTCCACATATTCTCACACACAAATACCTATTGGAATTCACCTTTAGAATTTTTGAAAGAGGCCTCCAAATATGTATTAAGGATTTGAAAACATCCCATGTTGGCTTGCATTGATAGAGTGTTGTCATTGTAACATGGTGCATGGAGCTAACTAATGTCTTGAAAGGTATTGTAATAGTGTTGCCCCATGATGTTGTTTTTTCCTACCCTGTATTGGAGTATTTTCCTTCCTATGAATACCCTAGAAACCAAGTCTTTAAGTGTGACAAGGTGTACTAAGATGTCCCATTTTTTGTTGCCCATGAAGTCCTTAAGAGAGTTCTTTGATATAATCAAGTTTTATTGAACTTTGTCCTTCCTCTGCATCAAATTGGTGTCAAAGCAAGGAAGATCGGTAAGAGGGTATAAATAAGTTGATTTCAAGATGGCTTCTAAGTTGAATGTGGAAAGAATAATTCGAGAGGTGAAAGATGCTCTAGCCCTAGAATTAAGAGCCATAAAGGATAGCCTTGATGCAAGACTCACATCAGTTGAGACCAACCAAAGAAGAGGAGTGGTCATAGGAGATTTGAGTGACCAAGAAGAACAAGAAGAACAAGAAGAGAAAAGAGATGTTGAAGAGTATAGGTTGGAGAGATTGCTAAAGGCAGTTAAGAATGATGGTTCCAAGGTAAAAGTAGAACTTCCAGTATATTCAAGAATTTTGAATGGAAAACTCTTATATTAGATAGGATACATAGATAAGTATTTTGAGTCTGAAGAGATACTTGAGGGGAAAAAAATTAAATTGGAAAGAAAAAGACTAAGAGGACATGCATCCATATGGTGGATTTATGTACAAGAAGAGAGGAAGAATAAAGGGAAGGAAAAAATTACATCTTGGGACAAAATGGTTGGAAAATTGAAAGGTAAACTCCTACCTAGTGATTATGTCGTTCATCTATATAAAAGGTTGTAAAATTTGAAGCAGAAGGACATGGATGTGAAGACCTACATAGAAGAGTTCTATAGACTAAGAATTAGGTTAGGACACATGGAAGAAGATGTTGAAAAATTTGCAAGGTATTTGAATGGGCTAAGGTCTAGCCTACAAGATGAACTAAGTCTCACAAGTCCAAGAATAGTAAACGAGCTCTATCAGTTGGCCATAAAGGCTAAATAAAAGTTGAAAAGGAGACAAGAAAAGAAAAATAGAGGTAGATGAAGGACAAATTTCAGAGGAAGAGGGACTTTTGTTGGTAGAGGATAGTCCCAAAGGTCTCAAGGAGAGACAAGTAACTCAAAAGAACAAACATCAAATTCAAGGGGCAACTTTAGAGGAAGAAGACCAAATTCTAGAGGAATATTTGGCAATAGAGGAGGCTCAAGTGGATTCAATGAAAAGTGTTATAAATGCAATAAATTTATAGGACACCAAGCATGGCAGTGCACTAAAGAGAAACCATCTACTTATTTTAAAGGAGAGAGGAGAAATCAAATTGCACAAGGTGGAGATGATGTTGAAAGTGTTAATTCCCCATCACAAAATGCAAAACCAGAAGCTGGAGAGTCCTTATTGATGAGAAGAACCTTGATTAAAGTGCCCTTGGAGAAGGAACCACCTCAAAGAAAGTCACACTTTAAGACTACATGCAAATGTCAACGTAAATTTTGTAAGGTTGTTATTGATTTTGGAAGTACTAACAATTTGGTTTCAGTTGAAATGGTAGAGAAGTTAAAGTTAAAAATATTGTCTCATGCCACTCCATACAAAGTTTCTTGGTTAAACAAAGGGCAGCAAGTGTTAGTGAATGAAAAAACTTAGGTAGAATTCCATTTAGTAGGTTATAAGGAAAAGGTCTTGTGTGAAATCATCCCTATAGATGTTTGTCATGTGCTTCTTGGTAGACCATGGCAATATGATAGAAATGCCAAACATGATGGTAGAAAGAACACATATGTCATAGATGTTGGGTTTTTTGCCTTAGCTTTCTGGCTTGTTTCTCCTTCGGCCTTGGCATTTTCTTCATGTTTATGGCATTTACCGCCATACCGCAGGCCACCCTGTTCGGTGATTGGGCAGTGTTACCGCCTTACCACGACGGTCTTCATCTTACCTGGTGGTAGCGCGGTGAGTGGCGGAGGCAGTGACAATTCAAAGGAAGCAGTTATCGCCCTACCACAAGGCTTGTTTTCTAACTCGCAGTGGGCATGGTAAGGTCATTGGCGGTTGGAGGGCGGCAGATGTAACGGTTACCGCCTTACCACAGGCAGTGTTCGGGGTGACCACGGTGGTCGCGGTGAGACTGCTGGCTATCTGCCAGAGCGATCACTGCCCTACCACAGGGTGACATGGCCGTTTCTGCAGTAGAGCGGTGAGACCGTTGACAGTCTGGTTGGCGGTTATCGCCATACCGTGATGGGAAAAGCCAAGCCCAGTGGTAGCGCGGTGGAGTCTCAAGGCGAGCTCCAACAGGTTTACCACCATACCGTGAGGTGGGTCCAATAGGGCTCGGTGAAGTCATCAGTGAGCTCGGATGAGCTCACCGCTATACTGCGGATAGACTCGGATGGTGCAGTAGTAGCGTGGTAGATGGTGGGGTGAGCTCGGGCGATCTCACCGCCATACCGCAGCTGGGTGATTTGGACTCGGCGGTAGGTGCTCGGGTGAGCTCGAAGCTCAGTTGACCGAGCTAGATCGAGCTTGACCGACATGGACCGATTCTATCAGAGCGATCAACAAATGTGAAGGTGACACATGGCAGGTTGGTAGCATAAAACCAAAGAGGTAAAGATAGTTATAGTAGGCCGTGGAAATAGAACCCGATTAAGGTGATGTATTTATAGCTTGGGTGGCTCGATGCAATCTGTGCAGATCGGATGCATGCTTGGTTGTTCGATGCATGAACCTGAGGGTCAACGATTGGTTGAGTGATTGAATGTGATGTATGGCTTGGTCAGAGATATATATTATGATAAAACCAAAAGGTGGCAGGATGAGGTAGAGTCATTGACAGAGAGAGGCATGAAGTGTGTTTGAGTAGTATGCTAAGGAATTGCAACTGTGAACACTCTATCTCTTGGATCTAAATGATGTGAACCTGCTGTGAGGCCTTGGGGGTGTGTTGGTTGAGAGGCTGGCTGAGACAGTTATTTCTGAGGAGCTGAAGGGAATCTATGTAGTATGTCAATTGGATGACATTGGAACTGCATGATGGTTCTGGTTTACTATTGCCTGCTATTTCTCCAGATGAACAAGATGTGACTCTTGTATAGGCTATGAGCCTGAGATTGTATTGTAACTATTTTCTGTTGCTGAATAATACAATGGCTCGATCTTTTGGAGTGTGGGGTTTTTTTACCCGAAAGGGTTTTCCCCACGTATATCTGTGTGTCACCATGTTTTTCTTTCATGGTTGTTTTCTTGTGTTGAAT
Source organism: Sequoiadendron giganteum (assembly GCA_007115665.2). Taxonomy (NCBI): domain Eukaryota; kingdom Viridiplantae; phylum Streptophyta; class Pinopsida; order Cupressales; family Cupressaceae; genus Sequoiadendron; species Sequoiadendron giganteum. The sequence goes on from CM021106.1 coordinate 464,952,731, forward strand.
TTGTTATTAGTTTTGCATTTACTTCTATCAGAGGATCAATGGGGGATTCACTATGCCTATTTCTACTTTATGGTATAGTTGTGTGTGTCTTTGGAGTGATTTTGAATTGAAATCACTAAGGCACTGTTGTCTTAGATGCCTATCTTGATGACAAACCAAACTCCTTATCCCCAATAAGTGTTATCAGAGCTGGTTTAAGGGAGGTCGAGGCTTGATGATACCAACCAGTGGTATCAAAGCCTTCTCCTGGTTGCTAAAGTTCTGGGTTTTCTCCTGTGATGATTTCTTAGCCTGGAAAGCTTGAGGAAGTCTAGAGAAATCGGTTGGTGATTGATCCTTCGATGAGTGGAAGTGTGTGCTAGTTTGATTCAACACACAATTTGAAAGATGCAGGAGAAGCATGGGGTTGATCATATTGTGGCAATGTGATCTAAAGCTCCTGGCTGGTAACAAAGTTCCTAGTGCAAAGGGCATGAGATGTGTTCATGGCTGAGTTGCAGCAAAGCGTGGTGTTCATACTGGGTGTCTGTGTATGAGGCTCCTTGGCGGTATGGACTTACTTGTGTTGTTGATCAGCTATGGAGAGTTGTGCTTGTGCTGGATGTTTTTGACTTAGCACTAAAGGCAGTTTCTCTAGTGCTCAGATTGCATGGAGGCTATGAAGTGACCTTGGTGGTCTGCAACTTTTGGATAGCCTGGCTCTCTCATTTGCTTGTGCATGATTGTGGTGTTGGAACTGGTATGAAATGGACCTGTTGTTCCTGTGTGCCTATTTCTTGCACTTGCATGGTTCAGATTCATGTCTTTGGCTCTGAAGGTTTTCTATAGACTTTCCTAAAAAATTATATATTGCATTTTCATGTTCTTTCATTGTTCTGGTTAATCATGATGGCTATGTGCAGACTCTTGGGTCATCCAGATGATCAATGAAGATAGAGATGCATGGGTATTTTATAAACACTGTGGTTTTGTAGGTTTTACATGGTCGAGAAAAAACTTGCGTTGCGTGGAGCTGTTGTTTGCTATTTTCCAGATCCTGGATTTTGGGATGTGACTGGATGAGATAGTTGCAGCTTGACATGTCTTAGAAGAGGTGTGATGTCTTCTTTGCATGGGAGTGTTGGTATGTGTTTTACTCATTCAAAATTCCTGTGGTGTGTGCTTTATGGTTGCTTGGACTATGGTGCTTGAGTTGTGGACGTGATTGGCAAATCATATTTGGTCTTTGATTTGGTGTTTGAGTGATGGTTGTCTACATGGTTGTTCTATTTGAGATCTCAGTTTTGCAGTTTGCCAGTGTGATAATAGATTTGCAGGGTTGTCATTTGAAGTGGATCTCTGAGTTGTGTGGCTGATAGATTAGCTACCTATTGAGTGTTGTGGGACAACTCAGGAGTGGACTATATATATCCACGTGATTGCTTTTGTGTTGTTGCAGATCTATTAGCTGACCTTGTCTATGGTCACTTGTGCATTGGCATGGCTGTTTTGAGATGAGAAGGTGAATGGCATTCTGAGTACCTGAATAGTCAGTTATGGGGACCTATAGCATAAGAGTCACGATGTCATGGAGAGCTTGTGTAAACTTTTGACAATGATGGTGTGGTCTATGTGATCTGGTGATCTTGGTGTTGTTCGACATTGTTGTTCGATGGGCATGCTGTCGATTGTACCTGAAGGTTGTTTGGATCAACAGGTGGTTGGTCATGATGCTTGGAAAAGCTCGGTGTCACGTTGCAGTGGGAGCTTTAGCAGTGATTGGTGTCCTTTGGTGTTGTAGTTGTTGTGTTCTTTTGTATCTGCATGTTCACTATTTGAAGGTGTGCAACATCTTGGAGCGATGGAAGACATTGTTAATTTTGGCTGAGTTGTTGGTGGTGCTTGATAGGTGATGATGGTTTTGGTTTAGAGTTGTTTTCTTTATGTCATGGTTACTCTTTCTTAGAGTTTTGGCATTTTTCTTTGCTCTTGAGACCATAGCTTGTTCACTTGAAGCATGGTATCTCCGAATGGGGATGTGTATATCATGGTGTCATGATAAGTTTTGAAGCTTTGACATTGGTCTAGGGTTTCTCTATGCTTTGAGTGCATTGGTCACATGCTGGTGGACTTCATGGTTGCTGCAGTATTGCAGATTGGATTCAGCATGAGATGACTGGTTGTTGATACTCATGGATGCATGGAGAATAAGGTGAGGCTGAAATTCATTCATGAATGTTGTTGTTACAGCTGAAAGTCTGAGTAGCCCGCACCTTGGTTGAATGTGAGTTCAACAGTGACCTTGAAGGAGAATGCTCTTGGGTAAGTCACGGTGACTTGTATATCTTGGAGGAGCATGTTTTCTTTTCTTCTTGGTCTGCTCGATAGTGAGGTTCATGTGAAAGGTATTTTCCCATTATACTTTTCAGGTGTTTTATGCTTTATCTTTCATTGGTATGAATCTTGAGTTGCTATTTTAAGATTCTGAAGGATTCATAATGGAAGATGGATAGCATTGTGTATCTCCTTGTGCTTTTGAGGACTGATAGGAGATGGTGTATGGGTTAGTCTGATCTTCTTGATGCTTACTTCCATGGTGTTGTTAAGGATTTTCCTTTGGGATGTGAAGATTACTCTTGCCACAGCTGGCATATTGAAGGTCTTTTGTAAAAGGGCATGCTTTTGATTTGATGTTTCTCCCTAATCTGTTTCTGTTCTTCCTATCTATTTCATATGACTTTAGATGTTTGTGGAGCCGTGATGGTCACTGTTTCCTATGGTCATATGTTTGTCACTCGGGTGATGACATGAGGGGTTTTCCTTCTTCGGTTAGATATGGAACCTTGGAAGAACAGTGGATGATTGATGTGAAATAAAATTTTCTTGCAGCAAGAGGTTGCAGGTTGTGTAGATCAGAGTGGGTGTTCCTTGGAACTACATGATTACTTTCTTCTATATGCAGGGGTTGGTGGACTTGGTATGCCTAGATCATTTGTGATGGTGCTTTGTTTGCACTCATTTGGACAGTTCCCTTGTAGTGGGAGTACCTGGATGTATTTGGTCTACGATTGGTTGACACAAGGTGCTTGTTTGCTGCTGAGATGGGTGGTTTTATGATGGCATGATTCTGTTGCCGGTTATCATACCTTTGAGGTATGGGTGGTTGGACAGATTAGCATGATCTATGGGTGCTATGTTCAGCCGCATGGGTTTGGTTAGTTGGATGAGGACAGTCAGTTCACTGGTTGTTGTTATGGCTGATTGGTGTTCTTATTCTAGAGAATTGCGATTTGTATCCTATTTCATGTTCTCGCATTGGTGCCTTGTTGTTGTTGTTGTGTTTCCCTTTTCCGCCTGGAGGATCGAATATTTGCATTCCTAAGACTAGTGCTTTCTCACCTTCGTGTGTTCCTGTGTTTGGAGCTATTGCCTGAGATGGTGGACATTTTAGATGTCGATTGCAAGGGTCTTGGTTGGAGTGTGGTGGCATTGTGTTGGTCCTTGTTCGGGTTTTGGAGGACGCCTGAAAGCCTACATCAAGTGGGAGATTGTTGGGTTTTTTGCCTTAGCTTTCTGGCTTGTTTCTCCTTTGGCCTTGGCATTTTCTTCTTGTTTATGGCGTTTACCGCCATACTGCGGGCAACCCTATTTAGCGGTTGGGTAGTGTTACTGCCTTACTGCGATAGTCTTCATCTTACCTAGTAGTAGCACGGTGAGTGAAGGAGGCAACAACATTTCAAAGGAAGCGGTTACCGCCCTACCACCCTACTTGTTTTCTAAGCCGCGGTGGGTGTGGTAAGGTCATTGGTGGTTGGAGGGTGGCAGACATAACGGTTACCGCCTTACCACAGGTAGTATTCAGGGTGATCATGGTGGTCGCGGTGAGACTGCTAGCGGTCTACTAGAGAGATCACTGCCCTACCGTGGGGTAATCTGGCAGTCTCTGTGGTAGCGCAGTGAGACTGCTGATGGTCTGGTTGGTAGTTACCTCCATACCATGATGGGAAAAGCCAAGCCTAGCGGTAGCGCGGTGGAGTCTGAAGGCGAGCTCGAACAGGTTTATTGCCATACACAAGGTGGATCCAACATGGCTATGGTAGCACAGAGGGAAGGCGAGACAAGGCTCGGTGAAGTCGTCGGTGAGTTCAGATGAACTCACCGCTATACCACGGATTGACTCGAATGATGCAGCGGTAGCACAGTAGATGGCGAAGTGAGCCCGGGCGAGCTCACTGCCATACCGCGGCTAGGTGATTTGGACTCGGCGGTGACGCAATAGGTGCTCACGTGAGCTCGAAGCTCGATTGACTGAGCTGGATCGATTCTGTTAGAGCGATCAATGAATGTGAAGGTGACGCATGGTAGGTTGGTAGCATCTGATTGACCGAAGACCAAAGAGGTAAAGACAATTATTATAGGCTGTGGAAATAGAACCCGATTAAGGTGATGGATTTATTGCCTAGGTGGCTCAATGTAATCTATGTAGATCAGATGCGTGCTTGGTTGTTCGATGAATGAACCTGAGGGTTAGCAATTGGTTGAGTCATTGAATGTGATGTATGGCTCGGTCAGAGATATACATTATGATAAAAACCAAAAGGTGTCAGGATGAGGTAAAGCCGTTGATTGAGAGAGGCATGAAGTGTGTTCGAGCAGTATGCTAAGGCATTGCAACTGCGAACACTCTGTCTCTTGGATATGAATGATGTGAACCTACTGTGAGGCCTTGGGGGTGTGCTGGCCGAGAGGCTGGCGAAGAGTTATTTCTGAGGATTTGAAGGGAATCTATGTAGTATGTCAGCTGGATGACATTGGAACTGCATGATGGTTATGGTTTATTGTTGCCAGCTATTTCTCCAGATGAACAAGATGTGACTCCTGTATAGGCTATGAGCCTAAGATTGTATTGTAACTATTTTTTGTTGCTGAATAATACAATGGTTTGATCTTTTGGAGTGTGGGGTTTTTTTACGCAAAAGGGTTTTCCCCACGTATATCTGTGTGTCATCAATTTTGTCTTTCATGGTTGTTTTTTTGTGTCGAATCTGTTAATAGTTTTGCATTTACTTTTCTCAGTGGATCAATGGGGGATTCACTGTGCCTGTTTCTGCTTTATGGTACAACTATGTGTGTCTTTGGAGTGATTTTGAATTGAAATCACTAAGGCACTACTGTCTTAGATGCCTATCTTGATGACAAACCGAACTCCTTATCCCCAACAATAGAGAAGGATGAGTTTCATATACCCTAACACCATTGAAAGATGAGGATAAAACACCACAAGTGGAATCCAATGTGATTTTGGTAGGAGAGAAGGAATTCATAAAGGCCATGGAAGAGGAGAATATAGGTTTTTACATCATAGTCAAGCCTAGGTTTGTTGGGACAACAACAAAGAAAGAAGAGTTTCCTTTGGAAGTTCAAAGCTTGCTAAAGAGGTATGTTGATATAGTAGTGGATGAACTCCCAAGAACCTTTCCTCCTATGAGAGATATTAGTCACCACATTGATTTCATACCAGGGGCAAGTTTTCCTAATTAGGTAGCATATAAGATGACACCATAATAGAATGAGGAGATTAAGAGACAATTCCAAGAATTGCTTGATGATGGGCTAATCAATGAAAGCCTTAGTCCTTGTTTGGTTTCTAGTGTCCTAGCACAAAAAAAGGGAGGTGAATGGAGGTTGTGCACTGATTCTAGGGCCATCAATAAGAATACAATCAAATATAGGTTCACCATTCCACGCATGGAAGACTTGATGGACTGTCTAGATGGAGCATGCTACTTTTCTAAAATAGACCTCAAGAGTGGGTATCACCAAATCAGGATTAGACCAGGGGATGAATGGAAGATAGCATTTAAGAAAATTGAAGGGCTCTATGAGTGGCTTGTAATTCCTTTTGGTCTCTCAAATGCACCCAACACCTTCATGAGGTTGATGAATGAAGTTCTCAAAACTTTTATTGGTAATTTTGTAGTGGTTTAGCTTGATGATATTCTTGTTTTCAGTAAAACTAAGGAAGAGAATTTACACCATTTGGATTTGGTTTTGAGAAGATTGCATGAAGAGAAACTAATGATCAATTTGAAGAAATGTGAGTTTATGAAAATAGAGTTGGTGTATCTTGGTTTTGTGGTTACAAATGGCACTTTGAAAATGGATCCCAAGAAGGTTGAAGCTATTCTAAATTGGCCTCCACCAAAATCAGTTGTTGAGGTAAGAAGTTTCCATGGTTTAGCCAATTTTTATGGGAAATTTATCAAGGGTTTGAGTCATGTTTATAATCCAATGATTGATACTATAAAGGGGGATAAAAGAAAGATGTTTTTTTGGACTAGTGAGGCTTAAAAGAGTTTTGAATATTTGAAAAAGAGGGTAGCAAAGAAACCCATATTAGCCTTACCAGATTTTAATAAGGTATTTACTATTGAGTGTGATGCAAGTCGTTATGACATAGGGGTGGTGTTAAGTCAAGAGATCAGGCCCATAGACTTCTTTGGTGAAAAACTCAATGAGGCTAAGAAAAAATATTCTTCCTATGACCTAGATATGTATGCTTTGGTTCAGTTCTTGAAGAAATGGAGGCATTATCTACTTTCAAAGGAGTTCATAGTCTTTACTGATAACCATGCCCTCCAATTTTTGAATAGTCAAGAGAAACTCAGTCATAGGCATGTTAAATGGGTGGACTACTTGCAAGGTTACACCTTCACCATCAATCATAAGAAGGGTAGTCAAACAAATTAGTTGATGCATTAAGTAGGAGGACACTTGTGGTGCAAGAAATCCAATTGCAAAGTGTAGGGTTTGAAGCACTAAAAGGTATGTATGTAGATCATGTTCATTTCAAGGATATTTATGCATCTTGTAACCAATCTAATGGTGTTCCTCATGACATAAGTTCTGATTTTTTGATTCAAGAGGGTTTGTTATTCAAAAGGGGCCCAAATTTGTGTGCCTAAATTTTCTATGAGGGATAATTTGATAAAAGAGAAGCATATAGGTAGTCTTGCAGGTCATCTTGGTCTTGATAAGACCTTGGGGCAGCTAAGAAGACACTATTTTTGGCCTAAAATGCAAACTAATGCAAGGAATTTTTTTGAGAAATGTGTTATTTGTCAAAATGAAAAGGGGTGTAGCATAAATGCAGGCTCGTATCAGCCTCTCCCTATTCCAAATAGACCTTGGGAGTCTATAAGTATGGATTTTGTAATGGGTTTACCAAAAACACCTAGAGGTTTTGATTCCATCTATGTTGTAGTAGATTAGTTCTCCAAGATGGCACATTTCATCCCATACAAGAGCACAAAGGATGCATCTTATGTTGTAGGTTTTTTCTTCAAGGAAGTGATAAGAATTCATGGTTTGCCTTTGAGTATTGTTTCAAATAGGGGTAGTAAGTTTGTTGGGAATTTTTGGAGAACTTTGTGGAAGAAACTTGGCACTAAACTTAGTTTCAAATCTTCCTGTCACCCTCAAATTGATGGGTAGATTGAGGTAGTTAATAGGATCCTTGGTAACCTCTTAATATGCCTTACAAAAGAGCATTCTAATCAATGGGATCCGATCTTGCTTCAGGAGGAATTTTCATATAATGATTCAATGAATAGAAGTGTGGGTAAGAGTCCTTTTGAAGTTCTTTATGGTTTGCAGCCTAGACGAGTCTTTGAATTAATGGTTATTAGTGGAATGGAGAGGATGAGTGTTGAGGGTGAGCAATTTATTGTGGCTATGAAGGAGATTCACCAACAGGTCAAGCATCACCTACAAATAATTGTGGAAAAATATAAACAAGATGATATGAAAAAGAGAGAAGTCCATTTCATGGTTGTAGATTTGGTTCTATCTCATCTAAGAAAGAAGAGATTTCCTAAGGGACAATTTTCCAAATTGCAGACGAAGAAAATTGGTCCATGCAGGGTTGTTCACAAGTTTGGTCCCAATGCATATGAGATTGAATTACCAAGTGGGATTGGCATTTTACCTATATTTAATGTCTCTAACTTGTACCCTTTCAAAGGGGATGTTGTTGTAGGTAATGAAGTAGGTTTCCAAGCATTTGCAAATGACGAACTAATCCAATACCTTCCTTTCAGCAAACCTCTAGAGTTGGAGTGCATCCTTGACATAAAGGAACTCAAGAAGGCAATTAACAAAACTTATTTTCAATACTTGGTCAAGTGGAGGGATCTTCCTATGGAAGATGCTATGTGGATGTCTAAATTTGATATAATCAAGCATGGATATACTATTGCAGACCTACACTCAAGTGTTACTTCAATTTTCTTCCCCTTGGGTGTATGGTGCAGGGTCACCAAGACCTCATAAGCAAGCCTTTATAATATTTTTGGTTTTTGGTGTTTAATAAAGTTATTTATGGCTATTTGGGATATGTTGATCCATTTTTGAAATGTTAAGGGTCGTTGGTTAGAAAGTTGGTAGTGTTGCTAAAAGTTGCCAAATGTTGAAAAAAGTTGTCATGCAACTTTGGAAAGTTGTAAAAGAACAAGAAAGAGTTACATGCAAGCAAGAAAGCTTTCCTAATCATTGGGATCGGTTGTAAATAAAAAAAAAACAACTTCCAAAGTCGATTGGAGAGTTGGAAAATTAATTTTTTGAAGTTTTGGAGTGAATGAAAGCAAGTTTCTTGTGTTTTTCTCAATGTTGCAGCTATTTCTGTCATTTTGTATGACTTGTACAGCCCATGTAGTGATCTAAAATTGATTAGAATTTGTTGGCATGTGAACCTATTATGTTTTCTTTTTTTTTTTGCATCGATTTTGTAGAGAAAATAAAGATGTAATTTTGTCTCTCATTGGTGGAAAATCTCCACAAAGGGTGGTGAGGCTTGTGTACATGTATTTCATCATCTCCCAAGCTTTCAAAGTTCCAAGTTAAAGGTTGCATGTGCTTTGAGTTAGCAAAAAATCTGATATTTTGTATGTATCAAACTTTGATGGTTGTGAAGAGCAGTTTGGAAGTCATCAATGCAAGATTTATGTGTTTTATGACTGGGAAAAGGTGTGAAGAATGTAGTGAGAGTCTTGCAGACCTACACAAAAATTTTTAGAGCACTCTTGAATGTTTACTTAAATCTTATTGTGACTGTCCCAAGGAAACTGTATATTCAGTCATTGAGTAAGTGTTGGTGCCAATCAAGTTAGGGACTGTTTATGAGTTTAGGTGTTGAGTATCTATTGAAATTCACCTTTATAATGTTTTAAATAGGCCTCTAAATATATATTAATGATTTGAGAACATCCCATGTTGTTTTTCATTGCTAGAGTGGTATCATTGTAACATGGTGCATGGAGATAACTAATGTCTTGAAAGGTATTGTAACTGTGTTGTCCCATGATATTGTGTTGTCCTACCTTGTATTGGAGTATTTTCCTTACTATGAATACCCTAGAAACCAAGTCTTCAAGTGTGAAAACTTGTACTAAGATGTCCCATTTGTTGTTGTCCATGAATTCCTTAAGGGAGTGCTTTGATACAATCAAGTTTTATTAAACTTTGTCCTTCCTTTGCATCACAACATTGCAACTTTTATGCAACTTTACAATAATGTAAAACATGCTCTTCTCTCCATCTCTCTAGATTAATATTTCCTATGACTAATCCTTTGACATCAATGACATCCATAATTCCAACAGTCTCCTTTTGACATCAATGACAATCATATTGCCAACACAAGAGACCAATCTATCTCCAAGAAAAAAGTGCTTCCACTTGTACTTCTCTAGTTATCCACACATCTTGCCCAATCAACATCAGTATAATAATTCAAAGAGAAGTTATTATCCTTCTTATACCACAAACCATAATCTAGAGTCCCTTTCAAATATCTAAATATTCGTTTTACTACCTTCTCATGTGTTTTCTTAGGATTAGCTTCAAATCTGGTAATCAAACATACCACACACATAATATCAACCCTAAACCATGCTGAGACATGTAAAATGTCCTCATATAATTATATAACCAATCCATACATACACCAATTGGACAAGCACCCAAAATTTTCTTCTAAAGAATAGATAGGCAACCAGAACTATTTATATCACATTGTCAATTGAAAAATAGTACTTACAGACCTCCAAATTTCATAATATAATAAGGTAGAATGTGTTAAACAACCTTGAACATATCCCCAAGACTATATGGACATATCATTCTTTTCTGAAGAATGAAAATTATTCCAACAAGCCTTCATCATCAAAATATAGGCAAGAACTCTATTACTTACATTTTTCACTTCGAAAGGTGTAAAGACTTGAAAATTTGGTTATAACACCTTCACATCTTGATCAACTTACATCTGAACCATAAGACTAAATATTGCTTATCAAAGGGATGTAGACCAAAACATCGTGACTTTTCCTTAGATATATATGGTGTGAATGCCTTAGCCATCTCCCAAAATATATGTGGTACATCAACCAGAAAGATACCAATCAAAACACTATGTCCCATCTTATTGCACTTGTAGCAGACACAATTGTTCCTCTTCATCTTAGATATGCACGTAGTAGCTTTATGGCCAAAGTTGTTGTAAGAATATAAATATCCATGAAATTGAATAGTATTATTTCTTTCAGGAACAAATGATATTTTATCCATGTTATCATTTCTACCTTGTCTAGATCTACAATCAGTAGCCTTATTCCCAAATTTACTGCAAGAAAAATAATAACCTTGAAAAGATTGATTGAACCTAGTAGGACGTGTTGCCTAGGTGGACGACTTTTGAATCCTTTTTTTTTCTAGATAGGGATGAATCCATCTTATTTCTTGCCATCTTGATTAGTCTTCGCATCTTTGGAGGCATTCCTTTTAGAATCTTCAATGCAAACTTTCTCCTCCTTTGCCTCACGCTTTCCAACTGATTTGGAGCTATAAAGACTAGAATTTTCCCTTTTGTTAGTTTTTTCTTTTTCTCTTTCCAATTCATTTCTCAAAGTGACAACCTCCTCTTCAAGTTTTAAACATTCAAATTTTTTTTCTATTGAACTTATCTCTCAAATCAGAGATCACATCTTCTGCCACTTTTATTCTAACTTCACATTCTTTACCTCCTAGTTTAGCTTTTAGTTTGTTAGTTTCTTCCTTTGATTTTTCAAGAAAGCTCTCATATTTTTGATTTAGTGTCTTTTATTCATTTAATTCTTCTAAAGCAGACTAGATTTTTCCTTCAAATTCTATTTCCCAATCATATGAATTAAAGTCCTAACCTTCAAGTTCCATTGATTCTAGATCTATATCAGAAGAAAACATATCTTCATCACTCAAGGAGCTAGACTCCTTACATTTTTTAATATTACACTTTTTGTTATTAGTATTAAAGGCCAAAAAGAGGGTTTCATCATTAGAATCATTCTCCTCATCTTTTGAGGAACCACTACTTTCCTTGGAATAGAGACTCTTTTTGACCTTTTCTCTTTTGTTGCTATCACTTATTATTTATAAGGACATTCTGATGCAAAATGACCAATTCTTCCACAATTGAAACACTTGAAAGGTAACTTACCGTTGTATTTTCTAGTGCCTTTCGTCAATCTTCTTACAAATTTTTCTTCCACCTCATGAAAGTCATCATTCTAGTCAACAACTTCATCTTCAATCTTTTTTTTGGCTTTGATTGTAAGTTTCTTCTTTGGGAGATCTGTATTGAATTATCTCATTTCAAGGTTAGTGAGAGCACTAAACCTTTTATCTATAAAATATTGATCCAAATCCTTAGATTCTTCAATAGCAGGAACTTTATGACTAAATGATATAGGGAGAGATATCAAGACCTTATTCACAATCTCATTTTACTTTTACTTCTCCACCAAGACCAGTGATGCCAGAAACAACTTTATGCACCCTAAGCATATAACTTGTTACTGGCCCATAGTTGTCATTGCACCAAAATATTGACTTGTTAATGCCCAATACAACTGCTAGAGTTAACGGATCCATAGGAGGCGGTTAGTCCATTTCACGAATCTCGAGGGGAGCGCTGACCATTTTCCAACAATCTCCCCCTTAGCATTACCCAAGGGGATTAGAAACTAGCACCTTTGGCTCTAATACCACTTGTCGCCCACAGTTGGCATTGCACCAAAAGGTCGACCTGTTAATGCCCAATACAATTGCTAGAGTTAACAGATCCACAGGAGGCGGTTAGTCCATGTCACAAATCCCGAGGGGAATGTTGACCATCTTCCAACACTTTTAATGTCTTCATCCTTTGTCATCTTCAAGGTCTCAAATCTACTTTTAAAGATCTAAATCTTGGCTTTCTTTACTTTTGTATCACCTTTATAGATACTACCAAGCTTTCCCTAGACATCCTTTGTAGAGTTCTAGTTCATCACCTTCAAAAAATTTGAATTAGCCAACCCACACAAGAGAGAATTCTTAGCCTTGGCATTGCACTCATATAGCTTGATTTTAGTTGGATTTATTGGAAGAGTAGCAAGAGCAACATAACCATCCTTGAATGATTGCCAAACACCAAACCCTAGAGATTTTATCTAGCCTTCTATTCTTAATTTCTAAAAGGAATAATTAGTCCCATCAAACCTAGGATCCTTGTATGATCCATCATGTTCCATCTTGGATCTTTGCCTCAAGTTTTTAATCTTGTTCAAAGGAACTTGGCGCTGATACCAATTCTTAAACAGACCTAGAGACAAAGAGGGGGTGAATCAGCCTACTCAAAAACTTAAACCCTTCTAAAACTCAAAACCCTCTCAATACTAAAAAAACTTCTTGATCAAACTCAAAACCCTAAAACAAGATAGCAATAATGAGATATATTGGAGTCTAATCACTTAGCAGGTTCACCAATATTTAGCAATGAAAGATACAAAAATTCAACTCTTCATCAAATTATTAGTAATGAGAAACGAAACATAGAATGCACATACACAAGATAACACCAGATTTACGTGGAAAACCCAATGAGGAAAAAACCATAGTGAGAGTTAATTCACAATATAAAGGCTCACTAACAAAATGGACTTGCAAGAATTGAAGAAAAGACAACTTCAGGGGAAAGATACAAAGGACCTGATGAGAAGCACTATCTCATATCAGGATACAAATATTTTATAGAAAAAATACAATACTTTTCAACATAACACTCTACTAATTGAGGCATTCAAGCACATCTAATCTTTCATTCACACACTTTTACACTTTTCCTGTTGGATATTCAATACATTTTTCACACACACACACTTCCACATTTTTTCACTTCTCTTGCATTTGAAAATATCTTAAATTTATATCTATAATAGCACTTCACAGATTCAATTAGGTCAGCCAAGAGGAAGATAAATAATAAACTCAATCAAGTCGGTAATAAAAACATAGTGTGGTCCTATATAGAAGATAGAGAGGACAAAAAAAACTTATTACATATTTCAATGTGATCCAAAACAATTCACATGTTGGCACACATCAACCCAAGTCAGCAATAAGGAAACATGTAGATAAACCATGAAGCACATAACCAATCGGTCCAAAACCATTCTTCCAATTGAATTCACTCAAGGTGGTTCTTACCAAGATAGGTCAGGACCCTAAATTAATATAACAAATCTTCAAATGTTGGTGCAAACCTTTAATCATTTAGAGCAAGTCGGAAAACAAGCCTTGTCGGCCAAATATCCACAAATAACCCAGAAATCCAACTCAACACAACATTCAACACCAAAGAGATCAAACATTACCATGTGGATCACAAAGAGATCTTCCTTGAAAATCTAAAAATAATTCCAAAAACTTATTTCACAATGTCATACCACCAATAGCTACCACAACCAAAAAAGAACATAATACTTCATCTTAGAAACACATAATGCACAACAATGAGATATAACATTAATAAAACATACTGAAAACCACTTCAACACATGAAATTGGAGCTAAGACACTACACAGACACTCAGAGCACATTTACCAAGCTGTAGGAGTAGAGACATCAATGTGAAGCATTTTTTGGACCAGTCTATACAATCAACAACTTCCAACCTTCTGCAAATTACAAAAACCTCCTCGATAACATAGGTGTCATGAAAATATAGGAGTGCAATGTCCAAAGAACACTAAAATTGAATCCAAAACCACAAGGCCATATCTTTAGCAGCAAAGTAATGTTGATTATTCTCTCAAATAGTCTTTAACACAACTTATTGAACCAGAACCACACACTCAACTTGCGAAGGCCATAACTTTCTTTCAACAACAAATACTTCTTCATCAACACTAGGAGAGAGAACAAAACATATAATATACCATCAAAAACATCTCTCCACCATTAGATGCTTCTAATACTCATCTTAATATATCATCATGAAATCAACTTTACTGACAACAACTATACATAATACTTCTCTCACTAATATCGAATAAGGCATGACATCCAACAATGAACTTTAACAACACTATATACCATTGACAATCCAAACTGAAAGTTATCAAGAATGACAACTCAATAATTCTTATATCAGATAAGGCATATCATCCAACCATGAGCTTGAGAAAACCAACCAACAATCTCCTCAAGTGTTGACAATAAAGACAACCACTACCAACAACATATGTAACAATCATCAACACGTGTTGGCATCAATGACAACTACCAACAATGGTTTAATCTTTGAAATTTCTTGGACCATTCCCTTTGAGCTGATCTTCACAATGTCATCAAAGTTGATGTGTCCCAACCTTTTGTGCCAAAGCGAACTCTCTTCTCTTTGAATAGAAAAAAAATAATGTCCATTCAATTCATTGAGATGATATATATCACTGTTAGTTCTTCTTCCTTCCATAATCGATTCTCTGATACCAAATTTCTTGATTTCACAACCATTCACACTAAAGGATAACCTATATCCTTTATCACACATTTGGCTTACATTCAAAAGATTATTATTTAGTCCTTCAAGATACATGACATCATGGTTCTTTATTCTACCACCATCTAGACTCAAAGTAGCTTTACTAGAAATTCTAGCAATTGAATTATTTCCAAGGGTTATAGATTTCTTTGTTCTACCACCATCTAGACTCAAAGTACCTTTACTAGAAATTATAGCAATTGAGATGAAATTAATTTTTTCTCCAATCATATGAATTAAACATCCACTATCTATGATCCATTGTTCCTTCTCTTTCATTAGCATGTTCAGTTTTCTAAGCAATCATGGACTTCTTTGTCTTTTTCTCTTCCAGATTCTTCTTCCAGACTTTACTAGATTCAAAAATTTGTCTTTCTAATCCTCCTTTCTTGTTTCCAATGGAGGGGAAACATAAAATTTATTTTGCAATTTCTTGCAATATGTCCAAATTTGTTCCACTTATGAAAAATGATATTGAAATTTTACAAGGATGCAAATGAATTATTACTAAAAAAAGTATTTCTTCTTACCAAAACTCTTCTACAATTTATAGCTTTATAGCCAAAATGATTACAATTAAAATGATAACCAAAAAAGGAATGATTGAACCTGGTATTGTGTCATTTTCCTCTTAAGTCTTGTCTTTTGGATCTTCTTCTCATTTTTCTACTTGGATGAAACCATCGTTGGTTGTGGTACTCTATTCATTTTTGGAACTAGCTCCTTCCAAACTCTTCTTAGTAGACTTCATATGTTGTTTAGTCAACTTGTCCCTTTTTCCATCTACAAACTCGATGTGTGGAGCCATTTGAATATTAATAATTTAATCTAGTATCTTAGTGCTCTTACCATACTTCATTTGAAGCAGTTGGTTTTCATTGTCAATTTATTTCCTTAGTGACACAATCTTTGCTTCTATATTTTCATAGTCCTTTTCCTATGACTCCAATTTTTTTAGTTAGAAATTCCTCGATCCTTTTTACTTCTATTTGAGCCTTTAGATCAACAATCAAATTTTTTTCCTTCTTTAGATTCAGAGATACACATTCTTTATCCTTAACCTCTTTTGCAATTCTCTTCTTTAGATCCTTAATCTCCTTGCCAGCACAAAGCAATTCCTTCATAATATCTGCCTCATCCTCATTGTTTCCATAATCTATTTCTTTAATATTTTCAAAAGAGATGAATATAACTTTCTCTTTTTCATCACCAAAGATATATTCATCTTCTTCATTAGTAGAGTAGTCCTCTTCCTCATTACTGTAGAAACTCTTTTATTTCCTTATACCTATATTCCCTCTTTGAAATGATTTATTTCCATTCTTTTTTATCAACATTGTTAGAACCCTTATGGGGACACTTAGCCATGAAATTCCCTCCTTCACCATAATTAAAGAATTTGAAAGGTAGCTTTCCTTTATACTTATCAGAGCCTCTTTGTAGTTTCCTGACAAAATTGGCTTCCTTTGGATTTGATCCAAAATCAGAGTCTTGATCAACTTGCTTCTTATAAACCTTGAATGCTACTTCTTTCCTTATAGAATCTTCACTTTCAAATCTCATTTCAAAATAAGTTAGAATTCTATGTAGTTCGGTCAAATTCAAAGCATTTAAATCCTTAGCTTCTTCAATTGTAGATACTTTAGAATCAAAACTTCTAGGAAGAGATCTGAGTACCTTTTTTACAACCTTTTCTTTCAATTCCTCACCAAGACCTTAGAAAGAGTTGACAACTTTGTTGATTGTGTTTTTTGCACAACAACAACTCAGATAGAATATGATATCCTATCTCTCTTGAAAGGTAAATCTCTATTAGCAAAGAGATAACCCCAAGGTCTCTAATGTCAGGTCTTGACAATGCAGTGAAACAACTCAGAGATAATGTGAATATTTTTGGTAATCACAAGGGGCCTTACAAATGAAAAATGTTGGAAGTGTACTTCATCAGATGTAGCAATATGGTGATTCTTTCAATCGTAAAACTAACCCAAATTCAAATAAATAGCAAAACATAAGGGTTTAAGAGATATTTTAAAACTAAATTTACTCCTAAGATCAATCACAACAATGATGAATGCTACAAATAAACAGATCCCCAATAAAACGAATCTCTACTTGATCAAGGACAAGCCTAAAAGTCCACAAAAATGGTGCAATATTTTAAGGAAACTGAATATTTTCATACTATGAACATTCATCCACATACCCAGTAAATGGTGCAATGTAAACAAGTATTCACAGTTGAACTTAGCACAAAAATATTAGGTCTAGGCTAACTTTACACAACAACTTGCAATCAGAAAATTGCTAAAAGTATGGACCAGAGATCGATCAACATCATTAAAATTTCACCATTATCATGAAGGAACTAAAACTAACATCTAACACTGAGAATCAAGAACAGGAAACCATAAAACCTTTGAAGTTGAACACAAAGTTCACCAAACAATGACCCAATTGCATTAACTTCTCCAACATTACATAATAATTTCTAGTTCTCTCCCCTCCTACAACTACTGACTTGTAGAACCTAACTCCTAACTTAGCCAATTCTAGCTTTCTATAGCTTCTAATAAGCTATTCTAACCTCCTAACCCCTACAATTGAGAAGGCATAACCCTTTTATAGATATTACATTTTTTTAATCGAGGGCCAAGATTAAACCAATCCAATGGCTGAGATCAATCCTCAAGAAACCCTAGGAATTTACATTAGGGTTTTAAAAAAGTGGTACATCATCATCCAATACCATAAATTTTGTTACAGCTAAGAGCAATAAGAAATCAACAATCTGCCACCTCGATCTTGATAAAAAATTCTTATTGGAGAGTAAAAACAACATCACATGTCACTCCATGTTTGAAACATATCTTCCAGTTGTAGATAGCTTGTGGCACAGATTCATAGGTAGGTGCATATTAAATATTTAATATTCAGTCATAATCTTCTCCACATTTTCCTCCTGGCACAAATCCATATGCAAGTCCCCTTTTGATTCATTTAATCTTGAAAAAAACAAATATAATCATTAATAGCTCACATGTGAAAATCCAATCCATAAAACATTAAAATTAAGCATAAATAAACCCTTGGAAAATTCAACTTCGTCATAAAATTTTGGAAATTTAACTCTATTAATAAATTTCAGAGTTCAGGAAATTTTGAATTCCTTACCTGGTCAAAATCCCTGAAACCCCATAACTTTTTACCAAGAAGGAATTTTCAAAAATTTCAAAAAGAAACCTAGCCTAATTTTTCATTCTCTATCCATAGGTGCAATAAATATTTACATATGACATTGAAAATTCACTTCAAATCCACATTTCCAAAATCTATAATAGGTAGATTTCTCCCAGACACTCGAGATGCTTCAAAATACCACTTCATCAAATCAAATATGGACTTAATCCCAAAATGACCTCCCAAGAAGAGAAAAACTGTAAATTGACAAAGCCAAGATGAGGAGATGCAAAAAAGAAAAATAGGATCCCTACCTTCAGCAGGGCGTGTGTGCAAAAAAAATTCACAAAAAACTTCATCAACTCAAAGCAAGAATGTGGAATCATTTTCATATTATTTCGCCTTGAGACCTTCAAACTATTATCTATGAGTTTGTAGCCTTTCTTCTTTGACTTTTTCATCTCCCTCACAAATGGTGTGTAATTTTTGTTGGAAGTTTGGAGAAGTTTGTCATTGATGATGTCAGTTGGAAACATGAGCATGGAAGATATGATACAGTGTTGTCATTAATGTCAAAATTGTGGTCAACCACCTTGGGTAATCCTAATAGGTTTCTAAGGTGTAGTGAAAGATATTTGTGTAGATAGAGTTGGCCCAAAAAGGTTAGATGTATGAAGAATTTGACTAAGTGTCAAACCAGCCAATACAGTGCTATAGAGCATCAAAAATTAGGTTTGCGCCACTCCACATGCATGAAGATATTTCTTTGCACTCCTAAAACCATCTCTGTGGATTTTAGAGGAATCTAAATCCAAGATTTCATCATGTTTGGCTGAGTATGTTGTGAGATATGTTTAGTAGAAGATTGAAATACAATCTTTTGGTCATTTCCAGTACAACAATCATGATTTAATGGGTTCACACTCCCCCGTACATTAGAATTAAACTTTTTGGTCTTGAGGAATTAATGGCAAATGTTATTTTAGCTTGAATTTTAGATGGCATCATGTTTTTGGGTCCATGTGTTGCAAAGTGAATAAATAGTTGAATAATTTTTTAGTTTGGGTCCTATGTGGTGCTGACCTAACACATTTGATAATTGTTTGAAGGTTTAACATGTGTTGTAGTCTTATGTGGGGGATATTTTAGGTCCATGTTGACCTATCTTACATGTTTTCTAATGATGGTATATGGCATGAAGTATTCTAGATGTTTCTTGATTTTGACAAGAACTATTTTGTGTATATCACATGTAACATCAATTTAGGCTGACCTAATTGATGATTTTGAGGAAGCAGATATATATACAAGCATGATTTTGTTGTTTTGGAGTATGTATCATGTATGTAGTGCATATGTGATGTGATGCAAGTTAAATGTGTGAATGTGATGAGCGAATAAGTGTAGAGTTGTGTGAATGAGGAGTAGAGCAGAGTTTTGATTCTATGTATTGAGCTTCATTGGAACTGCATTCCAACATATTGTAGATGCATTTGTAACAATTCATCTAGGATATGTAGCCACTCTTCTTTCTCTCTATATTTTCTTAGTGAACAGTGAGCTCACTTAGATAGTGATTCCACCTGCAATGATCACTTCTATAATATCTTATAACTAGTTATAATATATTTTGAGCTAATCCTCACCATCACTTTTCCCATTTGGGTTTTCCATGTAAAAATATAGTGTTCATGTGTTTTTCTTGTTGTTGCTTACTTTCATGCTTTCATTTCCTACTACAAGTTGAATCTACTGTCTAAATCAAATGTTTAGATGTTTAATTGGTTTAAGTGTATATTGATTCACCCCTCTCTTAGTATACCGAGTGTTCAACAATTGGTATTAGAGCTTAGTTCCTTTGAAGAAGCCTAATAGCTTGAGGAAGATCTTGGATATTGAACACATGGCTACAAAGATATATCCTATTCCCCATGAAGATATTCCATACTATGGAGAAGATGGCACATGCAACATGAATGGAGAATTGAAGCTTGCACTTGAATATTTGGACAAGACTAGAAAGGAGAATATAAGCCTAAACAAAGATCTCAAAAATGTTGAGGAATGCATCAAGAAATCGAGGGAGAATATCAAGAAGTTCAAAGAAAAATATAAGGATTCTAACGATCAGCTAAAGCAATCCAATAAATCAATTACTATTTTAAAGATACAAGTGGAAGAAAGAAAAAAGGATTGAAGAATGTTTGAATATCAAATTGAAAAGAAAATCTGCAAATTTTCAAGACTTGGGGAAGAAGTTGTGACCTTAAGATCAGATTTGGAGAAAGAAAATATTCATGAAAATAAATTCAAGACGAGTTCCACAAAGCTTGATGGGATGATTGCAAGTCAAAATAATTCAAATGACAAACGTGGATTAGGTTTTGAGAATGTAGAAAGCTCAAGTGCATATCAGACCCCAAATCAAGATGAAAAGAAGATTGGTGAACAAAAGATGACTGAACAAAAGGACAATAGCAATTAGATAAATAGAGCTAGAAGACCACCAACTAGACAACCAAATACACAAAGGTACCCATATTTCAATGGTTTATGTTATTCATGCAATAAATTTGGACATAAGGCAATGGAGTGTAGAAGTAAAATGAATCAGAATGTTGGATCTTTCCTTGAACAGTTTTTGCATGCAAGAAATTTGGTCATAGAGCTAATGAGTGTAGAATTCAGATGATTCAAATGGATATAACAATGGTGGAATGATTCAATCTTTCAATGGTTGTATTAGGTTTCAAAAATTTAGGTTTTTAGACCATAAGAGAGTGCCAATCTCTTAATATTTTTTTGGCTAACGAACGGGGTGAATAAGGTTGATCACCCCCTGCTCTTTAGGCTTTGCTAAACCTGGGTGAGTGTACTTGAATGATAAGGCATATTTGAAATTTTGGAATGGCTCCTAACTTGTGCACCTTACTCACAATGGAACATGGGTGTGAAGTAGATACGAATCTTACTGACTAATTCCTACTATATATGTTTCAAGAATCGAATGTGTGAGTAAATTTTGTATAGAGTTATTCTAAATTTGACCAGCGCCTAATCTATTGGGTGAATGGAGTTGGAGGGTGGATGATGTTTATGGAGATAGATATGTATGAAGGGTAAACCTACTCTTCAGCTTAACTCTAACTATTGGGAACTTTAGATGTTTATAGCTTGTATAAACGTGCAGGTCTGTAAGTTATTTGGACTCTTCTTATTGATCCTAGTGATATCTTCCTAAGTTACTGTGAATTTTTGAAAGGGTTTTAATTATGTTGTGGAGGAAACCAATTAAGATAATTAGTTTAAAAGGACTTTAATCCTAGGCATGAATGTATTAAAAATGACCTCTCAAAAGGGTTTTAATTCTTTCCCATAGAAACCAATCAACGAAATCACACAAGTACAACAAATATGTATTGATAAGTCAAATATATATTTAATTTGAATAATATAGACATGCCACTTTGGAGACATCCAAACAACATGTAAGAATGAAAACTAACACAACAGTTGAACACTGATAGTAGATCACCAATTAATAGCAGTCTTATCCATTATATTTCTTTAAAATTTATACATTAATAACAAAAAAATTGAAATATGAAAGATGGATGGATGGAATATGATTATGATAATGACCTACTTCTATTGATGATTATGATAACTATCAAAAACTGGGCCTTTGTTTCCCTTCCTATACAGGAAGCAACAAGCTACAGGCCCATTCAAAAAAAGTTGCATCGTTTGTTAACTAAAACTTGATTAACATAAACACAAAACTTTAATAGTTGTTAATGGATGCACCACAATTTGTTATTCTCCAAAAATCACTCATGATCATATAAGACTTGTTCAAGGCTCATGCTCCATGATGATACACCCACAATACCCTGTCACTCCTTACTTGGCCCATGCGATGAATAAATTAACCTTCGACACATGTTCAACATATCCTGTCTTTGCATATGTGTCTGTATTATGTATGATATCCTTCATTGCATATTCAAGTTCAAATATCCACCCCAATTGTACATGTGGTCTCTCAAGCACCTGGTCCTCATTGTTTATATCATCAAGTATCGTTGGCAAATTTTGAGCTATCTCATCCTTCCATGCATCCTAGTCTTTTAAGTTTGTTCCTTCGAAGAAATTTGGCAATGCCATACTTAGTAACTGACTAAAGTCACTCAATTCTTGTGCTAGGATGCTATGAAAGTTGTCATGTGCATTCATAATCTCTTGATACTCTTGAAGTACACCTTTATTGTCACCTTTCTTCACCTTTATTTGTAATTCCACATACTTCATTTTGTTACACAACCTATTATGATCTTGTAGAGTAGCATACATTTTGTCATGAGTAACCCAAACTTTATAAAAAAGTTTAACCATATCATTAAATCTCCTACACACTAGTTCAGATGCCATTTCAAACATAGTGGTTTTTAGTTTGTTCTTTAGTTCCTCTTTCCCTTTTTGGACCTTTTCATATCTTTTTTTCCAATACGTGGTCTCCAACATTGCTTCTAGTACTTTCCTTCCATGCTCAATCAAAGGTGAGTAAAGCCTCAAAGAGGAAGGTAACCCATCTCTATAGTTGATCAGTTCTTGTTTCAACCTTTCATTCTTATCAATCAACCCCTTGTTGTCTCTGAATTTTTTTAAAATTTGAGCTTTGGTAAATTTGGCCACATTCACATTTAAATTGGTAGTTTTCATGGGGTTTGTATTTTCTACTCTCTATACTAGAAAGTGACCGAAGGTTTGATCATAATCACTGATAAGGGAAGGCCTCTTCCCTGGTGGGTAAAGGGCCTACATAAGCAAAGTAGTGTTATCAGGGTTATACCCTGATCTAGTATATATTTTATCACTAGAATCATCTATCAATTGCAAGGTTTTGTTCTTTCTCTTTAAGAAACTGTCAAACATGATGGTTGAGTTGATGTCCCACCCTAGTAGAAGCATGACCCTAGCCTCTTGTAGCAATGCTCTTCCCTTTTTAGGAGTGATGTTATCCATTTATTTATCAACCTCAGACTGGAGTTCCTTCAAGGCATCTGCTTCTTTCTCAGGGCTGATTTCTTTTAATTTTTCTCTTATTGTATTTCCTTTGTATTCATAAATGAAAGCCTTAAACTCAGGGGTTTGAACAAATGCATCATCTTTAATAAATTCTTGGCTAGCCCGATGTATCACATCATCAGCTAGCTCATTAGAGGCTTCAAATGTGATCACATTCCTCTCTAGTGGTTCTTCATACTAGGAAACAACAAGAAAATTTATTTGTGCAACCTCGTTCTCTTCTTCAACATCATCCTCAATGATGATAGGAGTATCCACTGACAAACTAACCTCTAGAGTAAGTTGGAGTGATAGATGACTCAATGGCTCTACATTCTCAGCCTTTCTCCTAGGACCAATATCTCTCCTTCTTTCAAAGGCTACGAGAGGCACATCCTTTGTTAATTCTTCTTCATGTAAAATCATTTGCTCAATCCTTTCCATAGGATCTCCTATTTCATGAAAAGTTTCCACATATAATGGATTACTATTTTTTCTCCAAGCCTCAACCATGATAATTTTGTTATAAGAAGCCCTCCTCATCATCACTTGATCTTCATTATAATTTTGAATGACATCATCAACAAAGAATTAATGTTCATACCCCTTTAATATTTGTGAAATTTGGGCATCATAAATGAAATGCTTAGGGTCGAAATTCTTCCTCTTATTTCCTAGTGGCAAGTAATATGACCCATTTTTCTACCAATTGAGTCATATCCTGTGTCAGTGATGATGGTGAAGTCATTGAAACATAAAGTAGAAGGCATAAAGGTTTCCCTTACATAGCTTTTAAGGTTAGTGAAAGCTAAGAAAGCCAATTGCCTCACAATCTCAAGATATGCAATTATGTTTGGCCTAGTTTTAGGCAGAAAAAATGGAGCTTCCTCAAATCCATATACTCTAATTATAGTACACTCCTCAAATTCATACCAATCCCCCCAATTATGGTTTAATTTTCCCTCAAGGTTTTTATCTTTTGGCCTGATAAATCTTTGTATCTTTGGGGATAGATTGTAATCACATCTATGGTCAAGTAATTTATACAAGGGTTTGAAAAAATACTCTTCAAAATATAAATAGTGGGATCTCCCACATCTACTATCTCATATGGACATCCACATCTGTAAAGGTCTATAATTCTCATCATAGTTTACATCCTTGATCCTCAACTCTTCTCCACATATTCCCATTACCTGCCCTTCATATTAGTATCATGTGCATAAGTAGTGAATAATGTTTGAAGTTGATGGCACCACTATTGTTCTTGATGGAAATAAGAGTAGTATTAATGGCATCGAATAAATATTTTGTGTAACTATAGGGCTTGGCATCTTGGCTCTGGATATCCATAGCTAGAACCATAGGAGCTATAGTCATTTTTGCAGGGGTATCAATTCCTAGTACTTGGCCAGCTGAATAGTAGGTGTAATGGTAATATTCTTCAAATGAATCCACAGGAAATGGGGGTTTCTCATTTTTATAGAACCTTCTTTGCTGATTTCTAGACCCTTGGGTTTGTGTAGAGGTACCTTCCACCTCTTATAACTTGCATCCATAGTCTGGTATTCTTCTAGCAAATCCCTTATCCGTAAATTTTTTTCAGGGATGTATCTAATTGAAAAACCATACAAATGTAATCTCGTGTTATAATAATTAAATGTGATCCATTGTGAGAGTGAATTGACCTTGTTTTGGCATCATAGTTTCTATCCAGTGCTTTAATCAGTTCCACGTTAACAAAGACATTAGGCACCACAAGATTCACTAGATTAAAATTCCATGGGTTCGAGACTGGCCTATGTTTGTATTTATTTTTGTAATGATATATAAACAAGTCATAACCCCTATGCGGAGTCCACACATCTCCTAGATTTTTGTGTTTATCTTCCAATGTTTCACATGAGGATTTTAATTGAGTTTCTCTTCTTGATGGGCTACCCCAGATCTAGGACATTGATCTATTAAATCTTGGTTTAATGGCCTGGCCTCCATTTTCTGTCATTTTACTTTTGGTTTCTTAGGGGTTTAATCCATTTTAAACCCTACTTGTATTGTTCTTCAAACAACTTTTAAAAGAACATGTTGAGCTGAGCCAAGAGAAATTACTTGAAAAATGTTGCAATTCCTCAGTTGCCTACCATCGTCCAAATCCGTCTTCTCAATTTTCAACCACAATTCGTAATAATTCTACTCTTTTAGGAGTTGGATTTATCAAAATTCAGCATGCTTGAGCTAGCTCTAGTTCATAAATGGCACTTGTGCCACCTTTCTAATGAAATTTCAATATTAATGGCAGTTGTATCTTTGATAACCTCATCAATCATGTCAACTTGGTGAAACATCATTTCATACTGTCGAAGAGACTTTATTTGTATTGTCAAGGATGCACGTTTCTCTCTTCGATGTCTCCTTGATCATCTTTTAGAATGTCGAAGAGATATTTGAATTTCTCTCCTCAATATCACAAGGTATCCTCGATGGTTGCATTGCAAGTTCTTCCCTCTTTGCATCCCTAACATCAAAATGTCGATGAGACTAATGAATATATCTCTCTAACAAGCTTATGTAACCTCGATATACTGGTGTTCTTTCCTTTAGGGGTATTTCTCCCGATGACTTCTATGTGACATTGAAATGTCAGAGAGACCCATGGTTATCTCTCTTTGACATCCTATAGTCTCATCGATATCACATCCTCACAGTTGTGCTTCTGTCGAAGAGACTTTTGAAAAATTCTTCTTGATGTTCACTTGTCTCCCTGAATTTTTCGTGTTTTCTTGCTCTTGATTTTTCAAAGAGACTTCTTCATTTCTCACCTCGACATACCAATGTCTCCTCGACACTGCCACGATACCTGCCCGACCACGCTCCTGCCAATACTTAACCTTTATTTTTTTAGTAATCTCTCGATTTCTGAGAGATGTTTTTCTATTTCCTGAATGCAAAAGAATCATATATCCTCAGAGTGTTGTTGTGCCTGCATTTTGTCGAGGAGGCAAGATAAATTCTCTCTTTGATACATATAGGCCTCTTCAACATATTGCTATTTGGGTTGTCGAAGAGACATTTGAGTATGTCACATTGATGTAGAATTGTCTTGGTGGCATGCCTTATGTCACCGAGGGAGTACATTAAAAGAGATTTATTTCAATTTGGTAGTGAAGGGTGTCATTCTACAAGCTATGTACATGTGGGGATTTAATTTTTAATATTAAATATAATAGAAATCAAGGGCGAATCGGGTTTTATGATGAAAATGGACTATAGAAACTGTGTATAGCCCAAAGTGGAAATTTTAGCTCAAACAATTTGTTATTACACATGCAATGGATTTGGACATAAAGATAATCAATGTAGATCTAGAATGAATGGAGGTCAGTTTGGTCAAAAGAATGTCATATGTTATAATTGCAATAGGCTTGGACATATTTCAAAGTTTTGTAGAAGAAAGAATGGAAGAAAGCCTAATCTAGGAAAAAGGAATGAGCAAGTAAAGAAGTTGATTTGGTTGAAACCAAGAATGAAATGATCAAGATCTAGAAGAAGAAAGAAGAATTAGAAGCAATTACTGAATTTGTAACCTCATTCGGTGCAAATAATTCTTCTAAGAATTGAACCTAAGAATTGACTTAGGGGGATCAATAATAGATAAATATTTTATTCCCCTACAAAGAAGTAGTGACATGCCCTAGCACGAGGATATCTTGTGAAGATTGAAATGCTCAATCTATTGGAGAAAGTTACAAGGGAAAATAACAAGATGTGAAAGCTTGCAGAACTTTTGAAGTTGTCTGCATATACAAAGGAATAATTACTAGCTTTATGAATTGAAGCATTCAATGCAAAATTAGGGAAAATCGAGAAGATTAAAATAAGATTCACTAGGGAAAATTATTTTCACAAATCATTTGAGAAGAAGTAGAGTAGTGGAAAGAGAATTCAGAGTGTTGAAGGCGATTTGAAGTTCAAAGCATCAAACCCTAGTTTGGTGTACAAAGGAAAAAGGTATTTTATGAATTTGTTTACTTGTTTTATGTGAAGAATATTGCTCGGGAGTAGTTAGTATCTTGTCTACAATGGCTATACCTAGGGTAATTGAGGTCATAATGAAACCTCAACCAAAATTTAAAATGTACTCTAGAAAGGTCATAGAAGATGAATTGATGGGTGTGTTTTCACATGTTATGTTTGGAGTTTTACCAACCAAAGATATTAGGTCATACATTCAAGGAAAGATGGAATAATTATCTCATTCCAAATTTGTAGACATTTGGTCGAATGAGCTGACAAGAGACAATTTCTCTTTGAAACGAGAATACAAAAACCTAGCATAGAAGAAATTAGATATATGGAAATGGTTTTTGAACTTCTGCTATGATGATAAATGGATTAGGATGGTGTTGAGCATATTTCATAGTGAATTTATGTGGATTGACACATCTAATATGGTTACAAAGTAAGTTATCATAGAGGTCACTAGATTGTGTTCCAGTAGACTCATCCTTGTACTGAAGTTCGTCAAGAATGAAGTAGTAATAGAGAAAACTGGCACTACATATGACAAGAGGGCACTTGCAGTAAATCCTATTAGAAATCCTTATGTGAAGTATGCGTCAATGGTAATTGGATATAAAATTTACTACACAAATAGATATAACTTAGTATCTTCCACCATAATCAATGTGGCACATGAAATGGTCGAACATGGTGTGAACTATGATTTATGTGTGTTGCTTAGACAACAATTGCTAGAGAATCTGAAACAAACAAAGGAAAAGAAGTATGCTTTCAAATATGGCACTTTGGTTATGTTTTTATTGTTCTACTTCTTGAAGGAGCTACCTACTATTGGAAATATAACTTGGATCAGAGGAAGACATGTAGCACATCAAGTTGCAGAATACATTAGTAGTCTTGGAGACACTAATGCAAAATATGATGCACTTACTACTTTCTTTGCAATGTTTCAAAGAATAATGAATGCAAGAGATAGAATACTAAGATCAATTGCTGAAAGGTATAACAAATAAATCACTTTCCTAGTTTCTATAGATACATGTATCATA
This sequence comes from Sequoiadendron giganteum, assembly GCA_007115665.2. Classification (NCBI taxonomy): domain Eukaryota; kingdom Viridiplantae; phylum Streptophyta; class Pinopsida; order Cupressales; family Cupressaceae; genus Sequoiadendron; species Sequoiadendron giganteum. Next base: position 464,980,923 of record CM021106.1, read on the forward strand.
GAGGTAGTAGAACCAAGGACTATTTGGGTTTCAAAAATGGTCTAAGTAATAGAGAATGACCTTGTTTATTATGCAAATATTTTGTTGAACAACCCTAAAGACACCACCAAGCCCAAGTATGAAACTTATGAAGAGAAATCCATGGAGGTACACATGGAAATGAAGAAACCAAAGATAAAAATGAATTTAGATGCAATATCGAAGGTATATGCTAAAGATTTAGGGATCTAAAAAGAGCATGTGTGGATTCCTATAGATAGAGAAAAGGTAGATTTAGGTTGTGGAGGCATCGATAAGTTCTAGAAGATCCAGTAGTATTGATACCACCTTTCCTACTATTGGAGAAAGGAGAAAACCCATCGCCAATCCTCTGGTAAGGGAGAAATCCCCTCTAGTTGTGCATACCACCAGAGTAGAGAAGAAGAGAAGGGTGAAATAAAAGCTATAAGAGAGAAGGATATTGCAATGAGTGTTGTTGATGAAGAAGAATTAGAAGAAGATGTGATTCCCTTGATCCATAAAAAAATAAGTGTTGCTTCACAAGGTGAAGCTAATCCCAAAAGAAGGAAATTTGACATCGTTTATATTGAGAGTGAAGAGGGGATATAGAAAGAGAATAAACATTTTGTTGTGCACATGAGGAAAGAGGTAGATAAGAAATATGCACACGAAAAGAAGAAGGAAGCCAAGAGGCTTCATCGGAGAAGATGAAGACTCAAAAAGAAAAGAAGATTCTAGGCAAGAGCAAGGAAAAGAAGCCACCTAAATTGGTAAGGCCCCATTCACCAATGAAGTTAGAGGTATTGTTCAATAATATGTTGTAAAATGAAATATTGAAAGAGAGTGCAGAACTATACAAGGATGCAAATGAGGTGGACACGACCACCATTCTTGAGGTGATTGTTAAATATATTTTTGTATTGGAAGATGACATGAAGAATATCAAGAAGGATATTATTGATGATTTTTGGAGAATTCTATTAGACAAGAGGCAAGAGGCCATTGAAATGGAATCTAAGATTAGAGAAGAAGCTTTAGAAAAGGTTAGTGCTCCACTTTCTAAACCAGGAAGAGCCACACTTTTCACCATATATAGTAAGGAGTTGGGAACTAAATGAAGGGTAACCACCCTAATGGGAAAGGACAAGGATGACATAGAGCGAATCTAGAAAGAGAGCCTTGACAAGGTTGAGGAGATAGTGCAAAAGCTAGGATTTCTTCCAGTAACTAGAGAAGTGGAAATGAATGTTCATACTAGTACTTTGAAACACAATGTAGAGGAAGAAGTGCATATAGATGATGCTCAACATGAGCATAATGGTAATGAAGAACTCACAATAGGTAACACTCCTCTGGAGATGGAGGATATGACAAAAGGAGATGAAAAAGATGCAAATCCTTTGACTAACACTAAAATTACCATAGAGGAAGACATGACTAGAAAGATTGATGATGAAAATGACAATGCAAAGGTTGGAGAAGAAAAACCTAATAAAGAAAAGGAAGAAGAACAAGAAGAGGAAGAATACCATTAAGAAGAAGAAGACAAGAATAAGGTTGCATCCAAAGAATAACATGAAAATGAAGAACCTACATACTCTGGTACTACAGAGGATAAAGGTAAGGCTACAGAGATTACACAAATTCCTATTGAATCTTTCAGCTCCTTAGGAGGATTTCTAAGAAATCTATTGGGTGTTGAGCCTAGTTTCCAGCTAGTTATGTCTTCATAATTGTTGGAACTATTGATAAGTCAAGGAAATGTTGACATGAGAAAGATTTACTCAATTCATAAGATTCAAATAGGAGACATGTTTCATGCATCTGCAAGGAAGGAGATAATTGAGTTACATCAAAGGAGTGGAGAGTTGATGGATGAGATAGTTAAATCTTTGCAAGAAATAATATCTAGTGCAAATGTTAATTTATCTCTCACCGGTATGGAAAATCTAAGACTATTGATTGATTCTTTTAAGACACATGCATCTAGAATTAAGGTGGAAACACACAAAGAGGTAGAGAAGAGAATGACTGATAAAAGGATGTTGGAGATAACAATGAAATGTGTTAATGCACATAAGAAATTCTTAAAAAATTTTAAGGATGTTGATGGATGCATTGATGAGGCTAAGGCACTATTGTAGTATGGGATGAAGTGGCCCAGAGCCACTCAAAACATAAGGAGATGGACCCAATTGAGTCCCAAATCAATGTTGCCTCCAATGCATATGACCCGACAATTGATCTCACTAGTGCAACTAGGGATACTATAGAGGATCTTCACAAGAAGTTCTTCCAACTGCAAGCACAAAAAGAAAACATCATTTTTTAGTTTGGAGAGATTAGGGATCTGGTAAATCCCAAACTAACACTTGTATCAAAAGCTCTTCTTGGTACAGGGAATGCAAATAAGTTGAATCTGGTACCTACTACTCTGGAAGAAGGAGAAGAACTTCTATTAGAGTTTGAAACTTAGAACAGATTGCATGAAAATACCAAGAAAGAATGAGAACTTGGTAGGAAAGCATGGAAAGATCAGTTGAAGAAGCTAAATGTGTCAACCACCTCTTGTTGTTGCATTTTATTTCTTCTATGCACTTTTAAGTTTCTTTTTTCAAAATACTTGTACATATGCGAACTATATAGAATAGTTTTTTAGTATATTTTTGGGTTTTTGTCCCAGTAACATGCCTCAGGGGGGAGTCCATACGTTCTTTTTTGTTTTTACATATACCCCTCAAGGGGAGTTCTGGTATAAGTTAGAATAGAGTGATGTAGGTTCCCTTTTCCCTTGATGTCAAAGGGGGAGAGTATTGGAGAATAATTTTGGCATGTTGCCATCAATGAAAAAGGGGGAGATTGTTGGAAGTTTGGAGAAGTTTGTCCTTGACGGTGTTGGTTGGAAACATGAGCATGGAAGATATGATATGGTGTTGTCATTAATGTCAACATTGTTGCGGACCACCTTGGGTAATACTAACAGGTTTTTGAGGTTTTGTGAAAGATATTTGTGTAGATAGAGTTGGTCTGAAAAGGTCAGATGTATGAATAATTTGACTAAGTGTCAAACTAGCTGGTATAGTGCTATAGAGCATCAGAAATTAGGTATGTGCCACTCCACACATGAAGATATTGCTTTGCGCTACTAACATTATCTTTTAGGATGTTAGAGGAATCTAAATCTAATATTTCATCATGTTTGACTGAGTATGTTGTGAGATATGTCTAGCAGAAGATCGACATATAGTCTTTTGGTCATTTCCAATACAATGATCATGAGTTAATGGGTCTTCCCTCCTCCACATTAGAATTAGACCTTTTGGTCTTGAGCGAATTATGACAAAATTTAGTTGATCTTGAATTCTAAATGGCATCGAATTTTTTCGGTCCATGTGTTGCAAAGTGAATAAATAGTTGAAGAATTTTCGGTTTAGGTCTATGTGGTGCCAACCTAACATGTTTGATAATTATTTGAAGGTTTAATATGTGTTGTGGTCTTATGTGGGAGCTATTTTAGGTCCATTCTGACCTATCTTACATTCTTGTGAATGATGGTATATACCGCAAAGGATTTTGATTGTGTCTTGATGCCAACAAGACCTATTTTGTGTATAGTGCATGTAACATCAATTTAGGCCAGCTTAATTAATGATTTTGAGGAAGAAGATATATATGTGTGTGTGTGTGCAAGGATGATTTTAGTTTTTTGGATTATGTAGCATGTATGTAGTGCATATGTGATGCGATGCAAGTTAAATGTAAGAATGTGATGAGAAAATAAGTGCAGAGTTGTGTGAATGAGGAGCAGAGCAGAGTGTTGATTCGGTTTATTATGAAAAGTTTTGATTCTATGTATTGAGGTTAATTGGAATTGTATTCTAGCACATTATAGATACATTTGTAATAGTTTATCTAGGCTATATAGCCACTCTTCTTTCTCTCTATCTTTTCTTAGTGAGCAATGATTTCACTTAGACAGTGAGTCCACCTATAGTGAGCACTTTTGTAATATCTTATAATTGGTTATAATATATTGTGAGCTAATCCTCATTGTGTTTTTTCCCATTTGGGTTTTCCACATAAAAATTTGTTGTTCATGTGTTTGTGCTGTTTTTGCTTACTTTCATGGTTTCATTTCCTACTACAAGTTGAATTTTCTATTTTAATTGAATGTTAAGATGTTTGATTGGTTTAAGTACATATTGGTTCACCCCCCCTCTTAGTATACCAAGTTTTCAACAATTTTTCCTATATTTCCTTTGTTGTTTTGCATTGCATCACTTTCACAAATTCAATTTTATTCAATCCACATAAAATAGCATTCCTTGCCTTAGCATTAATTTCACAAGCCCTCTTTCTATCTTGATCCCTAGGAGGATTTTCAATAATCTCATAATCCTCTAAAAAAACCATCCAAAAGTCCATTCCAAGAGCCATCAAGTAAGACTTCATCCTTACTTTCTAGAAAGTAAAATTTGATCCATCAAAGAGTGGTTCCTTGTTTGCAGATAGTCCTTCCACAACAATTGAACCATCCTGAATCTTCCTTAAGATATTAGGCTTATTCAAAGGAACTTGGATCTTATACCAATTCAAGGGAACACAATCTACTAAGAGGGGGGGAGGTGAATCAGTAGATCTAATCAATTAAAAATTCTTAACTTCAACTCAAAATATCAGATCATGCAACTTGAATCTTTACTATTAATAATCAAGCATTAAGCACATATTCACACAATTGAACACCAAATATAGGTAGAAACCCAAGATGGGAAAACCATAATAGGAATAGCTACTTGGATCTACTGCCCAAATCCAACCTCATAAAAGCAGAAATATAAAAATGAATTTTACAGAATGGAGTAGGCACCAACCTACTAGAGACACCAATATCCAAATGAAATAGCACAACATGTAGAACACCAGTTCTATTGGAATAAAAAGATAAATCTTGTGGATCTTCAACACATGTTAGAGTAGAAGCTAACACTCTTCCTTATTGCTTATGATCTTTTGATACTGATGCAAACACTGGAATACAACCTCCTCTTCAACTTACTCTTGTGAACTAATTTTCTTCACATTGATGTAATTATACTTGACATCATTAAATAAAATGCATCTCAACATTTTAGAAATATATACATGACATTACATTAACACTCTTCTATGTTGGTCAGGGATCTGCAAAAAGCTAGGATGACATAAGGTGGACCTAAATTCAAATTACATGAAACATGTAACAAGTAAGTCCAAAATCAAATTATGTTGTCATAAAAAGAATATGATATTTTTTAATAACATAGGAACCTTAATCAAGTCCTATCTTAACATCACATGCAAGATTTGAATTCCGCACTCAACTAGTCATTACCGCACATGCCTTGAAAACCAACAGGTTGAAAAATAGACACAAAGAACCATCTGTCACACCAAAAATTTTGCATACTAAAAATATTCATCAAAAACTCTAGAATATTATAGAACAAGTGTAGGCATACTCTCCTTTCAAACTACAGAGCCTAAAATGTCTCCAAAAGGTAGACCTGTGAAACACTGAACCTGGTAAATCCATAATAGAAATGTTCTGGTATAGCCTTCCAGATTACCACTATCATAATGAATGGATACATACATGATATTTCAACCATATAATAATCATACCAACTCTAAAAAGTTAATTTATCCTCAATAAAAATAATAATGCATGCTTCTTAATTTAGCAATCTGATTGTTGAGGCGACTTCTTCATTAATGACACCTTCTGATACATGCGTACTACTACAATATTTTTCATCTTTTTCATCAATCAACTTCATCATTGAATTTTTTTGACATCAATGATAACTTATGTTCAACACTTTCCTCAAACCCACAAACTCAATTCCAATCACCCCAAAGAGATAAGTCGACAGATTTGATATTCACTAGATTCATCCAATCAGGGATTATAAAACTAAATTTTGATGGTGCCTCTAGAGACAACAAAAGTATTTTTGCAATAGGTTGACCCTTAAGGGATAATTTTGATAACCTTTTATCAACCTCGGTATTCAAGATCTCTCTAGGACTAAATAATGAAGTTGAAGCCTAGACCCTTTTTGATTGGCTTGAACCTAGCTGAAAATAGGAAAAATAAAAATAATTCAAATGGAAGACTGCTCTATGATCTTCATTAATGTAAAAAAAAAAAAATATTATTACAACTAGTAGCTAAACACTATCCTTCACCAATTTTGGGAGGTTCCCAACTAGTTTGATTCTTTTGAAATCACTTATTGCTACAAGGAGGGGAATAAACTGGTGGATGTATTAGCAAATGAATATTTTAATTAAATCTCTTCATCCATAAATTTTGAAAAGGAAATTTCCATCATCTTCCACACATGTGGGATTCCTTCAATCATGATTAAAATTTCACTTAACACATATTAAGTGTGTTCAATTCCAATTTATGGTACTTCATTTGAATTTATAGGCTAATTATGTCCCCTTGTGATTTTCTTAGTCCTTTTAGGTGATTAGAAACATGGGTACCATTGATATATCCCTTAATTTATGTTGTAGATCTTATTTAATAACACTTGAAAACTCTCATCTATGTGCCTCATTACATGTTATTTGTTTGAGTGATGAATCAATTTTAAATGCTCAAATACATTAAGGACTCACCATCCATGTGGCATGTGCAAGAAGTTGGGTCCACAAAATGTTCAAAAAGTGGAAGTGTTTTTCCTAATTTTTAGAATTTGTCATAGTTGAATTGAAAATTTGAAGCAATTAAACATTGAATCTTTAAAATGTTTTGTATTATGAAATTTATTATTTTGAGTCTAGTTTCCAAATATGTAATTTATTCTAATACCCATACAATACAAATTCATTTTTAATAGGTATGGATTAAAACTAATTTTTTAAAGTCACTTTTTTTACGAACATACCATGCACATGTACAAACACCATAATTTGACCTAAATAAAAGTATTTTTCTAATTCCTTTTAGGGAAAGATGTGTAACAAACTGAATATTGATTAGTATATTTTTGAATAATTTTTTTCTAAATATTTTTTTATTAATTTGTTATTGGCCCTAATTGTTGTTTTTGAAAACCCTTATGTACGAACACCATAATTTTACCTAAACTAATCCTTTTTTGATTTTTTTTCATTGTGTAGATAGTTGTTTGTAGATTGATTTCATATAATTTTTTTACAAAAAAATCAACAAATTAAAAGTTATTAAAAAAATACAAAAGCCTGACATTTCGAGTTTATGGACTAGTTTTCTTAGAAATTAATTAAAAAATAGAAAACATAATCCAATCATAAAACATTACATATTTTTAAACTAGACCTTGTGGTCTATAATGGGTTTTAATTTCATAAACCAATTCTAGAAAAAAACTCGTTAGTTATGTTGCCAAAGTTAGTTTTTTCTCTTGGCATTGCCTTAGTCTTTTAGTTGCAGGTCCAAGGCTAAGGGTTGGGTTAGTAAGCCTTTCCCGAACCTAAAGCCAAATCAAAAAGTGAGTTGGGATTTCAATTTTTTTTAGAACGGGTACCTATTTTAAAGTGAGTAATTGTTCTATTTTTAGAATGGGTACCCATTTTTAAACATGTACATGTTCTATTTTTAGAATGAGTACCCATGTAGGAACAAGATCACGATATGAGGTTTGGGTCCCCATTCCTAAATGGGTACCTATTCCTTTTAGTATTTTTTTTTGCATGAAACTCCCCCTCTTTGTGGACCCATCTTCTACACTTGCCCCATGTGTCACATGGATTTTTGGATAGGAATTTATGTATATGTGTAAACTTATTTATGTTATTTTCTTATTTTCTTACCTTGGTTGTATCTAAATTCATCAATGATTCATATCTTCTATAAAGGTGTCCAATATGATCTCTCAACTAAATAGAAGAATGTTCCTTTTTATGAATAAATGGGATACTCCCATTCTTGGAATTATTGGCTCGAATATTATGGTGATAATCTTTAAAATTGACTATGTTGAGGTGGAGGAGGCTATGCAAGAGATTTTTGGCTATGAATAACTATAAGAATTCCTAAGGATCATCTACTTTTCCGAAGTGGAATTTTCCTTCTTATCCAATAATATGGACCTCATCTAGGACATGATTGTCATTTGTGCCTTAGATTTTCTATACAGTTAGGATGAGTTTATATTTGAAGAGTCTTTATCTTCTTCTGGTAACAAATATGACATGTTTCATGTCCAAGGTTCATTATTAGGTGGCCTCTTTAAATATTCTAATATCTAGTTCTCTCTAGCATTCAATTACATTTGTAATGAAATAAAGTGTGGTATCCATAATTAATCTATTGTGATAGTTCACAACTCTCTACATGCACACAGAGTCAAACTTAGTGTTGAAAAGGTGGAGAAAATAGAGGAGACATTTTAGTCTCTCCTCTTTATAATAATCCATCATCCTTTTCCACCAACTCTGCATGTTCAAAATGCTCCAACTATCAAAAATGAAAGTAGTGATTAAAATATTATTCTTCATGCTCTCATAAGTGTTAATGAGCCCCTTGTGCATTTCTAATTTTAGTTCCTTGTTTCTAGTTCTTCTCTTGTAGAAATGTGGGTTGTTCTATCCTTTTTTATGCTTAATCTATGGTTTTTGGTGTTGCATGGGCCACTCTGTTTCTCTTATCCCCTATTTTTATGTAATTCTATATACAACCATTGAAAAGGTATTTTTTGTCTTTCCTTTAAAGATTTGTATCATTTTATTTGTCTAATTATTGTTCCTTCTAATTCTTATTGGAGCTTGGATCTTGTATTCAACTAGCTATAGGGTATCCTTTTTTGTACTACTTTATATTTTAATATAACTATTTCAAGTGCTCTACACCTTTCATAAGAAAAATTATTATTATAATTAACTATAAATGAATTATATGAACTCAAGTATATTATATCCTTATCACAAATGAATATAGAAATCTCCACCATTGTTCCTCTTTGATTCTAATCACTAATTCTCAGCAAATTGATTATGAACCTTTAGAAACATCATAACACAAATAAATGAACCTATAAATGGTATGAAATGATACTATAATGGTATGATGACTAGTGAGAATGGATTGATGGAAGGAAAATGACTAAGACTTAGCTACAATAGATCCTCCAATAATCCACACAAATTTAATTTAAATTTTGAAATATTTCACTTCCCAAAATGATAAAAATGTCCTCCACAAGGGCACGACATTGTACAATTATTCTTAAAAAGGGTTAAAATGAATGGAAAGGAGGTACAATAGCATCCAAATAAATAAACTCAATCTTCAAAACCTACAATACAATTTTAGATATGACTCTTCAATGTAGTGGCCTCCCAAAATGATATTGGGTAACCCAAAAAATAATAATATGATGATAAATAATTGTAGTGATACCATATAAATATTATTCAATCTTTAAAATTCCAAAATATTTATCAAATAATTATAGTGAAACTATATTAGTAACATGACCAAAAGAAAAGAAAGGTAGTTGGGAAGAAGAACTTGCCTAAGAAGAAAGTGAAGAAGATTATCTTTTGGTCAGAGGGCTCTCAAATAGGGGAGGAGGAGGAAGGGTTCAAATTGCAAAGGAATCTAGGTAAACAAATTTCAAAGCCTCAAGGGGAATAATCTAGCAAAGGAAAAGAAAAAGTGGGAGGAAAAATGACCTCTAGAATATAAAGCTCGAAGAAAGGATCTGTCAAAGAAAACATTGATATTGCTAACATCCCTCTATCTGAATATTTCTTATCTCCATGCTAACAGAGATGAGATCTATAATGTCTTAGGGATTTATAGAGATGGAATTGCAAACCAATTTAAATTAGCTAAATGGTTCTTTTTAGAGATTAATAAAATCAATGTCAAACTCCATGGTCTGTAGGATAAAATCACTAATGAGGAGCGGGACTAGTTTCGGATTATGAATAGAGAGTTGAAAAATAGGTTGGATGATGTTGAGGAATCCATTAATTTTTTTAAAACGGATTATGAGATTCCTATGAATTATATGAAAAATAAAATCCAGGGGATTAATACTAACATGGATAATATCTTAAAGATAATTCATTGTTCCATTAAAAATAAAACTGAGATGATAAAGATCCTCATAGAGAAGCTCAAAGACTTAAGGGAGGAGAAAATTATTGATGGGGCCTTAGAGGATAGAAAAAATAAAGAACATGTTATCAAAGACAAAGGGAAGAAACATGTCTTAGATGATTTGAAGGGGCCAAGTTCAAGAACAAGGGGAAGTAAAAATAAATATTTTGAGGATAAAAAGAATGAACTATTGGACTTGGTCAATCTACATCAAAAAATTTACAATCAGGAGTTAGAGGTGGTTGATACCCTAAAAATATGAAGTAATCTTATTGTTGTTTTTTTTTCTTTTTGTTGGTTGTTGGTAGGCTACTGGTTGGTTGTGTTTTATTCTCTTGGAATCATTTTTTCTTGTAAAGGGTTTTGAGTCTCTTCAAAACCTGCTTTTATTGTTAATCAAAAACATATAACTCTTCAAATGATGAATTCTTCAAAAAATTGCTATGGTGACATTGTAGCAAGATCGTTATAAGCCTTTTTTGTCATCATGAACTTCTACAATGTAACTTTTTGTTTCAATTTCAATATGAGGTTTACAATGGCTCTACCACTTTATTAAAATAAAGATATTGTAGCAAGGTAGAAAGTGTCTTCAACTCAAAAAATTAATACAAGCATGGTCCCTAAATAGAATCACCCATAATGGGAAAGAAGATATTTTCCTTGATCATAAATATGAAATCCAAGAGGGTTTCCATCCTCTCAAACCTCAAACAAACCAATAGTTTTCATACTTGGATAACTATATTAAACAAACTACTCAAATCTAAAAATTGGATGCAAAAGAATAACTTGAATGAGATCTTTGTTCCTAAATTTCCTTCCAAGTATTTAAAAATATTTTTTTAAATTGTTATATTAATAGTTAAAAATAATTTAATTTTACTACGAGTGTATAAAATAACATTTTTACTTTAAATTGGTGTATCTTAGGATATACATTGAGCCACATTAAATATTTATTTAGGTCCACTTGTAAATTTGAATGTAACATTGGTTAGATATTTTATGTGGTTTTCAAGTTGGAAAAATATTAAATATTTGGAAAAATTAGTATCAAAAAGTAAATGTTGGGTTCAATGGTTTTGAGACATATGGTTTAGCTAATACCACTTAGTGGTTTTTCATTGGTTTTGCATGAGCTTGAATATATAAAATCAAGCATGTGTCTAGTGATAGAGGTTGGTTTTCATTTATATATCTCTCTCTTAAGGAGTGCATATGTGAATCATGGCATGGGATGTATGGTTATATGGCTATCCATTATCCTTGCATGTAAGGAGGATACATTGGAGGAGCTTGATGTTTTAGAAGTATTCAAGGAGACTTTATAAGTGTATTATAATATTTAATTGCTAAATAGTGCATTGATGGTGGATTTTATAGGTTAGGTTTTTCCCTTATTCGGGTTTTTTAGGATATATTTGATGTCATCTTGATGGTATGTTTGTCTATTCTTTTTTATGGTGGATTCTACATACTTGTTTTCATATGTTTCTCTCTTACGGTTATGTAAAAATATTTTATTGTTATAATATTTGTTTCTTTCATATATAACTCCTTAATGCTCATTGAATATGAGAACAACATTCACCAAGCTTTAAAATATTTTGACACCTTATGCTTGGTTTCTAGCTATATTATCTAATAGAACAAGATGAATTATTAAGTAAAATATTTTTCCCACCCTTACTTGGCTTCAAACTTTTAGATGAAAATCCAATGATCATAGATAAATTTTTGATTTGTGGGAATCCTATTTGGCTTTTAATCTTTCCAATCCAATATTTTACTATATATCAATGATAGAATAAAAAAAAGGTATTACCTATTGGATCATCAAGTCACTTTCAACTAGTAGGTAAGTTCTAAAGTTTATTGAATTTCCTAGCTAAAATTCATGTCTATAACTCCCCATGTTGGGTTCCCTTGAATGTGTCATATCAAAGACTTGATAAAATCATATAAAATTTTCTCTACGTTAATTCAAGCCATAATAAAGGGTTCACTAGTTGGAATGGGATATGTGATACATACCAAGAGATTTAGGTGGGATCTAGGTATTATTGATGTCAATAGACAAGGTATTTCTCTTTGAGCTAAATGGATTAATAGATCTTGTGATGACAATGAAGCCTATAAATTTCTACTACTATCTTATTGTATGGGTTTTTAACTTTAAATGGCCCTAGATTCTACATTCTTTCTATTTCTCCAATGCCCATCAAAATCAATGGCACTAATTTGTCAACAAAAATATTTGGACAAAATGGGACACTATCAAACAATACATTTTCTAGAATGGAGATGGATTTCACAATGGATTATCCAATAACCATCATTCCATATGGTAGTCTCCTACCATCTTGTTTCAAGACAAGCCTCTAGCAGATATTCCATTGACACTTTTCCTTAAGTTATTTAAAATGTGGATCAAACATCTCTAGAATCTCTATTCCAAGGATGATTCAACATGGCTTTCATGGCCTCAAGACAAAGTGAAGTTATATTTAAGAAACAATGATTAAAAAACCTATTATTCTCTAATTAAGGTTAATTCTTCTCAACATATGCACAAAAATATCAAGTGCAATCCCTCAAGCCTTGGTGGAAGGACTAGAAGTGGTATGTCAATACACTCTTTTGTAATTACACATCAAAGAAAGGATACGAGTGGCTCCTTCCTCACTTATGCATGATTCAAAAATTGAATGATGGGTGGTCTTTATTGTCCTCAAGCTTCATCTAGGGTAAAATATTTTAAACAATCTATAAATCTATTGTGGAGCTTAAAATTACTCATTTTTGTTCCAAGTGTTTAATCTACCAAGGACTTCCAATTGGCACCCCTTTAATACATCTTAGCATCTTTGATTCAAGATGTTATTTTGTGGGAATTTGAAACCCAATTTTTCTAGCCTTTAAGGCTTGAATTTTTCACTTGGCACAAATTTATTCTTATGGATGGAGCCAAATATCCCATTAATTTTTTGTAGTTGTGACATACTTTCAAATTGGAGATTTTATTTTACTTTTGGAAAAATATAAATTTTAGTAGTTATGGTATTTCTAATATGGATCTACTAATTTTATTATCACTCCAAATCATAGGTGACCTTTAATTTGCTTATACACATTGAAGTATAAGTTGGAAAATTTGTGATGGAGCTTCAACATCTCTAACTTGTTGCATCACCAAAGTAGTTCCCCTTACATTGTGGCCCAATTTTTTCCTTCATCACCTTTCCATACCAAACGCCCTCGTGATGTAGGGACTTTCAACGGTCATAACTTTTGACTCGGATGTTCGTTTGGGCTGAAATTTTATAGGAAATTTTGTTATGAGATGTTGATAGGATTTCCAATCGAACCCAACTTGGTTGGGGGCCATCTCGACATTTTTTCGAGGCCAAATTTTTTCATCTTGGCCCTCAAATTCATCTTTCTGTGTTTTTTTCGAGTTTTTAGAAAATTGTTTTCTTTAATAACTTGGAAAGCATGTTTCCAATTTTGAATGTAAGTTGGCAACTCATGCCACCTTATTTTTAGGAATTTTTTAGGAAAAATTTGGGTTCAAAGGGATATGTATGCGAAATTACCTAAAATGGCAAAAAAATTGACACTTGACAAAACTGCCAAAAAAGGTAATTTTTGGTTTTTTTTGTTTTTTTCCAGTTTTTTAGATATAAGGGAATTACTTTCATTGTAGCAATAGAGTTGGAGAATAGAAGAATTTTTATTTCAAATCCATCTTGAATTTCCTGGCTTTCTTTATTCAGTAATGATTAAATTTTACTGAATGTGTTCTTGGCTGCATCATTTGGTATCAAAGCGGGAAGATGGCTGGGAGAGGAAGAGAAGAGGAGGTCTTTCCCAAAAGCATAGATAAATTAAAATTCTGCAAAGATAAGTATAATATCTTACAAGTCGAATGAAAAATCAAAGAATAGGAAGACGGGGTGATGATTCAAATGAAGAGACAGTCCTACAAGGAGGCATAGATTGAGATGTGGAACTTGAAGAAGAACAATTAGAAGGAATGAGATTTGAAGATTGGATGCTCAGGTCCTTAGAAGGGAAAAATGAAGGGATCAAGATTGATGTTTCAGATTATGCAGGTAGTCTTAAACTAGAGGAGTTGATAGACTGGCTAAATGACATGGGGAATTTTTTTGAATGGAAATCCATGATAAAGGAAAAGAAGGTAAAGTTCGCATGCACCAAGTTAAAGGGTCATGCAATGATCTAGTGGGATCATCTTCAAAATGAAAAAACAAGGAAAGGAAAGGATAAGATCAAGAGTTGGAGTAAAATGGAGAAGAAGTTGAGAGAAAAATTCTTTCCCATAGACTATGTGCAAACCCTTATTCGTAGGTTTCAAAATTTAAAGTAAAATTTATCTTTTGTGGAAGATTATACAAATGAGTTTTACAAGTTGTCTATACATGTAGAGAATCAAGAGAATGATGAAAATATGGCTGCTAGATATGTAAATGGCTTGAAATTCTCTATTCAAGATGAATTGAGCATGCATTGTGTCAACAGTATGGAGGAGGCCTACCAATTGGCTCTAAAGGCTGAAGAAAAACAAAGAAGACAATATCTTCAGAGGAATAGAGGAGGATGAAGGGGTACATCATCCCAATTTTGAGGAGGTTCAAATTATGGTAGGGGAGAGTCATCCTAGGGACTGGAAAAATAGGTAGACACTTGGCAAGGTCATCAAAATCAAGAAAGAGGAAGGTGATTTCAAAGAGGTAGAGGTTATGGTAGTCGTAGAGGATGGGAAAACCAAAGAAGTCCTTTCATGTGTTTTAGATGTGGAGAAGGACACAGGGCATTTGAATGCTCAAATTATAACATGCAAGACAAAAATCAAGGACAACCTAGGGTGAACTTGGTTCAAGCTGAAAATTAAGCAGAAGGGGTAGAGCTAGAGGTTTCACGATATGTGGGAGAAAGCCTCATGACGAGAAGATCAATGATGATTCTAGAGAAGGAGAAAGAACATGCTAAAAACTTTGATGATTCATGGCTTACAACGAATATCTTTAGAACCAGATTCACTTCGGGTGGAAAGGTATGTCAAGTTATTGTTGATGGAGGTAGTTGTGAGAACATGGTCTCTAGAGAAATGGTAGAAAAATTGAATTTAAACTATGAAAAGCATCCCCATCCCTATCACATTGCATGGTTTAAAAAAGGAAATGAAGTCACTATTGATAAAAGATGTTTAATCAAGTTTAGCATAGGGAAGATCTATAAGGATGAGATATGGTGTGATGTCATTCCAATGGATGCATGTCACGTATTGTTGGGAAGGTCATGGCAGTATGATAGGAAATTTATGCATGATGGAGAGAAAAACACATACACATTTTGGAAGGATGGATCTAAGGTGGCTCTCTTGCCTCTTAAGGATGAAGGGAAAAGTGAGACCATGTTGTCTGAAATAGAAATTGTCAAAGAAATGAAGGCGGTAGGGTGTTGTTATGCATTAGTAGTAGAAAGAGGAGAAGAGGAAGACATTTTAGTACCACCAGAAGTAGTAGAGCTATCAAGGGCGTTTGTTGATGTTGTGACCGGTGAGTTACCTGATGGTTTGCCACCAAAGAGGGATATTCAACATCATATTGATATGATTTAGGGAGAAAATCTACCCAATAAAGTAGCTTATAGAATGAATCCAACACAACATGGAAAACCGAATAAATAGGTAACATAACTCATCAGAAAAGGTGTGGTCAGAGAGAGCATGAGCTCATGTGCTATACCTATATTGTTAACCCTAAAGAAGGATGGCACATTGGTGCAGGAGCACCCATAGGTTACCATAGGTTGTCTAGAAGGTCATGTCTTGGGCAATTTGTTTAGGCCAACTTAGCAATCTCTTCATGTTCATTTATGTTTGTGCCTTAGTGGAATTTTTGATTGGGTGTTGATCATCTGATGAAGGTCATGTTGACCATTGAATAGGCTTAAGGTTTTAGCTCAAGTGAGGTTTAAGACCTTTTAGACCTTTTAGGAGTTTCTTTTCAAATTTTTTGAAAATAAAGCTCAATGGGAGCTACAAGCGGCCTAGGAGTGTCCAAAGGAGAGGGTAACTGATTTAGAGACCCTATTTAAGGGTGACCTTGACATGGGAGTGAGGTTGGAAGCATTTGAATTATTTGGAAATTTTGAATTCAAGAGAAAACAGTGGAGATTTGTGTGAATTTATGGTTTTTTCCTTAAAGAAGTGGTTTAATGGATTAATGTTGGGACTGTAGTTTGTGTAGGATGTAGAGCCATTTTTAATCAAGCATTTTGTGGCAATAGATAGCTAGTTTGATCGCTTTCCATCATTATTTGTAGATAGTTTGCTTTCTTTATAGTTGTTGGCCTGAACCAAGCAATTTGGAAGAATGGAGGGTTAGTTCACTTTCCCATTGTACAAATTGTATGGCCCTTTGGGAATAGTGACTATACTCCATGTATGTATATAATGTAGGGTTAGGAGTCCTTGACAGCACCGGAGCCACTGTGGAAGTATTCTCCTAGGCGAGCTAGGGAAGAGCCCGGCTAGGAAAGACCAAAGTGCAAAGCACTAAAAATTGCAGAGGTGTTAGTTTAAGTCAATTTTCCTTTTGGAGTGGGAAGATGTGAGGCTCACCAAGCTATGGTAACAATGAGGAGACACCACCAATCCATCTGGTGAGGGAAAGACTTGATAGTTTGTTGTGTGGTCAGGAAAAGGGCTTAAAAAGGCCTAGTTTTGTCCACTTCCAGGTTAGAGCTTTGTACGGCCATTTGAGGCCCAAGGCTCCAATAATATTTGAGTGGTGGACATATGAACCAGGAATCCCAAGAAAATTTTGGGGGTTACTTGGAGGAACCTTGTGGAAAACCCTGATCCCTCGGAGAAGAAACCTTAGATTCTAGGCCTAAAATGAGGGTTTGGTGTAAGCGACTAGGAAATGGAGCTAGGTGGATCCCTAGATTCCTTGCTAGGATGGATTGAAGCCTATGAAAGCACATCCTCACCTCTGCAAAGATAAATTCAAGATATTGGAGGATTGTAGCCTTTAGGGTGGATTAAGGGCTAAGGTTAGAGTTGCAAGATTGTACCCAGGTGGACTTGGTAAGAAGAATTGTGTTGGTAGTTGCGGTTGGCAAGGAGAGACCAGGGGATCCTAACCAGGAGAAGGTCCTATAGGTTGAAGTGGTGGAGTGAGACACCCTAGAGGTCTTCCAACAAGACCTAGAGCATGAATCAGTGATTGATTCATCCAACCTCCCTATCACACGTGGAGGATGTGCACTGATAGCAAATAAATTAATAAGATTACCATCAAGTATTAGTTTCTAATCCCTTGTATAGAGGACATGATGGATGCACTGATAGGGACAAAATATTTTAGGAAGATTGATCTACGAAGTGGCTATCACCAAATCCGAATTCCAGAAGTGGATGGGTGGAAAATAACATTTAAGACTAGAGATGGTTTGTATGAGTAAATGGTTATGTCATTTGGGTTGTCTAATGTACCCAATGCATTTATGAGATTGATGAATATTGTACTATGATCTTACATTGGTAAGTTTGTGGTAGTTTATTTCAATGACATTTTGGTTTTTAGCAAAAGTAAAGAAGAATGTACCTAAAACAGTTGAGGATGATCTTGGGTGTGTTGAGGAAGGAGAAGCTCTATACAAATTTGAAGAAGTGAAAATGCATGCAAAATAATTTGATCTTTTTAGGCTTTGTCATTTTTGAAGATGGCGTTAGAATGGATCCAGAAAAGGTTAGGGAAATTCTAGAATGACCTAGTCCAAGTAGCATAACAAAGGTAAGAAGTTTTCATGGGTTAGCCACTTTTTATCAGAAGTTCATTAAAAATTTCAGTAGTATTGTAGCACCTATAACAAACTGCACCAAAGGAAGGGAATTTGCATGGACTAAGGATGCTGAGGAAAGCTTCAAGTTTCTGAAGAAGAAGGTAATTGAAGCCCCTATACTTGCACTGCCAAATTTTGATAAGGTATTTGAAGTAGAATGTGATGCCTCCCATGTGGGAATAGGTGTAGTACTTAGCCAAGTAGGTAGACCTATATCTTTCTTTAGTGAACAGTTAAATGAGGTGAGGAAGAATTATTCTACTTATGGTTTGGAATTTTATGCAATTATTTAAGCATTGAGGCATTAGAAGCATTATCTAGTTCCCCAAGAGTTTGTGTTGTTTATAGACCATATTGCATTGAGATACCTAAACATAGAAAAATTTAAATAGTAGGCATGCCAAATGGGTCTCTTTCTTACAGGGCTACACTTTTGTTCTAAAGCATAAGTCTAGAAAACAAAACTAGGTTGTAGATGCATTGAGTAGGTGTGTTTTACTGTTGACCACAATGAAAATTGAAGTAATTGGATTTGATGCCATAAAAAATTTGTATGAATCTGATGATGATTTTTGGGAGATTGTAGAACAACTGAAAGCTCCAATATTTGGTAAATTGAATCACATCAAGGGTAAATATTTTATGCAAGATGGTTATCTCTTTAAAGGGAAACAACTATGTATACCAACTGGCTCATTGAGAGAAAATATTATCAAAGAATTCCATAGTAGTGGGTTGGTTGGTCATTTTGGAAAGGATAAGACAATTGCCCTAGTAGAAGACAAATACTACTGGCCAAAGATGAAGAAGGACATCACTAAGTGTGTAACTAGGTGCATAATTTTTCAAGTGGCTAAAGTAAATTCATAGAATATAGGGTTGTATATGCCATTACCAGTTCCCACTGAACCATGGACAGATTTGAGCATGGACTTTATGTTGGGGCTTCCACACACCCAATGAGGTAATGATTCCATTTTTGTAGTTGTTGATAGATTTTTGAAGATGGTTCATTTCATTTCCTGTCAGAAAACTAATGATGCGACAAGGGTAGTTGAACTATTTTTTTCAAAAGTTGTTCGATTACATGGTGTTCCAAAGACTATTACGTCTGATAGGGATACCAAATTTTAAGTCATTTTTGGAGGACTTTATGGAAGAATATGGGGAACAAGTTACAATTTAGCAGTGCCTATCATCCTCAAACAGATGGGAAAACAGAGGTAGTCAATTGGAGTTTGGGAAATTTGTTAAGGTGCATTGTTGGAGAGAAGCCCAAACAATGGGACTTAGCCTTACCTCGGGTAGAATTTTCCTATAATAGATCTGTAAACATATCAACAAGTAAATCACCTTTCCAAATTGTGTATGGTAGGAATCCTAAGGGTGTTCTATATTTGGTATAACTACCTATAAAAGATAGAGTCAATGATGATGGGGAAGCATTTGTAGAACATCTTCAACAGTTGCACCAAGATATGAGACAAAAGTTACAGGATAGTAATGAGAAGTATAAGACTATTGTGGATGCTAGTAGGCGACATCAAGTATTCAATGAAGGTGACTTAGTGATGGTATATTTGAGAAGAGATATATTTCCTACAGGAACATATCACAACTTGAAGTACAAAAAAATTGGTCCTTGCAAAATTACAAAGAAGATCAATGATAATGCCTATGAGGTCAATTTACCAGAAAAATTAGATATTTCTCCTATATTTAATGTTCTTGATTTATATGCATTGCATGGAGAGGATCATGATGAATAAAATGGACAAGACGTGGCTTGGCACCATCAAATTCCACATAAGAAGGAAAAGATTCCATAGATTATGGATAAGCAAACTACATCCACTCGACAAGGTCAATACAACAGGTATTTGGTACAGTGAGACAAATTACCAGCAACAGATAGCACATGGATTCCATAGTGGGAAGTGAAGAAGTTGGATTATGGCAAGTGGCAATAGTTTGAAGAAAACAACTTGCAAGAGTTGCATTCTTTTCAACTAGAGGAGAATGATGTAGGGACTTCCAACGGTCATAACTTTTGAATCGGATGTCCGTTTAGGCTGAAATTTTATAGATGGTTTTGTTATGAGATTTTGATAGGATTGCCAATTGAGTGCAGCTTAGTTGGGAGACATCTCAACATTTTTTTGAGGCCAAATTCTTTCATCTTGGCCCTCAAAATCAACTTTTTGTGTTTTTTTCGGGTTTTTAGAAAACTATTTTCTTTAATAACTTGGAAATCATTTCCAATTTCAAATGTAAGTTGGAAATTCATGCCACCTTAGTTTTAGGATGCTTTTAGGAAAAATTTGGGTTCAAAGGGATATGTATGTGAAATTACCTAAAATAGCAAAAAACTAACAATTGCCAAAAATTGCCAAAAAAGGTAATTTTTGGGTTTTTTCTTTTTTTTCCAATTTTTTAGATATAAGGGTGTTCCTTTCATTGTAGCAGTAGAGTTGGAGAATATAAGAAGTTTGATTTTGAATCTATCTTGAATTTCTTGGCTTTCTTTATTTAGTAATGATTAAATTTTATTGAATGTGTTCTTGGTTGCATCACCTTGTTAGGATTAAAGGCACAAGCACTTAGAGTTTTCACAGCATTGCCCACAAAGTCATTGAAGAACCACCAATCCACGTCCATCACTGCCAATGGGATAGTAATTTGGTTGGATTTCACCTCCACCTTAGCCTTTTGATTTATAAAGTGGATCATTTCTACCTCCACATCCTCTCAATAGCATTGTATTGACTCCTCTTAATTAAGGAAATTTTCCTTAGTTGTTGTTTATTATTTCTCTACCAAAATTTTCTCAAAAACAAACATAGGAGAAATTTGAGGATGGTGAAATGACTAACACATGATGGGTGGGAATTAGTGGATGGTGGTAGGGTTTTACCAAGTGACAAGTGGAATAAGCTTGATGGAAAAGAACCCCCCCTCCTAATATTGGTGTTGCCCTTATGACATAATTGTGTTTGTTTACATTTTTTTATTATCTTAGATTGATAATTTGATGATTGTTTCTCTTATGGGGTTGTTGACATATTTTATTTATGACTTCTTCCCTTTTGGGGACCATGTGTTTAAGTTTTATCCCAAGTCTACTAGTGCATGAATAATCAACTTCTTTTAGCTTAGAGCCAAGGGCTATGGGGTATACACCACTCCATTAGATTCACTCAAGACGTGAGGCATGATCTCGACCTCATCCCTTATTTTGTTGTACCTCTAGGTGATTTAAATCTCAATGGATAGCATAATCGAAGAACATGTCATCACCCCCACTAATTGTGTTCAACCTATTTAACTAAAACCCTTTAATTAATGCACTCTTTTTTCATTTAAATATATTAAATATACTCCCTATTCTTTATATTTCAATGTAATTCTCATAAAATTAATAGAATATATTAAATTGTTTGTAATGCTGATAAGAAATTTTAAAAAGAATAAAAGTTATGACCACTAAATAAAGTATGTAACCCTGTAAAAGAGGCAAAGAGGATAAAGTAGGAGGCGCCCATGGCTTTTCAAGCACATGAATGATGATGATATGCGCGCTCCAGAATTTTTAGAATATTCAATTAATTGTATCGAGAAATTTGCAGCTTCATAAAATTTCTTGTGTGGATAAGATGGCGCCGTACATGTGCGAAACTAATCAGTGAGTGCGGAATTATTTTCTGTCTCAACTCGGGGAGACATTGACTTTGTTCTCATTATTTTTTTCTCACCAATTTAATATCTGCTATTGTATTTATTTATGAGAAGAGTACGTTTAGATGGCTCTCTAATGTATGTAAGGGATAACTAGGGTTATAAAATAGATTTTTATAAAATAATATAACAATGTATTTTGAGTAAGATCAAACTTAGATTAATTAGATAAATACAATTAAATTAGAGTGTTGTGATATATAAATAGTAATAAATGTAATAATTAAATGAGACGAGTCGGGTATTTAATTCTTATTTTGATAGTGAAGAGTGATATTAATGACACACAAAATGAAATGTATGTTATATTTCTAATGAGTGTTTCATAATTTCAATACTTGTAGAAAACTCTCGGGTTTGATCTTGTATGTTGTGAATTTGATCTCAATTTTCAAGGATTTAAACTCTAACACATAGATTTGGACTAGTGAAAAATGGAGTTATGCAAACTTCTCCTTTTGATCTTTAATATTTGGTAAAATTGTTAGGATTGTGGTGTATAAAAATACCTTAGAGGAATTTGTCAGACCATTCGACTCACATTCTCCTAGGTTAAACCCCTAGATTGATTGACGTTTATGATTTAGTGAAGATTTAAAGATAACAAGTGTAAGCATGCAACTAGCTTATATGCATATCATGCAAACTCTAACTATTTGTTCTTTAGCAAATTAGGGTGTGCACAAATGATTTTTTTTCTCTACATATTTATCAATGAAACATTGAACGCTTTTAAATACCAAAAATAGTAACATATCACACAAACATGTGTTAAGTTGACTCATAATGGCTAATATGAAGGGGCATAAAATTTAAAATGTGAATTTAAATATTTGATTTTGAGGTTCATTCCTATGCATTGGGGGATCAATACTAGGTAGTCTATGGAAATAAAGCAAGGTAGTGGAATTATAATATTGAGGTAGAGAGTGAATCTATTGAGGTAAGTGCAAATGGAGTGTGATAAATGATGGGTGAATGGAAAATGTGTGGGAATAAGTGTAAAATGAGATGGACATGGATCAAGGCTAGCGAAATATAGCACAATCTAGTGTATCATTTTTTGACATGTGATTGCATTAAAATATGTTTCTCCAAGGTAGTCACAAAATTAAATGGGAAATGACATGGATATGTAAATTTCACCATGATATTTTCTCTCCACTTTATTGTGTGAAAATATATCATGTGCACAACAATTGAAAGTGTGAAGAAATTCTTAATCAACATGACAAGTAAATATCCATAAAATCATAAAAAGGATATAGGATACAAGAAAATGAATATTCTTGGATTCTTCATGCATGCCTCTTGTGCGAGTGCTCTAGATAAAATCCGCAAACTTAATGTATATGTTTGTGTACATATATGTATATGTGTGTGTGCATACATACATATGTATATTATTTATTAATAATATATATAAAAACGTTGAGAGATATCCTTGTCGAGAGATATACATATACATATATGTATATGTAATGAGTAGCTTCTATCACACAACTAAAATAGGAACAAACTATTTAATTTAATTCAATTGTCTACAAAAAATAGAAATAAAGGAAGGGAGAAGTGTTAAAGATTTCAACTTTGTGAAAAATGATATGATAATACTCTACTTGATGTGATAATGTGATATGACACATTCGATATGACCATGTGATAACATTCCACTCAAATGTGGAAAATATAATATGGCATGTTCAATATAGCCATGCAATGCTACTCCATTCAATGTGAAAAAATACAATATGATAGGTTCAATATAGTCATGTAATGTTGCTCCACTCAATGTAGAAAATTTGATAGAATTCCACTCGATGCAAGCATGTAATGCAATCAAGATTAACGTGCGATGAGTATCAATGTAAAATAAAGTCACTATCTAAAATCTAAAATGTAAGAGTGTGTAGTGATAATATGTGCCCCCTTTCTATTGGTTGCATCCCTCGGATGTAAAATAATGGAGAGAAAAAATAATGCATGATAAAGAAATTAAAGCGTGACAATACAATAGTATGTCCAATTTTTGGCCTAGGTGGGACACACAAAATCAACACTTTTAGCATTTTGTGATTTGTGTCAATTACACCAAATAAATAGTCAAGAACTTAAGGATTATATAAACCAATAAGTTGTGCCATTTTCTATTTAGATTCATTCTATATTTTTTTGAATTTTTAAATAATTATTCCTATAATCTCTATTTTTCTATTATTTTTATTGAGTGACACTTTTCCATATTGCATAGCTTTCACTACAAATAATTAATTTGCATGATTTTAAGGATTTGATTCACTAACTCTAATGTCTACTACATAGATTTTTTTTTTATAATTTAGTAAATATTATATTTATTACTAACAAGCATTTCAAAACTATAATTTTTTTTGTAAAACTTTTATCTTTAGCATATAACAAATTTTTATTTTATTTTTTCATTAAAGCAGGGACATCCATGTGGAGTGCAATGCATTTTTTGATAATCTTCTAACAACATTTATTAATTATCCTAATTTCTTTAATAGAGGTCATTTTTTATAATATATTTGTATTCATTATAAAGTTAAAAATTATATTATTAAGAAAATAATGCATATTATAATTCTTAGAAATTTAACTCTAAGGGCTACATACAAAATGACATTTCTAAATGACTTCATTTGATCCATCAAAAGGTCAAGAAAATTTAATTTTGTGTCAATATTTTGATAGGTGTAGATGTGACTTTGTCGAGGGCTTGATTTAATATGGGGTTCTCTTTGAGGGGGTTTAATCTAAGAAGATTTGATCTAAATTCCTTGAATTAAACCCCCTTACAAGGAACCCCTATATGCTTCAATTATGTAATTTTATAAAAAAAAAAAGGTGATTTTGAACAAAAAAAAGTTGTGGGATCACCCTAAAATAATAAAATTACATAAAGCATGTGAGCACATATAGCATCAAAAAATATCTAGAAGCATGGAACATTTTTTTTTATTAAAAAAAATGAAAGGTCCCTGATCTTGAGAGTTTAAGATATCATAAAATAGAACAAAGAAATAGTAAGAGGGCACATAGGATCAAAGAAACAACTAAAGGGCATGCAAGACCAAAAAAACAACAAAACTAAAACACAAGATCAAGAATGAACAAAAACCATAGAGGCCTAGCTAGTTGATCAAGCTCCAACCTTCAAGGAGGCCATCAAGGGATGTTTCCCAGTCCTCCTTAACCTTATGCTCATCAAAATTCTTATCATTCGCCTTATCCTCATTGTCTTCTTTTCCCCTTTTCTTCTTCTATTTGGTGATCTTGGAGTAGCTAGTGATAATACCCATCACCGAATTGTTCATGGAACAATTTTATAACAAGCATCATGTGACAATTAGGTAATAGGTATCAAAAATTAGGTCTATAATTACATTAATCATGTAAAAAATTCATATCAATCAAATAATAATAATGTAAGTAAAAATGTGTCAACATATAATAAGCATGTAAGATCATAAAGTAGAACATAGCTAAATGATAAATTAAATTATGGCCTTAAAGGATCAATGCAAATCATGCATGCACCATGACAATATAATCAAATCAAAAGAGATGACCTTAATGAATCTTCCTAAAAGCATGAAAGTATATTTGAAAATAATTTCTCCTAAATTGGACAAGAGAGTAAGATCGTAATGGACTTAAAAGGAAAAATAAGAATCAAAATAACATTAAAGGGATAAATAAAATGAGGCCATAACATGAATCCCAAATGAACGATCATGAGGCCTATTAGAATAAGTAATAAAATAATAAATGAGTGGACACACCAGGTGATAAGAATAAAATAAGAAAACTTAAGAGTGAAGAAATCATGAACAGGCATATCATAAAGATATGATACATAAGTACAAAGATAAGAAAAAAAATTCAAATGAAAAAATAAAACACAAATTATAATATATAACATGAAATGAGAGAAGTAATAACACAAAAAATAAAGTGTTGGTACCCCAACATCATCTTGGTATACTAGGAGTGATGCAGGAGCATCCAAGGTGAAGAGAAATCTTGCATCATCAAAATTTTGTGTTTGTTTGTTTTGAATAAGGGCCAAGGTTGTGAGGAGTCACGGGGTTCCAAGTTTTCCTAACCCATGTTGCGGGTTTCTGAGTTTTCCTAACCAATGTCATGGGTTTTTGAGTTTTCCTAACCTATGTCATGGGGTTCTCAAGTTTTCTAACCTCCCGACTTGGAAATCCCTTTTTTTGTTGGTGTGAGTCATGCTAGTCAGCAAGACAATCGTGAATGTCTCTTCAACACTCTGATGGACTATGATATGTTTTCATCAAGGTGACTCTAGGTTATCGTTGGGAGATGTTGGTGAGTCCCTTCAATGGGGCGGTATCGAGGTGACTTGATGGTTTCGGTGGGAGATTCTCTCGAGTCTCTTTGAAAAGGTGAGTCTCATCAATGTTGTGGTGGTGGCGATGTTAGGGATACATACATGGTTCGATGAGAGATCTTCCAAAGTCTATTCGAAATTTTGATGATGTTCCATTCTGGGCTTATCGATGTAACATGGTGGCTTCAGAGGGAGATGAGTCAGAGTCTTGGTGACATTCTGATGACGGGAATTGAACGGTCAAGGGAGGTGGATGGAGAGTTTGGTTATGACACTTGGCGAAGTGATATTGGATGCATTCCACATCGTTGTTGTGGAATACATATTCATTGGCCAACTTGGTAAAGTTTTTGATAATGATATAATGGCTTGGTGGTCTCAAATGTTGATTGGATGATAATAGATACTACGACATGAGGAGAGGGAAATGTCAATGTTGACCTAGAGAATGAGAATGATATATAAAATTTGAAGGAATACAAGTAGGAGGGAACAGAGGTATTAGGGAAGTAGCTTACATGTGGTAGTAAGGATTGAGGGTGAACTCAGATATGCCCATTGGTAGATGCATGTAATAAGCTACCTATGAGATGGCATGTAACTCTATAATGTCAATTCAATAATAGAATAACCTTTGTTGATAAAATTTGGTTGTTCATTTCGCATTTTTCTAGCTACAAGGGGAGTCCCCCTTCACCAAGTGGTATTAGAGCAGGAGTTCCTGAGACTGTAACAAAGCATCGAATTTGAGGCAGTTGCAGCAGGACCTGTGAGTGTGGGTTGAGATCAAGATGCCTCCAAGACCTGCCCAACTTGGTAGAGGTAGAGGTAGAGGTGATGGAGTAATAGATCCATCGCCAGACAAAATTAGAGTCCTCAGAAGGCAAATGCAAGCCTTGCAAGAAGAGGTCTGAAGAGGGAGAGGAGTACATCAGGAAAGAGATGGCAGTGATGATGAAATAGAAGAGGAAATAGAAGAGGAAGAACAAGATCAGATGGATCTTGGGGAAATGAGGTTGTTGAGATTTATATCCACCATTGGGAAGAGACCTAAGATGGAGGCTTCAACTTTCAACGAAAGTTTGAATCCAGAAGAATTGATCGATTGGATCAATGATATGGAGGAATTTTTTGAGTTTGAGGAGATTGAAGATCCACATAGAGTGAATTTTGCAAAGAAAAAACTAAAAGGTCATGCATGTATATGGTGGAAATAGGTCCATATTGAGAGGGATAGACAAGGAAAAGATAAAATCTCTAGATGGGATAGAATGGTTCCAAATTGAAGAAGCAATTCTTCCTTTTGACTATGAATTGGAGCTACTAAGGAAATGCAGAGTTTGAGACAAGGAACAAGGACGATGATAGAATACATAGAGGAATTTCACAAGGTTCTGATTTGAACATGACACTCTGAGCCAAACAAAGAGAAGGTTGCTCGGTATATCAACGGGTTGAAGCCTAGTATACAGGAGGAATTGGCACTAGTAAGAATGACTACTATTGAGGAAGCTTATCAGTTCTCTCTAAAAGTTGAAGAATGACTAAACAAGAGGTATGAGAGTAAATAGAGAGGCAGAGGTCATGGTGGAAGAGCTAGTAGACAGCCATATGGAGGCCGAAGTGGTGACCGAGGGAAGAGTGAAGGAACTAGCACCAACCAAGATCATAAACATGAAGATTCATATCATCCTCATGATCAAAAAAGTGGAGATCAATGGGGTAGAGGATGGACCAAACACAGATCAGGAAGAGGAGGTTTTAAAGGAACATTTTTCCAATGTGGCAAAGGACTTAGGGATTATGAATACCCTCAACATCAAGGAAAGCCAAAAACTAGGCCTAACAACAATGCTCGAGTTGCCCATGTAGATGAAGATGCGGAGTCCTCACATTCTAAAGAGGTTGAATGGGGTGAGACCCTTGTTGTCAGAAGAGCATTGTTGAATGAGGAGAATGAACCAGATCAAAGGAAGAATCTATTCCACACTTGTTGCAAGTGCGAAGGTAAGGTTTGCAATGTGATCATTGATGGAGGTAGCACAAATAATTTAGTGTATGAAGAAATAATCAATAAATTACATTTGGAAATGAAAAGGCATATGAATCCATATCGAATTGTGTGGTTACAGATGGATCAAAGAGAATTGGTCAATGAGAAATGTATGATAAAATTCAAAATAGGTAATTACCATGATGAGGTTATGTGTGATGTCATACCTATGGACTTCTATCACATGTTTTTGGGAAAACCCTGGCAGTTTGATTGGCGAGAAGTGAATGATGGACATGCTAACACTTATTCATTGGAAAAGGATGGTGTTCAACATAAGCTAAAGACTCTGAAGGATGGAGGAGAAAAGGTGTGCAACAATGCAAGGATTTGTTTGGTCGATGGAAGAAAATTCTTGGAAGGTATGAAACATGAGCACATGTGTTTTGCATTGATTCTAAGAACTGAAAAGGAAGTTAGCAAAAAAGTTCTTGTAGAAGTACATGGTGTTGCAAAGACAGTTGTTGTTGCACCAAAATATTGGCCTGTTAATGCTCGATACACTCGCTAGATTTATATAAGATCCAAGATCCACAGGAGGCGGTTAAACCATTTCATGAAGCCCGAGCACCGCACTGGCCCACACTAAGGAGACCAAGGGCGACACCTTGCAACAATCCCCCCAATGCAAGTGAGGGGTTTGAACTTGTGACATCAAATCTAATACCAATTGTTGCAAAGATGACTGCCATTGCACAAAAAGATCTACCTGTTAATGCCTGATACAACCGCTGGATTTATATAAGATCCAAGATCCACATGAGGTGGTTAAACCATGTCATGAAGCCTGAGTTCCATGCTAGCCCACGCCGAGGAGACCAAGGGTGACACCTTGCGACATGTGGTTTGTTGGATATATTCCAAAGTATTATTTCTGATAATGTGCCTAAAGGATTACCACTAGTAAGGAAGATTAGTCATTAGATGGACTTGATTCTTGGAGCTAGTTTTCCAAATAAGGCAACCCATCGAATGACTCCATCAGAGAATGATGAATTGAACAGACAAGTGCAAGAGTTGTTGCAAAAGGGATTGATTAGAGAGATTTTGATTCCATGTGCAATACCTGTAGTACTAGCACCTAAGAAGGATGGAGAATGGTGAATGTGTGCTGATTCTAGAGCCATCAATAATATTACCATCAAGTATTAGTTTCCTTTGCCAAGAATGGACGAAATAATGGATTTCTTGAGTGGAGTTGAGTATTTTACAAAGATTGATCTAAAGAGTGGTTACCACCATATTTGAATTAGAGAAGGAGATGAATGGAAGACAAATTTCAAGACCAAAGAAGGCCTATATGAGTGGTTAGTCATGCCTTTTGGGCTAACCAATGCACCCAACATGTCTATGAGGCTCATGAACAAGGTATTGAAATAATTTCTGGGTAAGTTTTTCATTGTTTACTTAGATGACATTTTGATTTTCAGTAAGACATTGGAGGAACACTTGAGGCATATTCGAGAAGTTTTTGAGAATCTAAGAGAGGAGAAGTTGTTGATCAACTTAAAGAAATGTAGTTTTGTGAAATGAGAATTGGTGTACCTAGGATTTGTTATCTTGGAAGAGGGTCTAAAAATGCATACAAAAAAGGTGAAATCCATTATAGAGTGGCCAATGCCAAGAAGCGCTACTAAGGTAAGATCTTTTCATGGTTTAGCAAGTTTTTACTGGAAGTTCATTAAAGGATTCAATAGTATTTGTGCACCCCTAACTAAAACAATGAGAGGGGATAAAAAAGAATTCAAGTAGAGTACAGGGGAAGAAAAGAGTCTCAATTTTCTAAAGAAGAAGGTCATGAAGCAGCCTGTTTTGGCACTTCTATATTTCAACAAAGTGTTTCAGGTAGACTATGATGCCAGTGGCAACGCCATTGGAGCTGTTTTAAGTCGAGAAGGTAGACCCGTTGCTTTTTTTAGCGAAAAGTTGAATGATGTAAAGAAGAAATATTATGTTTATGATAAGGAATTCTACGCCATAGTTTAGGCTTTGAAAAAGTGGAGAAATTATTTATTTCCAAAAGAATTTGTTTTGTTTACTGATCAATAAGCTTTACAGTATTTGAACAGTCAAGGAAAATTAAATCAAAGGCATTTGAAGTGGGTTGAATTTCTACAGAGTTATACATTTGTGTTAAAGCATAGGAGTGGAAGGTCGAATAGAGTTGCAGACGCCTTGAGCAAGAGGAAGAATTTGTTAACGGAATTGTAGGTTGAAGTAGTTGGGTTCGATGAACTCAAATGTCTATATCTGGAGGATCCTAATTTTGTAGAGGCTTGGAAAGCTTGCATGGATCCTATCACATTAGATAGGATGAGATGGTTAGATTTTACAGTCCAAGATAGTATGATGTTTAGAAGGAATCAGTTGTACATTCCCATAAGGTCCATGAGGGAGAATTTGGTCAAAGAGAAGCATAGTGGTGGATTGGCATGACACTTTGGTTGGGATAAGACCATTGCCATTATTGGTGAACGTTATTATTGGCCATAGTTGTAGCAATATGTGAAGAATTTTGTATAGAATTGCAAAATATGTCAAATGGCGAAAGGTGCAAGTCATACTACAAGGTTATACCAGTCGTTACCTATACCAAAAGGGTCATGGGAAGATATTAGCATGGACTTTGTTCTTGGTTTGTCAAGGACACAGTATGGTCATGACTCCATATTTTTGGTGGTGGAAAAGTTTTCAAAGATGGCACACTTCATTCCATGTCATAAAACCAGTGATGTTCATGTTGCAGAAATATTCTTCAAGGAGGTGGTGAAACTACATGGTCTAACCAAGAGCATAGTTTTAGACTGAGATACCAAGTTTGTTGGGTATTTATGGAGGACATTGTGGAAGAAGTTGAAAATTGATTTGAATTTTAGCTCAACACATCATCCACAAACTGATGGAAAAATGGAGGTAGTGAATAGGAGCTTGGGTAACTTGTTGAGATGCTTAGTAGGAGACATACCCAAGGGATGGGATTTGATTTTACCCCACGTAGAATTTACGTACTACAACTCTATCAACAGTATCAATGGGAGATCACCATTCCAAATTATGTATGGGGGCAGTCCAAGAACTACTACTGAATTCAGGAAGATGGATAAGGAAGGGAAGTGTAGTGCTAAAGCTGAGGATTTTGTGGAACACATAAAGAATGTGCATGAAGAATTTAAGGAGCATATTAATATGATGACTACACAGTACAAGGTGAAGGAAGATCAAAGAAGGCATAAGTAATTTGTTGTTGGAGATGAAGTAATGGTCCATTTGCGGAAGGAAAGGTTTCCAGTTGGTACATACAATAAGCTAAAGATGAAGAAGTTCAGACTGTGTAAGATTTTGAAGAAACATGACTCAGGAAATTTGTACTAGGTGGATTTTTTGAGTGGGATTCATGTCTCACTTATATTTAAAATTTCACATCTGACAGAGTATCATGAAGGAGATAAGGAGCATGAGTTGGTAGAGGCACACTGGAGTGTTCCAACACCAGAGTAGATAAAGAAGAAATTGAAGAGATCCTGGATAGTCATGTGGGACGAAGCACCAAGAATAGGTAGTATAATGAATACCTGGAAAAGTGGAAGGGAAGACTAGTTGAAGATTTAACTTGGTTTTTTGAGTCAGAAGTTAGCCGTTGTGTTTTTCCTCTAACTCCTGAGAAGTGACAAAGTCACCTTTCAAATTACCCCAGGTGTCTGATCCAAGAGCATCCAGGGCGAAGAGAAATCTTGCATCATCAAAATTTTGTGTTTGTTTGTTTTGAATAAGGGCCAAGGTTGTGAGGATTCATGGGGTTCCAAGTTTTCCTAACCAATGTCACAAGTTTTTGAGTTTTTCTAACCAATGTTACAAGTCTCTGATTTTTCCTAGCCTATGTCGTGGGATTCTCACATTTTCGAACCTCTCAACTTGGCAATCCCTTTTGTTGTCGGCATGAGTCATGTTGGTCAGCAAGATAATCATGAATGTCTCTTCGACACTCTGATGGACTGTGGGATGTTTGCATCAAGTGACTCTAGGTTATTGTTGGGAGATGTTGACGAGTCTCTCTGATGGGGGTGATATTGAGATGACCTTATGGTTTCGATGGGAGATGCTCCTGAGTCTCTTCAACAAGGTGAGTCTCATCGATGATGTGGTGGTGGTGATGTCAAGGAGACATACGTGGTTCAGTGAGAGATCTTCTAAAGTCTGTTCGACATTCTAATGATGTTCCATTCTGGGCTTATCAATGTAACATGGTGGCTTTAGAGGGAGATGAGTCGGGGTCTTGGCAAAATTCTGATGGCGGGAATTGAACGGTCAAGGGTGGTGGATGGCGAGTTCAGTTACGAAACCCGACGAAGCGATATTGGATGCATTCCACATTGTTGTTGTGGAATACATATTCATTGGCTGACTTGGTGAAATTGCTAATAATGATATAATGGATTGGTGGTCTCAAATGTTGATTGGATGATAATGGATACTGACATGAGGAGATGGAAATGTTAAGGCCGACCTAGAGAAAGAGAACAATATATAAAATTTGAAGGAATACAAGTAGGAGGTAGCAAAGGTTTTAGGGAAGTAGCTCGCATGTGGTAGTAAGGATTGAGGGCGAACTCAGATTTTCCCATTAGTAGATGCATGCAATAAGCTTCCCATGAGATGGCATGTAACTCTGTAATATCATTTCAATAATAGCATAATCTTTGCTGAGCAAATCTGGTTCTTGATTTTGTGTTGTTCTAGCTTGCAAGGGGAGTCCCCCTTCACCAAGGAGACTCTAAAAAAATCTTGGAGATGTGAGAAAAATACCTTGTAAAGTTCTTTTATTTCCTTAGAAAGTTTACTACTTACCATACATTTTCATTATATTTAACAATAAATATATCTAGTGCATGATATGATTGATGAATATTTTCTTTATTAAGTTTACTTTCCTGCTTACGTACTTACTTATGAATGAAAATTAAATGAAACTTAAATATACACAATAAGTGGGAATGG
Source organism: Sequoiadendron giganteum (assembly GCA_007115665.2). NCBI lineage: Eukaryota > Viridiplantae > Streptophyta > Pinopsida > Cupressales > Cupressaceae > Sequoiadendron > Sequoiadendron giganteum. Next base: position 465,014,109 of record CM021106.1, read on the forward strand.
AAGCAAGACCCATATTATGTGTTTCTTATATGTCCTAGTTATAAATGTGAAATGATAAATGTGTGGAAGAAGAAACCAAGAATTAAATGGTCACATCACCTTTAATATATGTCTATTAAGAATTCAATCCACATTTATTGTAGCAAAATGGTTTGAGTTAGGAAGTGAACTCAATATTTAAAATATATTAAATACCATTAAATTTGGTCATTTTAATCAAAATATATTGTTAGTTTTATTAATTTTCTAACTTAATGCCTCCAAAATTAAATGATTATTATCATGGAGATAAAAAAATTATCTACTTGTAGTTTCAACTTAGTATCCAAGTAAAATATTATCAATTGAATCTTAGAACAAACTAATAGTGGTGTTGAAGAAAATGTCTTCACCCTATTGATTATATAGACTTAATGATTTCCTCTAAAATTGCATCTTGACAAGATTTCAATTCTTTGTTCTATGTTTTTTTTAGCATCTTTTTATAAAACCAAGGTAAATAATAGAGATTCAATGAGTTAATTAAGTTAAAAAATTTAAGTTGCACAAAGAAATAGGAAAACCAAAAAATTTACCTACTCTAATTTGGTGAAATACATTGTGAACAAATGTTTAATTATAGATGTTAGAAAAGTCTTAAATATTGATAATAAGGAAAAAATTAATGCTTTTCTATAATGATTTGACTAATCCTCCATATATTTAATCTAAAATTTAAATATGATGGACCTTTCATGGTGGTTCCAACAACATCATATTTATGAGGATTCGAAGAATCAAGGAAAGAGAAAGGACGAATGGGTGAATATGAAGAATTTTGATATTATTTATATAATTTTTTCTCTAATAATTAGAGATGATTATTATTTTGGGTAAAGTTATTTGAAAATTAACATATATGCTACCTCAATTTATTTGGGTCCTCTTATTATGCACAATCTTGGAAAAGGAGTTGATTCCCAAATAGCCTAAACTTATTTCTACATACTTAAGGATACAATTTAAAATAGCTTTGGAATGGAATAATTCTATATGTCCTCTTACTTTTTGAAAATGTTAACCAAATATAGATGTGCCCATTCATTATTTCTTTAAATTCTTGCATGCAAATAAATTTGTGTGAAAAAAGAGTTATTTTTTAATGAATGATGGTCAAATTTTTTTTTATCATGTGTATGGTATGCATATGAGAAAATTTTCTACTAAATTAGTTCATGATGTTGTAAATATTGCTTCCTAGTGGTTATTCATGAACAACGAATTATCTAGATAGAAGGTGTTATGTTTATCCCTAATATTTTCCCAAGTACTATATGAACTTAAAATGGGAGCACTATATACCAAAGAGGACATACTTAGATTCTTATGGTTGTGCCAAAGTAATCCATTGAGGTTTCCTTGATATATTAGAAAATATATTCAAGATCAAGCCCTAAAATGCATGTAGGATAATGAAAGGTGGAACTCTCAACAAGACCCTATGTTGGTGAAGAAAGTTTACTTGGAATGTATAAAAGATTATTTGATGCATTTATAATAGTTTTTTTTAAAGTTATCATATATGTTGTCATGTTATTTGATATGTTTTTAATTTTTCGTATTAATTTTTTTCTCACTATTTTTGATCATTTGATGTGTTTGAAATGTGTATTATTTCATAGTTTATCTTATTTGACTGATGAATGACTCCAAAGAGTTTATTATCTTTATGTGAGGTTTTATAGTGAGCTAAAAAAAATTGTAGTGTATATATATGTTTGGATATACCAAATTATGTAGGAGCAACATAAATTGATCATATATGAGCCCACAAGAGTGATAGGGAAATAAATAATATGTTGAGGGAGGGAAAAATAATATTGTTGTGGGTTGCAAGTATATATATGGTTATAGTAGTGTAAATTGATGTGATTCAAGGATGTATTGTTGGGATTAGCCAATATCTAGTTTGCAAACCCTTATATCTATTGTATTTAATTTTATAGATGTACACAAAAAGTCAATGTATTTGCTCCTCAGTATGCGGAATTGGTGATCTTGGATGCCCATGTGTGGTGGGGTTACCAATATTAAAAAATTTGATTATTTAAGATTATCATTGCAAGATATGAAAAGAAACAAGTAATATGAAAGGTCACTTTGAAATATAAAGAGTCATGCCTTGTAAATAATTGATTAATGAGGTACTTAGGATTCACAAGTTGAAATATATTTAGTGCATGAGATAAAGATATGATACATAAATACAAAGATAACATAAGAAAAAAATTCTTCAAATGAAAAAATAAAACATAAATTATAATATACAACATGAAATGAGAGAAGTAATAACACAAAAAATAAGATGTTGGCACCCCAACATCATCTTAGTATACTAGGAGACTAAAAAGAAGCTTAGAAATGTGAGAAAAGTACCTTGTAAATATCTTTTATTTCCTTAGAAAGTTTACTACTTACCATGCATTCTCATTGTTTTTGAGAATAAATATATTTAGTGCATGAGATGGTTGATGAATATTATCTTTACTAATTTTACTTTCCATGCTTACCTACTTACCTATGAATGAAAATTAAATGAAACTTAAATATACACAATTTAGACCCATATTATGTGTTTCTTATATGCCCTAGTTATAAATGTGTGGAAGAAGATACCAAGAATTAAATGGTCACATCACCTTTAATGTATGTCTATTAAGAATTGAATCCACATTTATTGTAGAAAAATGGTTTGAATTAGAAAGTGACTTCAATATTTAAAATTAATTAAATGACATTAAATTTGGTCATTTTAATCAAAATATTTTGTTAACTTTATTAATTTTCTATCTTAATGCTTCCAAAATTAAATGATTATTATCATGGAGATAAAAAATTATCTACTTGTAGATTCAACTTAGTACCCAAGTAAAATATTATCAATTGAATCTTAGAACCAACTAATACTGGTGTTGAAGAAAATTCCTTCACCCTATTGATTATATAGACTTAATGATTTCTCCTCAAATTGCATCTCCAAAAGATTTCAATTCTTTGTACTATGCTTTTTAGCATCTTATTATAAAACCAAAGTAAATAATAGAAACTCAATGAATTAATTAAGTTAAAAAATTTAAGTTGCACAAAGAAATAGGAAAACCAAAAAATTTACCTACTTTAATTTGGTGAAATACATTTTGAACAATGTTTAATTATAGATGTTAGAAAAATCCTAAATATTGATGATAAGGAAAAAATTAATGTTTTTATATCATGATTTGACTAATTCTCCATATATTTAATTTGAAATTTAAATATGATGGATCTTTCACGGTGGGTCTAACAACATCATATTTATGATGAATTGAAGAACCAAGGAAAGAGAAAGGACAAATGGATGAATAAGAGGAATTTTGTTACTATTTATATAATTTTTTCTCTAATAATTAGAGATGATTTTTTTATTTTGGGTAAAGTTATTTGGAAATTAACATATATGCTGCCTCAATTTATTTGGGTCCTATTATTATTCATAATGTTGGAAAAGGAGTTGATTCCCAAGTAGTCTAAACTTATTGCTACACACTTAAGGATGCAATTTAAAATAGCTTTAGAAGGGACTAATTTTATATATCTTTTTATTTTTTGGAAATGTTATTTTTTATATATTTTTTAAAATCCTCACTATCATCTTGGTCACCAAATATAGATGTTCCCATTCATTAATTCTTTAAATTCTTGCATGCAAATAAATTTGTGTGAAAAAAGAGTTAATTTTTAATGAATGATGGTCAATTTTTTTATTATCAATGTGCATGATATGTTTATGAGAAAAAATTCTACTAAATTAATTCATGGTGTAAATATTGCTTCCTAGTGGTTATTCTTGAACAACCAATTATCTAGGTAGAAGGTGTTATGTTTATCTCTAATATTTTCCCAACTACCATATGAACTTAAATGGGGGCACTATACACCAAAGAGGGCATACATATCTTCTTATGGTTGTGCCAAAGTAATCCATTGAGGTTTCCTTGATATATTAGAAAATATACTCAAGATCAAGGATAATGAAAGGTGGAACTCTCAACAAAACCCTATCTTGGTGAAGAAAGTTGACTTGACATGTATACAAGATTATTTGATGCATTTCAAATATCTATTTGAAAGTTATCATATATGTTGTCATGTTATTTGATATGTTTTTAATGTTTCTTATTAATTTTTTATTTATTTTTGATCATTTGATATGTTTGAAATGTGTATTATTTCATAGTCTATCTTATTTGGCTGATGAATGACTCCAAAGTGTTTATTATCTTTATGTAAGGTTTTATAGTGAGATAAACATTTTTGTAGTGTGTATATATATATGTTTGGATGTACCAAATTATGTAGGAGCAACATAAAGGAATCCTATATGATCCCACAAGAGTGATAGGGAAATAAATAATATATTGGGAGAGGGAAAAATAATATTGTTGTGGGATGCAAGCATATATATGGTTATAGTAGTGCAAATTTATGTGATTCAAGGGTGTCTTGTTGGGATTAGGTAATATCTAATTTGCAAACCCTTATATCTATTGTATTTAATTTTATACTTGTATACAAAAAATTAATGTATTTGCTCCTCAATATGTGGAATTGGTGATCTTGAATAGCCATGTGTGGTAGGGACACCAATATTAAAAAGTATTCTATGATTATTTAGGATTATTATTGCAAGAAGATATGAAAAGAAAAAAGGAATATGAAAGGTCACTTTGAAATATAAAGAGTCATGCCTTGCAAATAATTGCCTAATGGGGTACTTAGGATTCATAATTTGAAATATTTAACATTATGATGAAGATTGCATACTTGAAAGTTTTTTTCTATTATTAGAATAAAGTGTCATGATAGTTTATACCATAGAATTTTCAGACCTTTTGTTGGGCCCATGGTGTTACCATTTGGTGATTTTCTAGGGCTCCTTGAGTCTATATATTAGAGGCATGAGATAAAGGTATTGTATGGGTTATTTGTAGGTAATGGTATACTACTAGACTAAAAAAGATAGAGTAGATTATATTATTGTATAGATTTGTTCTTGATTAATAAAACCTTATTATTTCTTTGGTGTTATATTTTTTCCCAAAAAAATTTCTCTATGTATATCTAATGTCATATGTGTTTGATAATTTTAATTTCTTGTTATTAGTGTTTATCCATGTTACATTTTATATTAATGATTAATCATATGTCTATCATCTAATGATAATAATGTTTTACATTGTATGTTATATCCTCGCTGTAATTTCTCTTCTATTTTTCTCAACATTTAGTATGAGAGTTATGGCTATTATAAAAAAGGAAAAAAAATGAGAAAATTTGTGAGTTTTTAATTTTAATTGAAGTATTTATTTTAGTAGTTTTTATAGATTTTATTTGGGTTTTAGTCATTTCATCTTCCTCCTATTCAATGATTAATAAGTTCAATGGATCTAGTATACGTTATGAAATTTGAAGATGAAGTATCTCCTAGAAGAGAGGGATTAGTGAAGAGATATAGAAAAAAAAGGAAAAATTTAAGGAATATTCAAGGATAATTTTGAAAAATGGATAAGAAAACATGAGGAACCATTCAGTTATGTCTTGTATATTTTTTCATCTTAAATGTCTCAAGGGAGACCATCACATTTGCATAATGGAAGAGGAGAGGTGATATTTACCAAACTAGAATTTTAACAAATAAATTTTATTTTAAAATATGTTTGTATTCTTTAAAACTTAAGGAAGGTGGTTATACTACACAAAATTTAAATTCCTTGAACTTAATTTTGAGTTAACTAGCTTTAGTAAATGTTAAGCTTGAAGAAGAAGGTAAATAAATCTTATTACTTTTTTCTTTGCTTGAATCTTGGAAAAATTTGATTGTTTCTATTGTGGTAGTGTTGTAGAGTCAAAGATGTAATACCTTATTTCTACCTTAATTTTAGAGGAAATGAGGAAAAAATCCATGGATAAGGGCTTGATGGATTCCTTGCATGTTTGGATAAGGCCCAAGGAAAAAGGTGGTTCTAAAGGGGATGAAAATAAATTGAAAGATAAGTCCAATTCAAAGTACAAAATAAAATCCTTGGGAAGAGTAGAGTAAAGTGTTGAAACTGTGGAAAGAGAGGACATGTGAAGAAGGAATACATTTAAAAAGAAAAAGAAATCCTATGATGATTCCTCCATAAAAAAATATTTTGATGACAATGATAATGGCACCTTTTTATTTCTACCAACACTATTAGTGATGATGCTTAGTTTATTGACTAAGGTTTCTCCTAACATATGACTTCCCATGAGGAGTGTTTATTTTCATTTTGACCTTATGATGAGGGATAATTTTTCCTTTCTAACAATAATACCCATCAAGTTCTTGGTAAAGAAAAGGTATAGTTGTGTTTTAGTAATGGGAGAGTGAAAAAATAATATTTTTTACATTATAAGACTTACAATAAATTTTATTTCTATAACTATGTTAAATGATTATGGACTAAGTGTGACATTTGACAAGTTTGGTTACAAGTTGGTTAAAGGAAATATAATTGTGGATAGAGGCTCATGGTGTGGGACTTTATTTAGGCTTGATGCCTCCATATTTTTTAACTCTACCATTATAACTAGAAAATCTAAAAATGTGTGTATATTGTGGCACCAATGTTTGGTTCATATTGGTGAAAAGGGTCTTCAAATTGTGATTATTTACTTTAATAAGTATTTTTATTTGTATGAGAATTTTTTTTGAACAATTTAATAGAGTTTAATTTCTTTTTGTGAGTAATAGAGTATATAGATTATTATAAGTAATTCATTTGAATGTGTTTGGTCTAGTAGATGTTTTTGATACAATAAGCAACATTTACAAGGTACCATACCCTTTACACAACGAGTCCGTAGGGCCAAAAGGAGACAAGCAAAAAAGAATAACTAACGGACACACAACAAAAATACCACAAACTAACAGCCCACCTTGGCACCAAATACCAAGGGCAAAGAACACTTAGAACCACTAACAATCCTAAGTCAAAGACAACACTTACTACCCATTTAACGATGTTTGGTCTAATATATGTTGGTTCAATGGGTAAATATCACTTTTATGCTATATTTATAGATGATTACTCTAAATAAACTTGAATTTATTTTTTGCATTTCTAAATCTAAAATTTTCTCCAAATTTAAGGATTTTAAGGATCTAGTAAAGAAATAGTTGAATAAAAAAATGGGCTGAGATCAAATAATAGTGGCAAATATTGCTCAAGGGAATTTCATGATTTCTATAGACATGTGGGTATTTTTTGGAAAAAGACTACTCCTTATACACCTCAATAAAATGGGTTTGCAAATAGGATAAACCAAACCTTAATAGAAAGAGCCAAAAGTATGATGAGTGGTAGATAGTTGGATTTGTACTTTTTAGTAGAGGTTGTGAGTATTACCTACTAATTAATTAACTAATATCCATGTTTATATCTTGTATATAAGACATCTTATGAAGTTTGGACATGTAATAAACCTTCTATTTCATATTTAAGGGTATTTATGTATGAGGCTTTCATTAACATACCTAATTAAAATGATCTAAGTTGGATCCAAAAGCATAGATTCACATCTTTGATGGTTATGGTGAGAATGTAAAAATTAATAAGCTTTGGAATTATGCTAACCTAGAAAATGATTTAATCTAAAAGAGTGATTTTTTGGGAGCTTAGAGTATTTTCAATTATTCTACATCCAAAGGAAAAATAAGGAAAATAGTACATTTTGAGACTAAGGTCAAAAAATAGGATGCACATGTTGAAGAATATAATGATGGATGAGAGGGTGGAGAGGAAGAAAAAGATTTAAATGAGATTTTTTAGCAGGGTGAGCATGCAAAGCAACAAGATGAATATTTTACTCTATTATTGAGAATATCCATATTATAATGAAACCCAAATCCTATGTATATCCCACCAATTTTTTGTTTTGTATTTTCTTTTTTATGTACTAGCAACGAGTCAATATCTTATAAGGATGATTTCCATTTGGAGAAGCATTATTCTTGGATCAAGGACAAGTAGGAAGAGATGATGGCCTTGGATAAATGTGATACCTAGTATCTTGTAAGCTTTCCTTAGGGAATAAAACCCTTTGGTTTCAAGTAGGTGTAGAAAAATAATTGATGTAGATGGTCGATTAGAGAGGTAAAAATATATAGTGGTGGCTAAGGTATATTCCTACAGAGAGCATGTTGATTTTGGCGAAATTTTCTCTCTCAATTCTAATTTATCTTTTGTTAGATTATTATTGTCTATTTCTATAGCTTATAATTTTTAAATTGAGAAAATGGAAATTAAAACTATTTTCATGCATGGGGATATAGAAGAGGAAATTTATATGTGACAATAGATGAGTTTGAGAAAAAAGGGAAAGAAACTTTGGTTTGCAAGCTAAAATTACATTTGTATGGTTTGAAACAATTAGCTCAAATGTGGTGTCAAATTTTCTATGTATTTTCTTAAATTTGGGTTTTGTTAGATGAAAAAAATTAGAATGCATCCATTATATATTGATGATTAAATTCTAATTATTCTTTAATGTCAATGAAATGTTAATTGGTAACAATTTCATGACTAGGAAGCTTAGGAATCAACCTTCTGGTGCATTTGAAATGAAGGATCTCGAGGTGTAAATTTTCATTTTATAAATGGAAATTAGTAGTGGCCAAGATTATAGAAAGATTTGGCTTAATCAAAGTAAGTGTGTTGACACTATTTTTTGGTAGTTTTCTATGCATGATTGCAAAAAAATGAGTATATGTATTCATTGAATATGTATCCTAAATTAGATGATGATTTGTAGGATATGTATAATACATCTTAAATGTGATATTTGGTGTTATCCTAATGTATGCAATTGTATCTACTAGACTAGATATTTCCCAAGTAGTGTGTGTTCTTAGTAGATTTATGTCTAATCCTAATAGAGAGAAAATACTTATGTTAAGAGGAAATATAGATATTTGTGAAAATTTTGATTGATATAAATTATGATGGTTCTAATAATGTAGGAAACTAATTGGAAATGCATGGATTTTTTATTTTGATTAGGTAGGTGACTTGGATAGTCAAAGGTCCACTAGTGGCTATGTGTATTCTCTATTTGATTTTTTTGTTAGTTGGATGATTAAGAGATAATCATGGTTGATTTTTCCACTACTAAAGCTAAGTATATGGTTGCTACAAATTCCTATAAAGAGGTATTTTGGTTATACTTGTATTATGGTACAAAGTTGATTTTGATTATAGATTGGTTCAAATTAGATGCAATAATTGGAGTGTTATTTTTTGGTTTAGGAATCCCATGTACCATACTCATACCAAGAAAGTTGATGTATAGTATCTTTTCTTTTCCAAGATGGCAGAGAATGGGAAGTTCATGTTATAAAAGGTTGTCACTTGAGAGAATGTTACATATTTAACTCATAAAAATAAATATAATGAATGGGTTACTTGTAGGTAATGTTATACTGCCAAAATTCTACTGAATTAAATAAGGTAGAGTGGATTACATATTGTTGTAGAGATTTATTCTTGATTAATACAATCTTAGTATATCTTTGGTGGCAAATTTTTTTACTAAAAGGGTTTCTCCAAGTATATATATGTTATATGTGATAATTTTATAAGTGAACTTATCCATATTACATTTTATAGTTGATGGTTAATTGCATGTCTATAATTTTATGATAATAAGATGTGGACACTTTATGTTATATCCTTATTTTTATTGTTCATTATTTTTTTTCTCAATGTCTTGGGCTACCAATGTGCTAGGATAGTGATAAAGAGGCCTTACAAGGTTGAAGAATCAATTCATATTAGATTAATTTAATGTTAAATAATTATTTGAAAATATCTAGAGGCTACAAGTATGATAGGATAATTATAAATACACCCTAATATAATTTTAGAAGATATTAATGTCAAATAAAAACTATTAATTATACAAAGGATGCTATAGTGATTGGATATTATGTGAAGGAGATTTTTCTTTGTGTGGTTTTAAAAAATGTAAGGATTGAAAATTGTGGCCTTTACCTCTTATTTTCATATTGAGAAATTCAATGGTATAGGGTATGAGATGTAGAAGTTGAAGATGGAATATCTTCTTGAAGAAAGAGATTAGTGGAGAGTTTTTAAAAAAGATACAAAGCCATTTAGAATGTCTAATGAATATTGGCCGAAGTTGGACAAGACTACATAGAGAATCATTCAATTGTCTTGTGGATTATATTCTCTCAAACTTCTCCAAGGAGACCACTGATAACAAGCTATGTAAGAGGATAGGTGAAATTTATTGAATTAAAATTCTAGCAAAAAATTATCCCAAAAAAGTGCTTGCATTCTTGAAAAGGGAAATATGATGATTTAGTTGCAAATACTTTTATTAAATTTACTTTTATTTCAGTTAGATGGTTTTTGTAGATGTTAAAATGGAAGAAGAAGAAGATAAATGTAACTTGTTACTTTGTTCTTTACTTGAATCTTGTGAAAATACAATTGTTTCTATTAGTGGTAAATGTGTAGAGATCAAGATGGATAGTCTCATTTCTACTTTTATTCTAAAGGAGAAGCGATGATAATCCATGAATGGTGGCTCGAAAGATGCCTTGCATGTTCTATGAAGGCCCAAGCATAAATGTGGTTAAAAAGCAGATAAATTTAAATACAAATCTTAATCAAAAGGATGTTAAAAAATACAAGGAAGATAAAATTTAAGTGTATAAACCATGGGAAGAGAGGGTGTGTGAGGAAGGAAAAAAGGAAATGTTTACTCTTTTATATAAATATCCTTTGGTGATGGAAATAGTGATGATGCTTGGATAATTGATTTAGATTACTCTTACAATATGACTCCCCACAATATGTGATTTTTAACTTATACAATTTATGATGAAGGAAAATTTTCCTTAGTGACAACAATATTAAGTGGATTTTTTGTAAGGGAAATGTATAGTTGTGTTCCAATAATTGGAGGGTTGAAACACTTAGAAATATTTTACATGTATTACAATAATTTTGATAAACTTACTTTTTGTATCAAAGTTAAATGATTATAGTGTGCATGTGACATTCAACAAGTCTAGTTGCAAGTTAGTGAGATAAAACTTGGTGATAACTAAATGATCTTATATTCAAACTTTCTTTAGGTTGAATTCTGCCACATTTTATAATGGAAAGATTGAAAAAAACATGTATGTTGTGGCACCAATGTTGGATCACACAAGTAAAAAAGTCTTTTGGACCGTTATTAATATTTCTTTGTTCAATGGTTTTTCTAATTACTCTATTGGTAAAAATGATTTATGTGAGAACTATGTGTTTGGTAAATAGAATAGATTTTTCATTTCTTGTTTAAAGTTATATAGAAAATATATTATTGTGAATAATTCATATAAATGTGTTTAGTCTAGTGGATGTGGGTTGTATCGAAAAAATTAATATTATATTCCATTCATCAATGATGCTTCTAGATATGTACTTGGATTTATTTTTTGTGTGTTAAATATAAAATTTTCACTAAATGTAAGGAATTTAAGGCATTAGTTGAAAAGAAGAAGAGGGATTAGATGATATTTTAAAATAGGATGTGTAGGATGATCTTATAGAAGAACATGTAGAGCCCCTTACTTCAACCTTGAGAAGGTACATGGGATAATTAAATATAGTTTTTGATTAGAGGTAAAGTAGGTTTTGATGGGGCCCCAAAACCCATTACAATCGGTTTTGAAGGGCTTTGTAACCCTGTCCAAGGCATGCAAGCTACATAAAGATAAATAACTTACAATTAGCAGTAAAATAGCTGCAAAAGTTAACAAGAAGACATGACTACACAAGATGCAACATATAACAAGAGAGGGACAAGATCCCTAAACAACCAAATTTTAACTAGGACCTAAAAACCATAAGTGAACATTGAACCTGCCTATACCAGCCAGGTAACAACAAACCATCTACTTAGGAAAAACATCACTAATGCAGCTCCAACTCGCATCTGAAACATTAAAACAAGGGAAACCGAAGTTCCCAATCAAAACAAATAGCCCATCCAAATTCTCAACATCAATATGAGAAGAACAAGGTTGAGCTCGGGAAGAAAACATTCCCATACAATCAACTTTTTTGCACCAGCACCCCACCAAACTGCTAATAGTAGCCTCCCAACAACACCTTCCCACCAGGGATTCCAACCCAACCTCCACCTCAAGAGGATGGGGCTCACCTCCAAAAGAGAGGATGAAATGAGACCCAAAACCTCTAAAAATACCACACTCCTCCAAGTATGTGCAGGATCATGATGGGCCAAAAAGTGGCGATATGTAAGTGATATGATGGCCCATGTGGCTGACAAATTTTTGTTTACCCAAAATTGATGAAACAAAAAGGGTTTTTAAAGGAGATTCTCAAATTTCCACCAATAGAAATTATTCTTTACTTTGAATTTAATAAATAATTATTATTCATTTTCTATTTGAATTACAACTAAAGTCCTGATTGATAGGCTGATTGAAAAACATCTATAACTTTCAAACGGTATCACATTTTTTGAATCTGAAACATGTGTCACATTCTATGCTTCACATATTATAGGATTTAAAGAAAACTGAATTTCATGAAGTTTTGACCAAGTTAAGGTGGTCAGACATATGAGTTTTTATATTTTTAAAATTTGTAATAAAAAAATCATAATTAATTATTTACTTGGAAAAAAATTACAAAAAATATGCATCACATCGGGACATGTCCTCTACTTATATCTAAAATCTCATAAAAAAATATTATCATTTTATTATGGTTAGGGTGGTCAAACAGACACCTACTTCTTATTTTTTCCCTGAAATTTAAGTACTACTGCATTGAAATTCCAAATTTTCACCAAATAGATTTAAAAAAAATAAATAAACCTAGTAGTTTAGAAACTACATTCAATTTTCCACAGATTCTATTCTTACATATTTTTGAAATAATATAGATAACTTATTCAAATTTTTACTTCAAATTGCCTAACTCTGATTTTTTGAATTTTCATCGCCACTTAAGGGCCTATTTTTTCCATGATGATCATGTACATACCCCTCCTTACACAAGCAACATGAGAGCCAACATAAAGGAGAAGAAATACCAAGCAACACTACAACTACCAACTCCACCTCAATAAAAGAAGGATCCACTGCAAAAGGAATAGTTTCCCCCTCAATAGAAGACTCAAGTCGTAGATCCCAACAAAAAGTGAAATTAGAAGGGAGGGAAACACCACATCCCAAGGAAGCCCTAGAATTAGGTATAGGTAGGAGGAAGCATGGAGCTCTTCAAACAAAGCACACAGTTGAGCCCAAAGATAACACCATAAGCATAACCCAACCAGCCACAAAAAACCACAATATGCACACCAAAAAACCATAATGAGCAGAGAACCAAGCCCAAGGATAACATAAGAAAACCAAGCCCAAGAGGGACAAGGAAGCCCCAAAAAGGATACTAAGAGACAAACAAACCATAAAGCCCCCAAGCTTCCCCAACACATTGGTCAGAGCCAAAGATGGGCCAAATCTCCATAGAGACAACCCAAGGGAAGCACCACTAGTCCACAAAAGGGAAACTAGGAGCACCCACTACACACCCAAGGAAAGAAATACGACCACAACACCACCAAAAGGACATCAAAATTGGGCTAAGGAAAACCTAGAAGGAATCGGTAAGAAAATAGGCCAGCATAAAAAAACCCCAAGCCATCCCATTACACCAAATAGGACCAAGAATAGGCCAATCCTCTAACCAATCCACCTCACGGGAACCCCCACAACCACACACCATCGAAGTCCTCCAAGAAATACCAAGGAAGCAACAAGCACTATACGAGACCCCCACAACATGAGAGTCAAGAGAAAGCATCTCCTGAATAAAGAAGAGAGTGGACATACTGGCCAAGCACTCCCCCCACAAGCTCCTCCAAACAGAAAAGGGCCAAAAGACTAACCCCCAAACACCAATAGCAACATACAAACCCTGTAAAAGGGTAGTCACACTAGTCAAAGTAGCAAGCTCACCCCAATCAACATGAAACTATGAAAGCACGAGGGATAGCAATTTTGTAGGCCCAAGAAAACCAACAACATCAACGTCCTCAACTACATCAATAGAATCTTCCTCATAAAACAAAATACTGAGGAACTAGAAAATATTTTCCCAAGGCAAAGTGACAGGGCACCAGAGGAAGCCCCAACAGGCAACACAAGAAAAGAGACACTACCCAAAATAGGCCGCAGCAAAGGAAAATGCAATAAAACCTGTGACCTATAGCAGAAAAACCACCAAGAGTGCTACAGCAACAAGAAAATGAAGGGAGAAAAGCTTCGCCCCCACCAAAACACCAAATGACTCCCAACATTGCACGAACAAGTCCAACAGAAAAAATAAGTGGACGTAGGAATAACTCCCTCCATGCCTCATTGTCATCTTCATCTGAGTCAGATCCATCCCCTCTCGAATCTTTAGAGAAATTTGAATTCGGAGCCCCGCTCCTCTTCCCATGGTGAATGTGCTTCTTGGTGTGCTTACACAAGTGCTAAGAAGACCTTGCTTGTCTTCTCCTAGGATCCTAATCTCCTCTAGGATCTCAAAAAGGCTTAGATGATTAACTAAGACCTTGTCTAACTCTTCTTTAAGAGCCTAACTCCTTGTGCTTAACCCTGAAGGACAATCACCCTTAGTTTACTTCAACACTTCCTCCTACACTTAGAAGACTCTAAGTGCCATCAACACACAAATCATTGAATTGATTGCAGTGGTGCCAAAAATCTTGAAGACCATCCATGTGTTTCCATTTGGATCCATCTTGAAGGAATCACCAAACCTTTCTCCAACCGGGTGACAAAATTTGTCTTGAGGAGGTCTAGGTCAGATAGGGCTAATAGGCCAAGTTTATAGGACCCTACTGGTTTCTTACTCAAATCTCACTCAAATGGATTAATAGTTCCACAATCCTTCTGTCATATCAAGACTTATTCGTGTCCCTCCTGGAACTGTGGTTATCTCGTACTGTACTTCACTCCCCTGCCTATTTTCTTCAATTCCCACTGTCAAACCTCTAACCGGGCACTCTAAGCTCGCCTAGAATTTGACATTACAAACAGCTGCTCGACTCTTCATGACTCCTAACACTAAATATATATAGACCAATGGCTCCCCTAAAACATTCATCTACCCTTAGGAAGATCTCGTGACTAGATTTCATGGGGGAGCCATAAACAAACAAGCTAGTTAGAACAAGACCAAGAAAACCTCTAGACCTTAACCTACTTATTCAAGACACTAAATTAACTCAAATCAACTTGCTTACAGAAATAAAAAGTCTTAGTACTATCCTATGAACACTAGTCTAACATCAAATCAAAATATTCAATCTGTATTCTATCACTGTCACACTATAATGGTTGGTGTTCACACAAAACAGAATTTCAGAGCCACTTTTCTATCCCAAAACTTTGGTTACAATTCTCTACTAATCTGGATCTGAGCCCTTAGTGATCTTAGATCCATTCTCTAGGTTTCTAGGCCTGTTAGTTGATCCCCCACTCCTAGATTTTAGGGAATCCAAGGTTGCCGAGTTGCATGCAACATTTACAATAAATTTCCAATGTTGTCATGACAATTTTTGGCATCTTTACATTTATTAGGCCAACAAGAATATAGGACCTCTAAGCCAAGTATTTCGAAGAACTAACATCATAAATGGCCTTAAAGCATCCTTCCTACATCTCTCATGTGTTTGTACCACATTAAGAAGCTCAAATCCAAACTTTAAAATACTAAGGCTAAGCTAACCAAAACAACAAACAATGACCAAATGGTGACCTTAGTTCTAACACTAACTCACCTAGTCCACACTCAAGCAAGACCTTCTAAGGTCCAAAATAAACACACAAACCCTCTGACTTGGCTAATGTCACATACAAGCCAAAAATGACAAGAAAAATGGAGGTTAGCCTAGGTGCTCTTGCACCATCCCACTCGACAACATCTTCTCTTGGTGTTAAAATATTATGCATTTTCAATAATTAAATATAGTTGATATATATATTCCACTAGATCTATATTATTTATTTTCTTTATTGAGTATTGGTGATGAGCATATATCTTTTACGGAGGCTCTATCTTCATAATATAGTGAGTCTTGGATGTAGGTCATACAAGAGGATATGATAGCCCTAAATGGTTGTGATACTTGGGATCTTGTTAGGTTTCTCAAGTGAAGAAATAGCATAGGTTGCAAGTGGGCGTATAAGAATAAAATTAGTGAAATTAGATGGTTATAGTAGTATAAGGCCATACTTGTGGCTAAGGGTTACTCCTAGAGAGAGGGAGTCAATTTTGGTGAATTTTTTTCTTCTAATTCTAAGTTAATTTCTACTATATATCATTGTAGCTTGTGATTTTGATATTGATATATGTTAAGACTTAAATTCTTACATGTGGATCTTGAAGAGGATATTTATATGTGACAACTTGGTAGTTTTGTTGTGAAAGGGAAGAAACATTTAGTTTGCACAGTGAATTGATCATTATATGGTTTAAAATAGTTACCCATAATGTGGTACTAGAAGTTACATGATTCCATGTTGAGTTTAGGTTTTTTTAAGAGTGAGGAAGATCATTGTGTTTATGTTAAAATTATTGATGATGAAATTCTAATAATTATCTTGTATGTGACTAACATGTAATTTATTGGTAACAACAAGGTGGTGAATTGTTTTGGCACATTTTATATGAATGACCTTGAGGCTATAAAATAAATTATTGGTATGGGTATTAAAAGGGATTTGGTACATAAATATTTTTTGTTAAGTTAGATAAGTATGTTGCTACCATTTTTTAGTGGTTTAGTATGCATGATTGCAAACTTGTGAATTTTCAATTTCCTATTGGAGCTAAGATTTATTTAGATCATACATATCCAAAATTAGATGATGATTTTGAGTTTATATCTAATGTTCCTTATGCTAGTGAATTGTTGGTAGCCCAATTTATGCAATGGTTCTCACTTAGAGAAAATATTTCCCAAGTAGTGGGAGCTTTGAGAAAGTTCATTTCTAACCTTGGTAAGGAGTAGTGGACTTATGTTAAGATGGTTTTAGGACATTTACATGGGACTTGTGATTACCATTTTTTTATCATGGTACTATTTGTGTGGATAATTCATTGGGCATATAGGGCTTTGTGGATGCATATTGGGTAGGTGGCTTGGATAGTTGGAGGTCCACTAATGGATTTGTTTTCTTTGTTTGGTGATATAGTGAGTTAGATAAGATGAGTAAGAGGTTTCCCACATTTTATTTTTATACTAAATAATTAAAGTATAATTATGGTACACATACCTCCAAGGTCATATGGTTATAGTGACTTTGTATAGGTATTTGTTTTTATCGTAGGGTTGTCGAAATTGGTTGTGATGGTCAAAGTGATATTTATTTGGCTAGGAATCCTATGAATCTTGCTCATACTAAGCATGCTGATGCTTGGTATCAATTTATGTGCAATATGATAGAGAATGGTAAGGTCTTGTTTATAAGGTTGACATTCAAGAAAATATTATACATCCTCACAAAGCTAGTGGTCATGAATAAGTTATCTTAGTATAAGAGGGCCATGAGCCTTGGATCTTATACTTAATTAATTTTATGTTTCCTATGGATCTATTTGTAATGTATATTTCCAAGTGGGAATATGTTAGGATAAATGGGTTATTATCAAAGTATAAATCTTATGTATATTTTATGTGTTTTTAATACTCTAAAAGGTGTACTTAGATGGCTAGGGTGTAATTGGAGAAATAATTAATAATTTAGATTCTCATACAATCTTAGTATTAGTTATCTTATGCATTCATAAGGAGGTGGGGAACTATGTTAGTGATTAAATTTAACTTTGGAATCATTTAAGACACATTTCTAATTTGAGTTGTTATAGGAAGGAACAAAAAATCTTATCATGACAGATGAGTTCCACATGACTTAGTGGACTTAAAAATGGAGCACTACACTTGAGTATGAGGCATCAAGGATTTACGAGTCCAAGATGCCTTAGTGGTTATGTTTTCTACTTAAGAATTCATTGATTATTACCATGTGATGTCTATGTGAAGTCAATGATTATTACCATGTGATGTCTATGTGAAGTCATTGATCATGTCTACTATTCTCAAAATATGCTCTCAAAGGTAGGTGGGGTTTTTTCATGATACCATATTTTTGGTATCCATTATTTTGGTCAAAAAAATTATATTTTTTCCTCTCTCTTTTCTTATATATTGGAGGTGTGAGATAGTAGTTTGATATCATATTTTATAGGTGCACAAGTACTACCACAATACTATCAAAGTGTAGAGTAAAGTGTATTGATATTGTATCTTATTCATAGAATAATAATGCATGCACTCTTTCTTTAGTGGAGGTTTTTTCTAAGAGGGTTTCTCCATGTAACTATAGAATTATGTTTTTCTACTTCATGGTTTGTTGATTTTAATTATTTACTAATTAATTCTTCCACTCATTACATTTTATGGTAATCTAATATTAAGGAACTAAATTTTAGATTTGCATACACTCCATGAAGTTTTTAATAGTAGTTTCACCTTGCTTCTCAACATTTAGAAGAAATATGATATTTTAATTCATGGATAGGAGAGAATGAGATTTTAAGGAGAGAATTTGGATTATAATTCAAAATATGTGTATACAAATGTTTGAGTAGTTAGATATTGTAAGAGAACGAAGAGATGAAATTAGTAAGAGATAAAAAGAGGAAAAGGAGAAGGATAATTTTGAAAACCCTAATTTATCTAACATTTTATGTGTGTAGGTATTAAATAAGGAAAATAAAGAGAAGAGGAGAAAGTGCCAATGAGAAAGATGAAGATGATATGGAATGACACATATGTGAAATGAAGGAAAAAAAAAGAAGGTTGAACATTGATGCAAATAAAAAATAAGCCTCTCAAGAGAAAAAAAACATGCTCTGATATCAACTATGCCAATGGATAATATCCTTTTGACCAAACTAAAAATGAACATCAAACACCAAAGAAAATATGTTGAAATTCATGAAATTCACTATTTGCATAACACACTGTGTTATTGCAACAAAAACTTAAAATTCAAACCAACCATTTCCAGCTCAAACCAAATGGTAAAATATGGCCATGAAGACATAAATAAAATACCTTTCAACATGCAATGCCATGCATCAATAAATACTCCCAAACATATTATAATAAATTTGTAACATGAACACTAGTTTGTTCATTAAAAAAAAACTCCTATATATCATACAATATCCTTTTCAAATTAAGTTCTCCAATATATCAGCTTGATGGGATGATAAAAATACAAAAAAAATTATTTAAAAACTGCCCCAATACATTTAAAAGAATGGAGAAATAACTTCTAAAATTTCTTCTCCAAACAAGCTCTCCTCACTAGCAATCTCAACTCTCCAACTTGTAAATCTACAACAAGATTTGTATGTCTTCAACAATGGATTCTAAAAGCATGCAAGGGAATGAAAACCCCCTCAATAACCACAAGAAACAAACTTCATAACACTCAAGAAATCTGATTTATGGAAGAGAATAAGATTGATTCAAACACCAAATTTATGCAAGCAAAAATATAGAAATTATCATTGAAATTATGAACAAATTTGCAAAATAAATTTCCAAGCCTATTGGCTCCACATTGCAACATCCCAATATGATATGGGTCTAAATAAATACCTGCAACAATGGTGAATTACAGCAGCATATGGATTCTACTAGCCTTTTCCCAAACTTGCAGCCCCAAATGAATGCCAAAACATGCAATACAACCCTCCCCAAAAATCAAAAATCTATTTTTTCCCCTCCATTTGGAAAAGTCACAACCACCTCCATGGAATGAGTGGTTTACAAGATGGAAAAATCAATAAATAATTTTTAATGTCATTTAGTAACTCCCACAAACCCAATGCCCAAGTTTTCTTTTTCAGATTTTTCAAAAAAGTGTAGCTACACCTCCACTACCCCACTTGCCAACTTCCATAAAAAAGGTGGAATTTATTTTATTAAATTAAATTATGCCAATTTTATTCAAATTAACCCTACAACATGCAATAAAAATGAAAATTCCAAAAATTGGATTTTTTTGTTGATGCAAGATTGCTAGCAACCATGGATGCTCTTGCATCAAACACCCATGGTAGAAAGTTTATGAGCATAGGCTCACAAAATGGAGTTGAGTAGTAGAAATACTCTTTCAAGTTGCAAGAAAATTGCAACATACTCCATTGCTAGAATTGGTACCTCTGATAATTTCTTCTTTCTCCTCTTCCAACACTTAGTTGGAACAAGTAACCTCCTCTGAGAACTTTGCTCTTTACTCCTCTTCCTCGATGTGGAATCAGCTCCACCATACTCCGACCACCTCCTCCAAGTGTATCTCACATTCTCTTCCAATCTTATGGGGTTCAACCCACCAAAGTCCATCCACCTCCACCAAATTGCACCTTCACTTAACTCTGCAACACCATACAAACCCTTCTTTTCATACCAATCATCTCTAAAAGAATCTAACTAAACCATCTCACCTACATTCACTAACTCATTCATCTCAACATGAAAATCATATTTCTTAAATTCATTAAGAAAATATTTTACCTTCTCATCACTTGTTGCAACTTCAATTTTATTCTCTTCTTTCATTCCTTTAATAAGACATACAACTGTATCACTTATTTGTCCTATAACTAATGCATCACACTCTTCTTCCACTGCTGCAATCATTTCATCTACACAAAATCCACTTTCATCTTCATCATAAAAATAAAAAATATTATGCATTACCTCTTTTTCCTTGTCACTGTCTGCTGCCATATCTTTTTCACCTTCACTCTTACTTGCAATTTCTTTTTTCAATACTCTTAAGTCCTCCAAAGGACACTCATCTACTACCACAACATCATTTTTCTCCTCAATTGTTGCACCTTTTTTTTGCCTCTCAACCTCTATTTCACTTTTTTCTTCTTTCTCACTCTCTTTCTCTATGTCTTCCTCAAAGCATAATTATACAAGATTTTCTCCTTCCTCTTCACCTGCATACACAACTATGAAAAACTTTTTGCATTTCTTCTTTGGAATTTCATCAAACACTTTCCACACAATCTCAATCTTCAACCTCTTAGGTATAGACTGCCTCACGTTCAATGATCTTTCTACACACAAATCACACACACCACCACATGTACTGGTGCAAACTACCTCACATTAATGCTTCTACCTAGACACTTAAGAACTCTCGCTTTGATACCATTGATGCAAATAAAAACTCAGCCTCTCAAGAGAAAACACACATTCTTTAATATCAAATATTCGAAGGGATAATCTCCCCTTAACCAAACTAAAAATTAATATCAAACACCATAGAAAATATGTTGAGGTCCACAAAAATTCATTGTTTGCTTAACACACTATGTTATTGCAACATAAATTTAAAATTCAAACCAACCATTTCCATCTTGACCCAAATGGTAAAATCTGGTCATGAAGCCATAAATAAAATCCCTTTGAACATGCAATTAGATGCATCAAGAAATACTCCCAAACAGATTAAAATTAATTTGTAACACAAACACTAGTTTGTTCATTCAAAAAAACTCATGTAGATCATACAATATCCTTTTCAAATTTAGTTATCCAATATAGTAGCCTAATGGGCTAATACAAATACAAAAAATATGATTTATAAATAGTCCCAATACATTTAAAAGTATGGAGAAATAACTTCTAAAATTTCTTCTCCAAACAAGATCTCCTCACTAGCAATCTCAACTCTCCAACCTGCAAGTCTACTACAAGACTTGTATGTCTTCAACAATGGCTTCTAAAATTGCAAGTCTACAAATTTGCAAAATAACTCATAGAAATTATCACTGAAATTGTGAACAAATTTGCAAAATAACTTGCCAAGCCTATTGGCTCCTCATTAAAACACCCTAATCTGATATGGGTTTGATCATAGACCTGCAAAAATGGTTAATTACAGCAACATATGGCTTCTACCAGCCTTTCCCAAACTTACACCCCCAAATGAATGCCAAAACATGCAATACAACCCTCTCCAAAAATCAAAAATCTGTTTTTTTCCCTCTAATTGGAAAATTCACAACCACCTCCATGGAGTGAGTGGTTTCCAAGATGTAAAAATCAATAAATTATTTTTAATGTCATTTAGTAACTCTTACAAACCCAATGCCCAAGTTTGCTTTTTTAGATTTATCAAAAAAGTTCAACTACACCTCCACTACCCCATTTGCCAACTTGCATAACAAAGGTTGCACTTATTTTATTAAATTAAATTATGCCAAATTTATTAAAATTAACCCACCAACATGAAATAAAAATGCAAATTTCAAAATTGATTTTTTTTTTGTTGTTGATGCAAGATTGCTAGCAATTGTGGATGCTCCTGCATCAAACATCTATTTTTTTATCAACCTAAGAATGCAAAGAGGATAATGAAATTACATTGGAAGAAGAAATAAATTTCTATTAGTAGCAAAAAAAAAAGAGGATACAAATGAGAAGTCTAAATTTGTGTATATTAATCTTAGAATAATAATAAATGGGAAGAGTGAAACTATGTTTTTTCCTTTCAAGGGCATGAAGATGTTGGTCAAAGTGGAGTAACAATGTTAAAAAAAAAAAAGAGTACTTTGGGATGGTACAAAGAGTGGAATTTGCAAAAATTGAACCTAAGGTGTTTGAAGAAAAGGTAAGTATCCATGTTTTTGAACCAAATGTACATGAGAAGATTGTTATGTTTGAGGATAGGAAAAAACCTCTGAGGATTAATGTACAAAAAGTGCATCCATATGGGGATTTTAGTAAGAAGGATGTAGAAGAGGAATGTGTGGAAGTAGTGAGTGGATAAATGAAAATAAAATTGTAGTGAAGGTTAGACATTGGTGAGTTAAATCCCACAAAAGAAGAGGGGAAGAGAAGTATTTAGTGGAGATGGATGGTAAGTGGGAGGTTAAGACCCTTAAGAAGAGGAATAAGGTGGATATTATTTTGGAGGATGATTTTGGGCTATGGTGAATAGAGATCCACAAGAAGAATAAAAGCTAATCCAGTTATATCTAGAAAAGAAGGATGATAATTTTCCTAGCTAGGTGTTAAAAGAGGTAAATGAAGACATATTTTGACAAACTTCTTATATTAATAGAGTATGCTACAAATCATGCACTTTTTGGAATGATATTTATATGAAACAAATCTACTTTTTGAAACTCATTCTCACAAATTTCTTACTTTATGAGTATGATGTAGGAGCATCTAGGTCCACAAGCAATCTTATGTCACCAAAAATGATAATTGGTTATGTTTTCATTTTTCTTTTATTTTGGGTTTTATTGAATAATGATTTTTTTAACCAAATTACTTTCTCAAAGGGTTCTACAAGAAGTATGCAGTGTTATTCTATTTTTGAGACCAACTATAACAACACTACAAGCCATTTTCTAGGTTCTACACACCCAAATCGATTTTCTAGAGGATACTTTCTTGTGTTAATTGATTGCTTTAGAAGTGTGACATGAGTTGTGTATTATACAACATGATGGTTGTATGTGATATTATATATTATTTTACCTTGGTTATAGGCTATGACATAGCCTACTATAGATGTTTATAATGACTTATATGTTCCTTGACTAGATAATGAGACTATCATTATTTTATGCAATACAATCAATTATAAAATAGACATGTCAAGTAAATTGCCTAAAAAATCCTTTATGATAAAAGGGATTTTTTCCTTTTATATGTTTAGGAGTTAGGTTAACTTGCCTCATACCCCTTTTATTATTTTCAAAAATTTAAACATTAATAGTGAGTTTTTAGATCTTATTTACACCTATCATTTGATTAAAAGTTTGCACTTTTATAATTTACTTCTATTTTCATGTAGCTTGTGACTCCCCACATTCATTTTATGTCATGATCTAGCACCCAAATGGTAATATTATCATTTCATCTTTGTGGCCATGTGTTATTATGGAAATATAAGATCAAGGATGTTTTCCTCCTCACGTGGGACACCTCCTATTTTGATACCTAGTATTATTACGTCCCTATATGAGTTTAAACATTTCCATGGTTATTTATCTTTCTCTTTGCTACATAAAAAAAATCATTTATTCTTTGACCACAAGGAAATATTCTCAAATTTTCATGGGTCAATTTCTAAGATGATATGTAATCATTCTTCTTTTCATGGATTCATTTCTTTCTTTGTTTCAAGTAGGTGGTTACTTTCATGGCCATGTGGTTGATTCATTTCCTAGTTGGTGACAAGATTTGAAACATCTCTTATTGATGTAATTCTTTTAGGTGTTTCTAGAGGCGTAGATATGATCTTAAGTGTTTTATTCTTTTTTACTAGCTGACCTGACAACTATTTTATCTTATTTTAGGGCTAATAGTGAGCTTATTCATGAGAGGTGTGCATTTTTTTATGAAAGAGGGTAAAGAGGGAAAAGAGAAAAGAAAAATCTCTATTGAAAGAGGAGAGTAATGTATCTCTATTTGGTAGAGTAAAAAAGAAGAATGAATACTCCATGAGTGAGAAGAGGAAGTTGAGACCAACTTTGTTGAGAAGCAACGTAGTGGGATAATAGCTTAGTTACATGAGATTTCACAATTCTCTACAGCTTTATGTAAGTTTGTAAGAAAGTTATATTTTGTTATAGATAATCAATTTACTATATAAATTATATTATTGCTCCCATCTTGTATATGGGTGTGTTGGATGAGTGTTGGGATGCTAAATTGGGTCATCTTTCATTAGACTCCCTAGTCTAGACTACATTAATTTTCATTAATACATTTTGGTTTATTCATGTTACATTATTAACTTTCATTCTCTCATTGTATCTGGTTATGCTTGGTTTAAAAAAGAAGTACATTTATTATTGTATTGTGATTTTGGTGTCATATGAGGCTTTGGGTGTCTTGGTGATATGCTGGGAGTCTTCTATGATATTTGGGCATTATGGTAATATGGATTGTGAGGAGTAAGATTTATGATTCTCATTTTGGTATTGAGACCCACATTCCTATGCTTCCTTAAAGATCTACTACTCAGTTCTTTCTTCATGTGAACCAAGAATTTGATTTTATGTTTAAAATCATCCCTTCCTGCATATTTTTATTGTAGACTTTGATTTACATATCTTTTCTTGAGCAACCTAGTTCTTGAGGGTTGGCTAAAGCCTTAAAATAGCTTAATGATACCATATGGTAGGGAGATGAGCACTTCTTGTTGACATTGTCCTTTAAGACCCTAAAAATTTGAAGCCCACTTTAGAGATGTGAAGTTAATCTTAGATTAATTTTATAAATTGTAAATTATATATTGAGTTCTTTTGTAAATTCATTATATATAAAGTATGAAATATTATATTTAGACATCATGAACGTGTTACTCATAAACATTTTAAAATTTGGAAAAACTTGCTACTATTTGAGATTTCTGAATTATGAAATTCTAGTTCTATATTTAGATTAAATATGGGTTAAATTTTTTAAATACTATGATTTATGTTTGACTTTTCATAAAAGTTAAATAAAAATATACATTCATGTGTTTATATATAATTATATATCTATATGTTTTAAATAAAGATATACATCCTTTTGTTTAAAATATGTATGTAAATAAAGAAAATAATACTATTAATTTTATTTACTATATTTAAATAAAAAATTACTTAATAATATATTATAAAATTAATTATATATATATAATAGGGTTTCTTTTCAAAAAATAACAATAAACAAAAGTAATAGGGCTTAGCACTATTAGGCCATAAGGGTCACACCATGGGTCTTCAAACTCAATTGAGCATGACAGAAGGGCCTTGACCATGGTGGATAACAATAGTCCCCTTCTTAGGGGTTACATATAATGAAATAATTTTTTTTATAGAATTTGTTCATCATCATAACAATTTTCCATTATAACTTTTTAGAGCTATATATTTGTGTATACATTT
Source organism: Sequoiadendron giganteum (assembly GCA_007115665.2). Lineage (NCBI taxonomy): Eukaryota > Viridiplantae > Streptophyta > Pinopsida > Cupressales > Cupressaceae > Sequoiadendron > Sequoiadendron giganteum. Next base: position 465,040,250 of record CM021106.1, read on the forward strand.
TATATAAATCAAAACCACATGTGTATATATTATTTGAATTTATATACACTCATATACACTTATACATTAATTTTTTCTCAATTTAATATAATATAAAAGATATTTGTAGAAAAAATTAACTCCATGACTAAAGAGATGGAGGAAAGGAGGAGGAGTAAAGACAAAGGAATTGGAGGATAGGAAGATAGGAGATGGAGGAGAGAAAGAGAGGAGGAAGAGGTAGTCTGAAGATGGAGAAGCTAGAGGAGAGGAGTAATAGAAGGAGATGGAGGAAGAGGAGAGATCAATGATGGGATGAGGTCCCCTCGAATGTGGCCTCATTGGTTCAAAACTATAGTCAAAAGGGTTCACCTACAAAAAAAATTTAACTCCATGACTCTTCTTGTTGAAGTTTGGTCTTTGAGCTCTCTTTTTCTTCTTCCTCTTTTTTACAACCTACAAAATGAGACCATCCACTTAGAAGATTTTTTTTGGATATTTATAAATATTAGGTAACACTTAAATTTTGTGTAGATCTAAGAGTGAGCATATATCTCATCCAATTGATTAGATTTGATGCTCAACATTTTTGAACCCTAACCTTTTTAGATTAAAATCATTTTTTAACTAGTTAAATTTTAATTTAAATTAAGTCTAGGTAGGGGCATGTTGACTAGTCCACATGACTTGAGTTGTGACCTAAGTCACTTTTGGAAAGGAGATCAATAACTAACTTATTAAATTCACTTTATAAACAAATATGTATAAAGCAATATTAGACCCTTTCAATTATTGCCTTAATACTAACTAATGTAGTTGGGGATAATTGGGGTGGACAATTATTACAACATGCCTCCCTAAGTAGGGCACATAATTACTTTGGAAATCATGTACTTTGTTCATGCTTCACCCTCACTCCTTTTCTATTATTTATTTTCATGTCACTTATGTCACAATGATAGTAGTTGTATTTTATTCAATTGTCTAGTGCTAGTGTCAAGAGAGTCTTATGCCACCTGATTTGTTAAGTCATGGGTGGTGCACACACCAAATAATGACACTATCACATATGATGCTTCAACTATCAAAATTTTATTTATTTTAAAAAAATTGGTAGGGTTTTGTTGTGAGATTTTTCTTGTGTTTTTGGTGAGGTTTACACTAGTCATAATTCACCACAAATACATGTAAACAAAAACATTCATTAATAATTGACTTTTGAATTCCCAACTATGTGATAATCTTGTAAATCAAGTATAATACAAAAAGTAGCCTTGCCTATGGTAAAATAGATGTTGGTATGAAAGGTAGGAAAAAAATTGTGCATATATCATTTGAATAAAAGGTAAGCAAGTATTAAAAGATAAACCATGAGAAGGTATCACTAGTTCAATACTATCCACATGGGCACTACATTTTGAATAATAAGTAATAAAATCATGTGCCAAACTTGTAAAATAAGTTTTAAAGAAAATAAAACAAATCAAACCATTATAAAGATTTATTGTTTAGATGAATTATAAATTCGCTATTCAACACAATACCATTATCCACACACTCATTAATAGAAAGCAAAAATGATTTAACATTTAATGATATAAGATTTCACAATCCATATTGTAAATCATTTCTTTTTGGATTAAATTGTGTGCGAGCTTTATGGATCCTTATAAAAACGTTTCGGATCACACTTTGTGATCCAACATCAAAACGATAGAGAGTTGTAGGAGTCATAAAAATGGTTAGTTATAGACCAAGACCAACTAAAAAGAGAGAGGGAGAAGGGGAGGGGGAAGAGGTTGCACACGGTTCAAGACACAAGACCATTGTGTACCTTCATAATCATCATGTAATAGCTATCCACTAAGAATTATAATGTCAACATGTAATGTGTGGGAAGGCAATGGAACATTGATATGAACTATATGAGAAGCTAATGAACTAACATCAAGCTGTATGATATCATTATGTAAAGTGTCATGATGTGAAAGGCTATCATGAACATCGACATGACTAATATGAGATTAGAAAAATGATCATCATGAAACATACTATCATATATAAAAAAGGTAATTCAATAAAGATAGATGAGTCTACGGACATAAGACTATCATGAAATGTAAGATAAATACAATGAAAAGATAGAATAATATCGAATAAATAGATAAAGAAGACACAACCTCATCAATATCTATCACACTAAATGTATCACTGACAAAAAATGAATTTTCACTAAAGACGTTACTATCACAAATCATAGATAAAACAAAGAACTTATGAACAAGTGAAACAAGTATATCTATAAAAATAAAGGATTAGTGCTTTCCAACTCAAAGAAAAAGGAAAAAGGAAATACATGATCTAGAGGAGCACCATAGAAAAGTTATAGAAACATAAATTTGTGATAAAGTGGCGAGGGTAGGTGTGGAATATAGGTTGAAGGGACCACATGATCAACTGCCATTTTTCAAAGTCATTGCGCGTGTACAACGTGCTCTTTTTCTTCCGCTAAAATTATATCAATCACAAATGAAGATGAGCTAATTGACTAGTAATCATTAGCCAATGCCTATCGCTTCCACTAATTTTAACATATTTTCTTACAAATTGATGGGACGTGCGAGACTAAAGTATGTGATTCTTTGCGTGCTAAGGTATCAATATTTGTTTTATTATTTTATTTTTCTTTATAGACTCACCATAGTTCCATCTTGTCTAAACTATGGTAGCAACAATATCTTCATCATTGCATATGAGCTCAACATAGGATTATTTTAATAGAGACAAGCTTGGCATTGGATGATTTTCTTTTCATTTTCTTAAAGCATGACTTTAGGAGCTATGATTTGTGCAAATGGGGAAAAAGTAGGAGGATTAGTAAATAATAATATAAAATCAATTTAAGGATTAGAAAAAGTATCACAGTACAAATGATTTAATAAATTAGCACTTGTATCTTTTAAGGATGTAAGGGATGTGTCGATAGATTTGTCGGTGTGAAAGTTGTGCTTGTAAAATTATTTTGATAATATGCTATAAAGAAGTTTCACGTACTTGTACAACGGTTTACAGGCGTGAGACAGGTTTTGTGTTAAAATGTGGATTGACAAGTTCACTTATAAAATAGCCTATCGACTAATTATGAGATGAACTTGAAAAACAAATGAAATAGTGAAATAGAAATTAAATTAATTAGTAGCATAAAAGTATAAAAATATAAAACAATTCAAGTAGTTGGGGTCTATTCATTTCAGAAAGTCTTATCATTATGATATGATATTAAAATTTAAAGAAGAGAAAGATTAGGAATATATAGAAAGAAATAAAATGAAAGAGATATTATGATAGGAAAGGAATATGAAATTGTGGAAATAAAATTAATAAAGTTATCAATATAATAATTTAAATAGTAAAAAATAATAATATAAAAGAAGGAAGTTTAATGTGTAGAAATATTTGTTAACAACCAAAATTACCAAAAGCAATGGACAAGAAATTTCCAAAGATAAGAAACTATCCAAGTAAATAAAAATAGACAATGAAAATGCAATAAAACATAAATTCAATTAACATGTATTATTAAAGGACTATAAAATTGAAATGGGTGAGCAGGTAAGAACAATTATAAGGCATGAATAATGAGGAAGCAGGGATGGGGAAATCACAAAGGAGAAATGAATGTGGAAAGGAAAATGTAAAGGAGGAACCAAGTAAAATAAAATTATTTAAAATATTAAAATAATTAATGAAGGAAAGACAAATGGAATGAAATTAAGAAAGAATAATGAAAAGTCGAGGATAAATATTAAGTAGAAACAAAGACAATTCCATTGGAAAAAGAACTATATACATGCATTTCTCTTTTTTGACTGGCATTTTTTGTGCACTTTGTACACATGCTCTACTTTCCTAATAGAAAACTATGAAACTCCTTTGTTTTTGCTATCATTAGGTTTAGTTTTGCTCCACTAGGTTAATAGTTTCTTCCATTGACATGTGCAATGAGGAGATTTAATACTTCACCAAGGATGCTTATCAATTGAGTTTTATTTAAAATCCCTTAGTAAAAATAATTAGTTGATGTTAAACTGAGTTTTTATGGGCACTTATTTATGGGTTCAAATAATTTTTTCAGTCTTGGCTTATCTCCTTTTAAAATATTAAAAATTCATTTAAAAAAATAAGCATTCTATTTTGTTTAGTGGATTTTTAGAGTTCCTAGGATATCCAAATGGGCATGTGCACCAATATGGGGCACCAAAAAGTGGTCAAATACCCAAAAACAAGCAAAACACGCTCATGTTTTGAAGAAATTCAAATAATGCACTCATGTTATGGCTCGAAAAAATCCAAGCTATAACATGAGCACGTTATTTAAACAAAATGTGCACACATTATTATGAAAATAAAACATGTATGCATTATTATCAAAACATAATGTGTGCATTTTTTATGATTTAGCAAAACGTGCACACATTTTGCTCAATAAAGTTATAAAAAGAAAAAGACTATCCATTTTGCTCACCTGTGACCCATGTTTTTTGCAACTATTTTCCTTCCCTCATCTCTGCATAATACGAATGTGTTTTTCCCTTTCCAACCTTGCTTCACAATGCCACGTCAGAGAAGAGGTAAGTGATTTTTTTGCATTTGATTTAAATTTTGTTTCCATTAGGAAAAATAGATTGTTTTTTATCAATTCCAATTGTTTTTGAATTATATAATCGATCATGTAAACCCTAAGCCACAAGAAAATTTAAATGATGAATTGCTTGAGGAAAACCCTAGGATGCCTAACCCTCCTCCCACCCTTCCAAAAAACCTTGGACAAAGCCAAGAGGATTTATTAGGGAATCTAGAGAAATTTTTTTTGCAATTCATGAATTAGTTTCAAAATTGAGGGGTTCAATATCAAACGAGCATCACCAATCCATTGCCTTAGCATTGGAAGCCATGTTGATGAATGTTGATACTATCACAAATCAAATAAACCAATTTAAAACTTATAGAGATTCATGTCGCCAATATTATGCAAAACAATTGTCCTATGATGATGTGAAAAAGGAAGACATAAGCAAAGAAAGCATATGTCTTCTTTTTACGGATCCTAGAACCAGTGAACCTATTCCTTTGAATTCAAAGAGGTTTCCAATACATTGGTGTAATCATGAGGAGATAAGAAATAAGCTTTGGGATAGGTGGTGGATGGTCTTTGACCAACCTCCATGTAATAATTATAAGGTGCCACTATATTTTCTAAGAAAACTATACTATGAGTTTATCCTTCATGAAATACCCAATTACTTCAAATGATATGAGGGTGTTTCAAGGTAGAGGTGGAGGCTCTACCAAAAATAGACCGGGAGCTCATTGGGTAGATAACCGTGCACATCGAAGAACACTAACACAAAGACCTATTTATCATGTGAGAGTTCTAATAGCCATCAGGGAGGGTATGGAGGTGTAGACTCTCTATGTAGTTGCTAGCCTGATAGACACCATTATAGAGCATGGAATACAAATATCCCAACCTTTTGCTCATAGGATGATGCACCAACTCAACCATTTAGCTCTAGTGCCCCTAGCTCTCATATATGACTAAACTGTTGTAATCTATGCTTTAGGAGAGATAGCAATGCAGAGGGTGTAGATGGTTCCACCTCCCATGTGTGTTCTCATTGCCAGTATAGATGTCATGGGAGTAGCGGGGGTCATTAGGGTGGTGCATCAAATGATGCAGTGATGATAGATGAGTTGCTAAATGAGGTGTATGCTGGTCAAATACAGGTATGTTGATTTGAATTTATAACATTTTATCTATTAAATACTTAAAATTATAAATGCAAATAGATTTTTAATTATAAAATTGAATTAAACTAATGTAACAATTATGCATTTTAGGGTGTAATGCTAGAGTTTGGTACATCATCGAGCATTCCTGGAACAACTTTTATAGTTACATCTATATCTGAGGTAAAATTTGTATAATATACCAAAATAAAATAATACTTTCTATTCAAAATAATGTTTAATAATTTAAAATACAACCTTTTATTGAATAAGCGGGCATGGTATCACCATGTACATTTTACCATGGATGGTTATGCCATTGGATTTACTCAGGTACACTATAACACATTTAAGTTTTTTTTTTAAAATCTCAAATTTGTTGTTTATATATATATTTTTCAAATTTTTAGTTTATTCTATTATTGTTCGTTTAGTTGATGAATTCATTAGACACACCTCTTGGGATAAGAGAAAATTTTGAAGTTGGTGTTAGTGCAACAATTTCATCCTCCTAGAGCTTAAGTCGGGTATGAGTATGAATATATGTGTTTAATAATGTTTATACTGTGTGAATTGATATTAGTAGACCTATTGAAAATAATTGATAAATATGTCTTTCTTATGTTATAAATGGATGTAAACACCCCACTGCAAGGACAAGCATCTCTTGATGATGTCAAGCATCATAAGAAAGAAGAATTAGACTACGAGTATGTTGTAAGTGTGTTTATAAAATAAGATTTTATAGTTATTGACTTTGGAATAGTATCTAATTTTATATTTTGTATGTATATTTTGAGGTAAAAAATACTGAGGAGCACAAGAGATCAGAATGATGCAAGACACCGAATGTTAGCAGTGATCAAAATTCAATTAGTTAGGCTAAAAGAGGCCCAATGTTTCAGGAATAGTGTTCAATATTCATAGATGAACACATTTTTTATGCCTATTCATGGTACACAAATAATATTTTTGGTGTGGCTATATGTATCGATTTTATTTTGTAGACTAAGAGGCAATACATTGGCCTCATGTCATTGTATGACATTTGATGATATTTTATGCACCGCCATGATGGTATTGTATCACATTTTGATCACATTTTTTGTGCCCTCATGATGGAATTGATTGACATTTTGATGAAATTTTTTAGACCTCATGGCCTAATGAAGATCAATTTATATAATTTTTTATGCATAAATTGGTAGCTTAAATGGTTTTAAATGTTCTCATAATTTACTTAGCCCCAAGCAGTGTATGCATGAATCATATCCCATATCCAAATTTTATATTTTGAATCTAATTTGCTATCATGTCACAACAAGTTAAATACAACATAAAATTCATTGCCTTATCAAAAACAGATAATTAATAAAGACAAATATTTCCCAACAAGTATTGATCTAAAAGTTATATTTATAGAGTGCAATGCAACAAAGACAATAATGAATAAGTTAACAATAATGTATTGAAATTTTAAATATTATTTACCAAAATTCAAATTACCAACCACTAGATGATGAGAATATTGTACGTTTAACTACCCTACAGGGTCACCTAGGATATATCCACAATAACCTCTCACTTTTTCAAGACTCCAATCCATTTTGATCATGGTGACAAGTTTTCAAATGTTAAAAAACTCATCAAACACATTCAATGAAAAGTTTCAATGTTGTGTAACTTTTGTTCTGTCCATCTTGCGACCAAACTGACAGTGCCAACATGTCTAGGTGGGTAGGTTTATGCTAGGAAAGTTCTTATTTCACACCAACATGCTGGATCATTCCAGGCTATATTGTATCGGTGCTTTCTCTTAAGATCCCTAAATGCCAAAAAGTGACAAACTTTGATAAGTTATTTATCGAAAACTGTGGCACTTACAAACATTCTATTTGAAGGTACACAAAGTTGTAGGGTCCCTCTATAACACCCTCTGTAATTTTTCATATCTCCAATCCATTTGGTCATGGTGAAATTTTTTCTTGCTGCCCAAAAAACTGTCAGATGTATTCAATGAAAACTTGCAATGTTGCCTAACTTTTGTTTCGTCCATCATGCGACCAAACCGATAGTTCCAACATGTCCAGGTGGGAATATTTATGCTAGGAAAGGTCCTATTTTGCACACCATCATGTAGGATCATTCCAAGCTATATTGTACTGGTGCTCTCTCTTAAGATCCCTAAATTCCAAAAAGTGAAAAACTTTGACAAGTTGTTTCTAGAAAATCGTGGCACTTACAAATGTTTTATTTGAAACTATAGGGAGATATGGGGTCCCTCTACAACACTCTCTCTCATTTTTTCATATCTCCAATCCATTTATTCATGGTGAAATTTTTCTCGCTACCCCGAAAATTGTCAGATGCATTCAATGGAAAGTTGTAATATTTCCTAGCTTTTGTTCTATCCATCGTGCGACCAAACCGACAATGCCAACACATCTAGGTAGGCAGGTTTATGCTAGGAAAGGTCGTATTTTTCACCCTAGCATGCTAGATCATTCCAAGCTATATTGTATCGATGCTCTCTCTTAAGATCCCTAAATGCTAAAAAGTAATAAAACTTGATGAGTTTTTTCTCGAAAACTATGGCACTTACAAATGTTATGTTTGAAGATATAGGGAGATGTAGGGTCCCTCTACGATACCCTCTCTCATTTTTTCATATCTCCAATCCATTTGGCCATGGTGAAAGTTTTTGTCGCTGCCCCAAAAATTGTCATATGCATTTAATGAAAAGTTGCAATGTTGCATAAATTTTGTTTCATCCATTGTGCGAACAAACTGACAATGCCAAAAAATTCGGATGGGTGGTTTAATGCTATGAAAGGTCATATTTTTCACCCCAACATGCCAGATCATTTCAGGCTACATTGTATCGATGCTTTCTCTTAAGAGCCCTAAATTCCAAAATGTGGAAAACTTTGGTGAGCTATTTCTTAAAAATCATGGAACTTACAAATTTTTTGTTTGAAGCTATAGGGAGATGTAGGGTCCCTCTACAATAACCTATCTCATTTTTTCATATCTCCAATCCATTAGGCCGTGGTGAATTTTTTTCTATTGCCCCAAAAATATTTAGATACATGCAATGTTAAGTTGCAAGGTAGCCTAATTTTTGATTTGTTCTTTGCGGGGCCAAACCATCAGTGGAAAAATGTCCAATTGGACACGTCTATGTTAGGAATTGTTTTATTTTGCACCCCAACTCTCCCGAACATTTCAGGCTACATTGTGTGAGTGTTTTCTCTTAAGATCCTGTTTGTCCAATTTTCAATAGTTTTAGATATTATTAAAGGTTTGATTTAGTTATTTTTTGTCTTCAATCTATAAAAAACATCCATATTTTAAAAAGTGAAACCTTTTATTTTACATACTATGTCAGTAATTAAAAAAATATACAAAGGTTTTCAAAATGTTTAATGAAAGATATCAACTATACATATATACAAACCAACTAACAAAATGTACAAAACCCACACATCACTTTTCAATTGGTACAATCATGGTAGAATATTTGTCACATATATATATTATAATTTTAGTTATAGATAGATACAAATCAACTGAAAATATTTACAAAGAAAATTGTGTTTCCAACATTTCTTAGAATGTTGGTCGTTTATATATATAAAATTTCAGCTACACATAAATACAAATCAACTGATGATATTTATAAAAATATCATATTTCGTACAATTACTACAATGAATAGATGATATGTCAATCAATCAATGATAAATACAAAATTTTCAAAATTATTCTACTCTTTTGTAGAATCAATTTGATCTAATGCTCCAACACATTGAATACTTGCAATGGGCCCAAATTCAATCTATTGAAACTTTTGGATCAACTCTAACTCTTATAGTGTCAATTATTTCCTTGTGGTTAGCTTTGTGAACTTTCTATAAATTATTATTAAGTGGCTTACTACAATATTTAATCAATTTAATATGTGTTGCAACAACAAGGTTATAGTAATAAATAATATGCCTATATGTGTCAAAGTCCTCGAACAACCAAACATCTAATTTTAGAATAGGGTATCTTCTAAGCCATTTTCTTGTGACAACAACAAACCCTATTGGATACTCAATACCCTCTCCATCAATGATTGTGGTAGTCAATTTTTTTATCCCCTCTATACAACGACACAAAAATAATATGTTTCTTTATTATTCTCATCAACAATAACTACATACACATGACCTACATTTCATTGAATGAATAAATTAATTCTAGAAACCATGTAAAATGTAGTCAAATTACTTAAAAAAATGATTCCAACTAATTAATAAATCACAATACCTAGTTGCACTAGGTTAGATACATGGTCAATGTCTAACGATACTTCCATTTGGTTTGATTGTAGTGCTTGTGCAACTTGATATGTGTCAATGGAAACTAAAGGTCTATAAGACCATTCATCAACCCAATTTTTTGACTCACAATCTTCCCATACAAAATCCATACATGAAGGATAAAAATATGAAATCTCTCTCATATAAATAAGCAATAAACTTGCATTTAAACTTCTAAATGAGTGAAACTCACTCAATCCTATAACGATACAACAATCTTGGTAGTTTGCAATATTATATTCATTTACCAACCAAAAATATCTAGAAACCATAGACTTACCTTGATTATTTGGTCCCATTGTGGAGTTACACCATTGCACAATTTTTTCTACATCGGTCAAATTAGCACCACCTTGGTATTTCAACTCCTCTCTAGCTATGGATCTTTTTACACATGCTCCAACACCAACATGTTCACCCTTTTCATGTCCAACATAAGTGAAGTTCTGAAAATTTTGAACGCTAGTTGTCACATGCATTCTAGTCAACCAATAGAACATCCTTGAATTCTTGAATTGTGACATGCAGTTATTTGACCATATGCTATGTTGATTGTATCTCATATTCTTTCCCTTAAATTATCATAGAAAAATTGAAAGCATCCTTGCACAAACTCTATGGAATGAGTACGATCATCACTAATGTAGAAGTGATTCTCTCTTAATATATTTATGTCTATCTTTGTGCTATCATGTGCATGCATGAATGTTATGTGTACAAAAATAATAACTTGAATAGAGTTGTAATACTGGTATTACACTTCATTTTGCAGTTGCAATGTGTAATTCTCAACAAAATATACAATAGAAACAATGGTACCAAGAGGAAATGTATCCTTACATAACTTGCATTGTTCGTCCAAACATCGAGCTCTATGTGTATGTATTGCATACTCCATAAACTATTTTCTCTTAAAAAATCCTCATAAATTTAGCTACAAAAATATTTGTATTCACTAACTCACATCTCTTCAAATCTTTTCCATCTTTAACCCCATATGTCATTGTCTTGTATTTTCAAAAAGTAACTATTTTTTTCCAATTTCATGTGTGCTCTCTAAATGTAAACATTCTTGCAAAATTTGAAAACCACCACAAGTAACAAATGATCCTCTCAAACATGACTTCTTAGAAAAAATTGGCCATCATATCTTCTACATAATACACTTGAAATAAAATCTCTTGATGATTTAGGAGGGACTTGTATACCACATTCCTGTAAAACATTGTTGGTATGCAAAGTAACACATATATGATGATAAATATCATAATGAATGGAAAATTAAATATGCAATCTACAACATGTAGTGTGTGCATGATTTATCTTAACATAAAAAGGTTTCACCATTTCAAAAATTCCTTTGACTAATTCACACTTGAGGATAACTTTGAATAAAATTTTTGAGTTTGAGTCATATCCAAAAAGTGTTTAGGATGTGGTTCATGATTTTGAGATCCTATTCTCCTTCTAACAACATCTCTTTGATTGGGTGAAACACTTGTATTATCTTTCCAAAAAAAACCAATTAACGCTCTTAATGCATCAACAACAACCTTGTATTTGTGTTAAATTCTACCCGAAAAATACCTATAGAGAATTATTATTAGGATCGTCAATTGTTTCATATCTCCCAATGACATTTAATAGTGTTCTACTTATTTTTAGTGACCTACTTGTTTTGGTAATCAAACGAGTTTTTTTAGTTTCGTTGCTTACTATAGTTGATGTAAGAACATGTCGGGTAACGTTGCTATCTTTAGTGGATGATGTTGAACCTATTGATTGATACAAACTAATTAAATTTCTTACAATAGTTCTTTCACCATTAATATTTGATGATCTTAAGCCAAGGATCTTCATAGTGTCTCTAGAATTAAGATTTTTAATCGTTTCAACAAACAATTGGCACTTTCTAGTTTCACTTAAGCTCTCAAAATAGTTTTTCCATATTTTATTAGCCATTCTTCTACAAGTGCGATCAATAATTTTGTTAGGCATTGGTTTCAAAATGTTTCCATCTATTCCAATTAGATAAAAAAAAATTATGAATATTTCAAGGAGGTATTAAGATTGGAGTGTGTTCTTGGTTTGCATTTGGTACATTTGATTGATCATTCCTTGTCTCAATAGGTGTGATTTTTGGTGCTTGTTCTTGGTTTTCAAAATTTGATCCATAATTTATATCTTCAATAGGTGTTTCGATATTTGATTCTACATTAATGCCAGTTGGTATAGATGATGTACATTCTCCTCCAACTTTTCTCATTTCACGTAGTCTTTCCATGTGCTCCCTTTGTTTTTGATTTTTTGCATCAAGTTGTTAGGGTGGTCCTCGCTTACTATTTCCCATGATTAATATCAAATTTTGCTAAATAAAAAATTATGAATATATGTTATAAATATTTTAATTTGAAAAAAATGATTTACTTCAAATTACTTAAACAAATATGAAATTTCTTGAACATCTATGAAATTAATTGAACATATATGAAATTAATTTTAAAAATATGAAATTAATTAAACATATATGAAATTACTTAAATAAATTACTCTTTTTGGCATCTAAATGATAAATTACTTAATCGAATTAATAAATTATCAATAATATGAAATAGTCATCAAAATTGAAAGTAAAAAATGTTATACAAACAAAAAACATTTAATAATTAGTTAATTATCAAATTCCAATCCATTTAAATCATTTGAGCTCAAATAAAATAAATAAATCTCTTACGCTATCCAAAAACATGCACAAAAAGTAGAGTCTATTGTAGTGGAACCAAATGCATGATTGTTATGTGATTTTTTGGCTATTACGAATGCATATAAACTAAAAAAAATGCGTACGCATTATTCTTACATAACACGTACGCTATATTCTTACATAAAACGTACGTGATATGCTTACATAAAACTTACACGATATGCTTACATAACACGTACACTTTATACTTAGATAACACGTATGTGTTATGCTTATATAACATGTACGTGTTATGATTACATAACACATAGATGTTATGTTTCCATAATATGTACGTGCTATTGGTCCATAAACTTAAGTGTTTGCACTTTGGCCTTCATTTAGAAGCGCCTATAGCATCAAAAAAATGTGTGTGCTTTTAACTTAACAAAACACGTATGTGCTTTTAACTTTGGAAAACATATACATGATTTGCTTAGTTTCTAGTTTTGAGGATGGATTTACCTTTACAAAATAGTTCTTTTAAATTAACAAAATGTATACGTGTTTTTCTTAGTTTTGTGTTTGGGCGATGAATTTACCTTTACAAAACACATACATGATTTTAACTAAAAAAACACACGTACATGTTTAGTTTAGTTTTAGGCTTATCATGAATTTAACTTACCAAAACCTTATGCACTTAACAATAACACTTGTACACTTAACCCTAAAATCTATACCCATAACCCTAAGCTCTATACTTTATACCCTAAACCCTATCCCTGAACCCTAAACCATAAAGAGAGAGAGGTTAGATAGAGAGAGGTAGTTCTAGGGAACTAAAGTCTATACCATATACCATATACCATTAGTTCCCTAAACCTTATCCCTCAACCTTAGGAACTAAAGCCAATAGGTGAAACCCTTAACCATATACTCAACCCTAAAACCATAAACCATAGGCCCTACACCCTTAATATTAAATAATTTAGAGATATTAAAGGGAGAGAGAAGAGAGAGACATGGGAAAGAGATAGAGAGAGGTGATATATAGAGAAGAGAGGTAGAGAAAGAGATATGTGAGGAAAATAGAAGAGAGATCTACATAGGGAGGGAGGGAGAGGTAGATAAGGACAAATGAGGGGAGAGATAGGAAGGGGAGGTAGATAGTGGAGAGAGAGGTTAGATAGAGAGAAGTAGATCTAGATGAGAGAGTGAAGTGAGATAGAGAACAATAGAGATGGGGAGGAGAGTAGAGAGGGGGAGATGTGAGAATTAACCCTAAACTATATACCCATAACCTGAAACCCTATACCCTATACCATCAGTTCCCTAAACATTATCCCTCAACCTTAGGAACTAAATCCAATAGGTTATACCCTTAATATTCAACCCTATACCCTAAACCCTATACCCTCTACCCTAAACCCATAAACCATAGGTCCTACACCCTAAATAATGAATAACTTAGAGATATTAAAGGGAGAGAGGAGAGAGACATGGGAGAGAGATAGAGATGTTGAATAGGACAACTGAGAGGGGGGTGAATTAGTTGTCACTGATTTTCACCTTTAATTCAATCATCAGAACTAATAATTAAAATTTCTTAGATGATCAATCATCAAATTCCAATGCAAAAAATAAAATTCAACACATAAACACAATAACACCATATTTACGTGGAAAACCCAATGAGGGAAAAAATATAGTGAGGATTAAATCACACTATAGAGAATATCAAAACCAATTATAAAAAGGCTCACTTCTTGAAACAAGGCTCACTACCTGAGATAAGGCTCATTTCTTGAGATAAGGACACATTGTCCAACAGGGCTATGACCCGAAGGGCTCACTGCCACAGAGATACAAAGAAGACAAAGAAGACTTGTTACACAGAAACTACAATCCCAATGCAACAAATGATTCCACCACAATTACTTCATCAACTTGTGTGAATGATAGAGTTCTCCTTTTGCTCACAACATTTGGAAACTCAGAATTAAGCTTCGCACTGATCTGCCACACACAACTCACACACACTTTCTGAATAGCATCAATTTTTCATCTACTCTTTCACTTATCTTCCTTCTTTCCTCTTGTGCATTTTTCATTACTAGCTCATCTTATATTTATACCATCTCCAACCTTGAAAAAGATGTCCAAAGTCGGCCATCCAAATTCAAATTAGGTCGATGCCAACCATCCTAGGGTGGAAGTATAATGAGGGCAACCAAACACATGCTTCATCGAGACCCAAAATAGATCCAACACGCTTCATTAACTTTGAAGATAGTTCTTAACACAAGGTTGACCAAACCAATGTAAAACACATAGACCAATTAAGCTCGAAACTTCCAAAAACCAAAAATATCTTCAATGCAATCAAAACATCTTAAATCTAGAACAACAAGTCAAAATACTTCATCAAAGAGAAATTCAGACTAGAAACATTTCTCCCAGACCTCAACCAGAACATAGAAAAACATAGTTCACAACTAGTGAACAGAACTCGAACTTCTCACCAAACTAACAACCGAAAATTTGGATATAACAACCTTCAACAACCATAACCAACATATCTAAACCGCATGAATCCTTTCGTCATTGATGGCAACACATGATGTGAAAGCCATCAAAGACACCATACCAGTTCTAAATATACTTCTCATGATTTTTCTTTTTGCTTCTCCCCCTCAAAAGACCATCTTTCTCATTACCTGCTTTCTCTTATTATCCTTTTTTCCTTTTCACATGCTTTCTCTCCCCCTTTGACATCAATGGAAAAGGAAATAGATATGTTCATTGAATCTTCCTTTGACATGAAAACAAAATACTCACAATGACAACACTTGAAACTAATTGCTCCCCCTAAGAGGTAGCCTCCAAAACATCAGTCCAAAAATATAGAACCATGAATCCACTAGACTGATGCATCTCCATATGCATCTTAGTTTATGAAAGGAGGGAAATAACCCCTAGCTTCTCCTAGAGATACTCAAAAGTATCTTTAGAAAGAGCCTTCATGAAAATATCAACAATTCGATCCTTCATTGAAACATTCTCAAGTTTTACTTCATTCTCCATGACCTTCTCTCTCAAGAAATGATATCTAATAGAAATATACTTTGTCCTCGAGTGCATCATAGGATTCCTCAAAATGTTAATTGCACTCGTGTTATCAAAAAAGATAGAAATGGGATCATCATATAACACTGCGATATCTTTTAATGTATGTTTCATCCATAGAACTTGTGTACATCAATATGTAGGAGCAATATACTTAGCTTCAATAGTAGACAAGGAGACTAAATCTTACTTCTTACTCAACCATGCCACCAATCTACATCCAAGAAAGAATGCACCACCACTTGTACTCTTTCTGTCATCTACACATCCAAACCAATCTACATTTGTATAAGCACTATGTGTAAAGTCAATATCTTTAGGATACCACAATCCATAATCCAAAGTTCCATTTAAATATTTGAATATTATTTTAACTACAACAACATGTGTTTCCTTCAGATCTTCTTGAAATCTAGCCACAAGACAAACCACATGCATAATATCTAGTCTAGTAGTAGTCAAATACAATAATCTGTCAATCATAGATCTATACTTTCTCTGATCAGTCTTAGGTGAATCATTATCTTTACCCAATTTGCAACCAGTCACCATAGGAGTACATACTAGTTTGGAACCATCCATCCCAAACTTCTTCAACATCTTTCTCACATACTTAGACTGTGAAATGAAAATTCCTTTTTCTGTTTGATTAATCTATAGCCCAAGAAAGAAATTCATCTCCAAAAACATAAACATTTCAAATTATTTCCGCATCTCTTCCACAAAAATCTTGCACACCTTTTCATTTCCTCCAAAAATAATATCATCAACATATACAACTACAATCAAGATTTTGTCATTATCAATCTTAAAATACAAATTACTGTCTACCATACCTTTGTTAAATCCTCGCTGAATCAAATACCTGTCTAACCTTGCATACCAAGCTCTAGGAGCTTTCTTCAATCTACACACCATATCTAGTTTATCTGTCAATTGAAATCCTTCTGGTTGTTCCATACAAACTTCTTCTTCCAGCTCACCATTTATAAATTCTAACTTGACATCCATCTGATAGACTTTGAAATCTTTATAAGCAACCAATGCCAAGAACATCCTTATAGCTTCCATTATTTCTACCAAGGAAAAAGTCTCCTGAAAATATATAACTTCTACTTGTGAGTAGCCTTTACACACAAGCCTCGCTTTTTTTCTGACAACTTCTCCATTCTAATTCAACTTATTTCTGAATACCCATTTTGATCTAATGATATTTTTGTCTACCGATCTTGGGAGCAATTCCCAAGTCTGATTCTTCTCAATTTGCAAAAGTTCTTCTTTCATTGCTTCCTTCCATTGTTCATCATTACATGCTTCACTTACTGCCTTCTTCTCAATCTCGTAGAATAAACACAAATTTACTTCAACAACAACTTTGCTTCTAGTTAACACGCCTTTTGTCTTGTCTCCAATAATCTAATTTTCTAAATGATTCCTTTGTACATATTTTGGTGTCCTATGGGATATCACTAGAGCATCTTCTTCTCTTTCATCTTGTTTATCCATCTTCTCTTGCTCATCTTTATCCCGTTCTTCCATAATTTCTTCTATTCTTGCACAATCATGTTCATCAGACACATATCCATCAATACCAATAGAATTATTTATTATATCATTAACCTTCACATTCAAGATCTCTAAAAACAATTCTCAATATTTTATTGAAACATCTAAATGCCTTGATTTTAGTAGAATACCCAAGAAATATGCCTTCATCACTTCTTGCATCAATCTTATCCAAAGTTTCCTCATCTCTTCTGATATAGCATTCGCTCCCAAATACCTTGAAATATTTAACTGTAGGAATTCTTCCATGCCATAGCTCATAGGGAGTCTTTGTACTATTTTCTCTTGCTTGAACTCAATTAAACACATAAACAATAGTATGAATAGCTTCTTTCTAGTAAACTTCTAGTAGATCGGCTTTAGTAATCATTGATCTAGTAGCCTCTTGAACTATTCTATTTTTCCTCTCAACAACTCCATTCTGCTGAGGAGTTCTTGGAGCAAATAACTACCTCTTTATTACATGCAATTCACAAAACATATTGAAAAAATGGGAGGTGAATTCTCCACCTTTGTTAGATCTTAAGTATTTTATTCTCAAATTCACTTCATTTTCAACCATATCCTTGAGTGCTTTGAATCTATCTAATGCATCTGATTTCTCTCTAAGAAATGTTACCCATGTATATCTAGAATAATCATCAATTAAAAGCATAAAGTACCTTTCACCAAGTATAATTCACACTCTCATAGGACCACATATATCTATATGAACTATATCTAGTAGTGTAGTAGTAGATTTTTCCTTTAATCTGTAATGATTTCTTGCTTTCTTTCCAAACTGACAATTCCTGCAAATAACATTAACAGGATTTGCAATTCTTGGTAAATCTATCATGGCCTAAACAACACTAATCCTTTCCAAATTATCAAAATTCATGTGACACATTCTCCTATGCCATAACCATCTGTCATTTATCCGAGTCATAAAACATTGTCCATCAGCACCCTTAAGTTGATAAATATTCCCTTCAAATTTCTTTCCTCTAGCAATCAATGTTTTAGATCCTTTCCGAATCTCACATTTCTCATCCTTAAACAAAAGATCATATCCTTTTCTGCACATCTAACCAACACTCAACAAAATATGCCTTAATCCCTTAACATAGTAAATAGCATTAGTATGATGCTTGCCATCAAAACTTACTAAACCTATCCCACAAATTTTAGCAGCAATATCATCTCTGAGCATAACCAAGCCTCCATAATATTTCTCAATATTAACAAACTTACTCTTCTCACCAGTCATGTGATGTGAACAACCACTATCAACTACCCAAAAATTATTTTCTTGTTTAGCATATAGGGCAGAGATAACTGTACCTTCATTTTTCTCCTTCTCCTTCTTCGGAGGGCTTTCCTTTACCTATTTTTTTGAATTAGTAGAAGTCGGTTCATCCTTAATCGCCAAGAACAAGCATTCATTTTCATCTAGATCTTCATATTCTGAATCTTCATCTAAAATACTAGCATTCTTATTCACATAGTAAGCTCTGTTAATCTTCTTTCCTTTCTTCTCTTTCTCATATCTTTGTTTATTCCTTTTAGCTCTTTCCAAACACTTTGCAACATAATGACCTATTTCTCCACAACTAAAGCATTTAAAGGGAAACTTACCTTCATACTTACATGAACCTTTTCTCATTCTTCTCACAAAGTTAGCTTCTATTTCATCAAAGTCCTCTTCATCTGGATCTTTAGCTTTTGTAGCTTTAAAAGCAGTCTCTGATTTGCCTCCATTTCTTAGACTCAACTTCCTCATTTCATAAGATGTCAAAAATCCTAGTAGCGGATCCTTAGTACAAGTCTTATAATCTATAGTCTGCTTAATAGCACTCACCTTTTCATTGTAAGAACTAGGAAGATTTATGAGAATCTTCTTTACAATCTTGGTTTCATCTATAGTAGCACCAAGATATCAAATTCCAACCACTACCTCATCCAATCTTTGTACATAAGCTTTAACATTTTCATCTTCAAACATATGTATAAGATCAAACTATAGTTCCAAATTCTGTAACTTTGCCTCTTTAACTCTTTCATCACCACCATGTGCTCTTTCTAAAGCATCCTAGACTTCCTTAGCTATCTTTAGATTTTGAATCTTAATCAACTCGAAATGTACCAGACTATTCTTCAAGGTGAACTTTTCCTTATTGTTCACTTCATGCAATTTGATTTCTTCAGGTGTACTTAGACCATTAGCAGGAGGAGTGTAAGGATTATTTTAAGATTTCTCCACCTCACATCCGCAATACTCCAGACATTCTTCCATCAAAACTTTCCAAATACCATAATTAGTTCCATCAAACCTCAAATAATCAAAGACCATCTTGCCAGCTATCTCAGACCTTCCTCAAGCGGTTAAGATCTTAACCAAGGAACCAAGCTCTAATACCAATTATTGAATCGGACAACTAAGAGGGGGGGTGAATTAGTTGTCACATATTTTCACCTTTAATTCAATCACTAGAACTAATACTTAAAACTATTTAAATTATCAATCATCAAATGCCAATGTATAAACTCAAATTCAACACATAAACACAATAACACCAGATTTACGTGGAAAACCCAATGAGGGAAAAACCATGGTGAGGATTAACTCACACTATAGAGAATATCAAAACTGATTAGAAAAAGGCTCACTGCTTGAAACAAGGCTCACTACCTGAGATAAGGACTCACTATCCAATAGGGCTACAATCCAGAGGGCTCACTACCATAGAGATACAAAGAAGACTTGTTACAAAGAGACTACAATCCCAATGCAACAAAGGATTCCCCTACAGTTACTTGATCAACTTGCATGAATGATATAGTTTTCCTTCTACTCACTGCATTCAAAAACTCAGCATTAAGCTTCACACTGATCTGCCACACACAACTCACACACACTTTATAAATAACATCAATGTCATATCTACTCTTTCACTTATCTTCCTTCTTTCCTCTTGTACATTTTTCATTACTAGCTCATCTTGTATTTATACTATCTCCAACCTTGAAAAAGAGATCCAAAGTCGGTCATCCAAATTCAAATTCAAATTAGGTCGGCACCAACCATCCTATGGTGGAATTAGAATGAGGGCGACCCAAGCACATGCTTCATTGGGACCCAAAATAGATCCACCACATTTCATTAACATCAAAGATAGTGCTTAACACAATCTCGACCAAACCAGTGTAAAACACATAAAAAAATTAAGCTTGAAACTTCCAGAAACCAAAAATATCTTCAATGCAATCAAAACATCTTAACTCTAGAACCACAAGTCAAAAGAGTTCATCAAAGAAAAATCTGGATCAGGAACATTTCTCCTGAACCTCAACCAGAACACAAAAAAACATAGCTCACAACTAGTGAACATAACTCAAAATTCTCAAAAAACTAATAACCAAAAATCTGGATATAGCAACCTTCAACAATCATAACCAACATATCTGAACCGCATGAACATAGGGGCAAATACTGAATCAACAACTGAATACCTATACACTTTTTTTATACAATTTTCTCAATGTCCTCAACATATACATCCAACAACAACTAGTAGATAACCAGTTGACCAGTTGGCACCAATGAAAACACCATCAATCCTTTCTTCATTCTTGCAACAAGAGAGAGGTGATATATAGAGAAGAGAGGTAGAGAAAGAGATATGTGAGATAGATAAAAGCGATATCTACATAGGGAGGGAGCTGGGAGAGTTAGATAAGGATAGATGAGGGGAGAGGTAGGAAGGGGAGATAGATAGTGGAGAGAGAGGTAGATCTAGATGAGAGAGAGAAGTGAGATATAGAATAATAGAGATGTGGGATAGTAGAGAGGGGGAGATGTAAGAATTAACCCTATACCCTATACTATCAATTCCTTAAACCTTATCCCTCAACCTTAAGAACTAAAACCAATAGGTTAAACCCTTAACCATATACTCAACCTATTAAATATACAGATTACTAAGAGGGGGGGTTAATCAGTATTCCATAAAACCATTCAAATAAAATCCATTTAAACATTATCACAAATATTATTGAATCAACAAGAAAGAACATGTAATCAAGACAATGCATCGTCACACATGAACCCTAGGATTTTTATGTGGAAAACCCAAAATGGGAAAAACCATGGCAAGGATTAGCTCACAATATATTATATCCAGATACAGTATATTACATGGCTCACTACCAGTAGTCACTGTCCTTGAAAGGATCACAACTTGAATACAAAAGATGGCTAACCACCAAGATACAAAAGTTGTGGCTCACTACCAAAAGTATGAACTGATGGAATACACCTTCTATGTGTAGGGTTCAGTTCCAATGAAGCTCTGAAGAAGTACTACTTCACACAATAGTTGCTCAACAATTCTATTATGATCTTCAACTGATAAATCATTTAGGATCGCATATTCAAACAATCCTCAATTCTCTTCGCACTTCAGCATACCTCTATTCTTTCTCCTTCCCATACTCAAACCTTCACATGTTCATACCATACACCATTCACCTTACACTCACACTCATTTCTCCTTCAAAGAGTCTTACATATATATGCAAGTATATCTCATTCATCATTTAGGTTGGCCTAATTAGATGAAAACAAACTAATCAAAAACACTCTTGTCAACACCATGTAGGATTTAAAACATTTTTATCCATGTAGTGCATCATATCAAGTTAGCATAGATATATGGAAAACATCTGCAAAGACATACACTTCTCAAAGAAAAAACCTTCCAAATTTGATATTACTCCAGTTTCTCATCACATTAACATCAAAGAGACTACCATTAGAACTGTAGTATTAGAATATTCTTCTGAAGAAAATGTGGAGTCTCCCACATGGATATGTTTTGCAATGAAACAACTATAGAGTACAGAGTTAAACTTTTCCAATGATAATTTTTTCCTCAAGAAACAAAACTTATCAAGATCCTAGATATAGATATCTAAATGATTCATAATAAAATAGTTAAGAGATCAGAGTCGTATCTTTTCTTGCGGTGAATTATGGACTAAAAATCTAATGCATTGGTTTATCAGTAAAGAATACTTTCGGTAGAGATTATCTTCTGGTATACCAAGTAAGCTTCCCATAAAATTATCACCATGTTCACATCAATGACAACATAGGAAAATACAGATCAATCCATATACACTTCATGCTCATGTTGCAAGACTCCATATTTCCAACAATCTCCCCATTTGGCATTGATGGCAACATGTATATCAAAACCATTTTATCTCTGATACAAAGCAACTAAATACTCTCCCTTTCAAAACTATTCTTTTTAGAATTTTTTTTTCCTTTATCTATCTCTCTATCTCTCCCCCTTTGACATCAATGGAAAAGGACGTATAGGGCTCGGGTATATGTGTATATGCATAAAAATATAACCAAAAATGAATATACAAAGAGAGTTGTATTAACCTGAAGAAGAGGAACCTTTGAGGTTCTTCAGGGTATCCTTCCACGAAGCTTTGCATTCTTCCCATGCTTCTTTCACACTTACAAGAGTCTTGTGTAATAGTTAAAGTTTAGTCAAAGACTTTATACCTTCTACCAAAGTATTGGGATTAAGATTGATTTATGATAGATTGCCAATACTATCAAGAGCACTAGATATAAGAATGTGCATGAGTTTTACCATATCTATGAGTGCCACAAACTTCTTAATTGATTCTATTCTTTTATCCTATAGGGAAAATAATTTTTCTTCAAGCTACACAATGTAGGATTGTCTCTATCGTCTACCAAGCTATACATATCTTCTTGAGTACTCATCTTAGTTTCACTCTTCCTTATTTCATCTCTTACATTTAGTGAATTGTTGGACCAATTCAAATAGTAAGAAAGTAATTCCTGAGCTTCTTTTCCACAAACATGTACATCCTTCAATTCCTTCACCACCTTGTGATGTGCATCTGGAAATTTCTTCTTGATATCTTCTAAATTTTCTTTTGCTGACCTAATTCCAGTTTGTGCTTCTAAATTAAAGATATATGCTTTCAAAGAGTTAATCATGCTTCTAAGATTCTCCACAATTGATACAGATGAATCAAATTTAGCACCGGGGATTACCTTCTACAATTATTTTAATGCACCTTGAATGTTTATGCTTTCATGCTCATGTTGAGCTCTCTCTGTTTCACTTCCTTCCATGACTTCTAGTTTGATAAAAACACCTTTTCTCTTCTTTCTTGTTCCAGTTGCACTACTTGAGGATTCTTCTTCATTGGGATTCTTGGGGCTCTCTAAAAGTATTTTTTCATAATGATCAATTTGAACCTCAGTCACTTCATATTTTAGCTCAGGTATCCACACTAGTCTGGATTCAATTGCTTCCATATAACAAAAATATGTAGAAACTAGGAAATTAATATTTTTAGAGTACTTCCGAGTCACACTTTCTAGAATCCTTGTTCTTTTGTTCATCCTCATTTGAAATATTCCAAAGAATGCAACAAGAGTAGTCTCTTGAGCATCTAAACCACCAAGGTTTATCATGAAATTACTGATTTGATGAGAAATAGGTTCTGCATTTGTCCATTCTGTCCTTCCAATAACTAGTAACTCTTTCATGAAGTAAAAGAGTAAGCAGACTATCAAAGTTCCATACCAAAATGTATTTTTTTTGCTCTTCTTGATTTCCTTCAAGTTATTCAATAGATGAATTCTAAGTAGTTCACATAGATCATAATCCATACCTCTCCTAACCATATCAATATCAATGTAAGAAGAAATAGTAGAAACTATGTGGTCACTGCTTGGAAACCAAACTTTGTGTCCAACAATCATCGCAACATACCTAATGAATGGATCTTCAATTGTTCTTAAAACAAGTTATTTTCCTTTGAGGGTCACCACATCGATGAGGTTTTTATTAATATTTTTGATAATTGCTCCCCCTTAGGCATTTCCTAACTCAAAATTTGATAGGCATATCTACACCAGAGGATGACACAGATAAAACCAATGATTCAGATTCAGCTTGATTGAATTCTCCTCCCTTTCTCTAGATTATTTTCATTTCTTTTCTTACTTCTTCTGGGCCTATGATTGGTTCATGCCTCTTTTCTAGATAGTTATTTTTATCCTTTTGAATCTAAATTCACTAGCAGAATGCTCCAAATTGTGGCAATCACAAAAAACAACATTCTTCCTTCCATACTTTATTTTATTCAATCTATATTCGCATTGATTAACCTTGTGTCCAAATAAGTTGTAGTAATCAAAGTGACCATTAAATGATAAATATTCCTTGTTCAAATTCTTATTTCTACATTCCATAGCCTTGTATCCAATCTTCTTGCTCTTAAAAAATTTGTTGAAAGATGATAAAGTATCATTCATTCTAATTCTGTAGGAATAACAAGCATCATTAAAAGATAAGTACCTTTGAGCATTATGTTGTTTGATGGGAGTCCTTCTGGTAATTCTTCTTAAGACATTGATTTGTCCATCTTTTCACTGAGTCTTCTTGTCAGGAGATTGCTTCATTTTTGAACTCTGTCCTTCTTCAAACCCTAAACCACTTTTATCCATTGTAGGTCTATGAGAAATAATCAACTTATCAAGCATTGCAGTGCTTGTCTTGAATTTATCCTCAAGTCTTTTCACCTTTTCCATATCTAATCTCAAAATTTCCATTTCTTGCTTGAGTTTAACACATTCATCCATCTTCTTTTGAATTTCAATTTTCAGATAGTCTTCAACTCTCTTCTTTTCTTCCAATTTTTGTAGCAGTATGGCGATATCATCATGTTCTCATTTTAATTGATCACAGGATTCTTCATATCTTCTCCTCAGATTCTTGATACAATCATTCACTTCCTTCATCGTATTCTTCAGATCTTCAATTTCTTTTGAATGTCCAACATAGATCACTTTCGAAGGAAAATAATTTCTTATATTCAAATTTTGGGACCTTCCTCAAGTTGTTAGGCTTCTTCGGAGGAACTAGGATTTGATACCAATTGTTGAATATATGAAATACTAAGAGGGGGTTTGAATAAATATTCCATAAAACCATTCAAATAAAATCCTTTTAAATATTATCACAGATCTGACTGAATCAACAAGAAAGAACATGGAATCAAGACAATGCATCATCACACATGAACACTAGGATTTTTACGTGGAAAACCCAAAATGGGAAAAAAAATGGTGAGGATTAGCTCACAATATATTATATCTAGATAGAATATATTACATGGATCACTACCAAGACTCACTGTCCTTGAAAGGATTACATCCTGAATAAAAAAGAAGGCTAACTAACAAGATACAAAATTTGTGGCTCACTACCAAAAGTATGAACTGATGAAATACACCTTTTGTGTGCAGGGTTTAGTTCCAATGAAGCTCTGAAGAAGTACTGCTTCACACAACCACCACTCAACAATTCTATTATGATCCTCAATTGATAAATCATTTAGACTCACATATTCAAATAATCCTCAATTCTCTTTACACTTCAACATACCTCTCTTCTTTCTCTTTCCCATACTCACACCATTCACTTTACACCCACACTCATTTCTCCTTCAAATATTCTTACATATATATGAAAGTATATCTCATTCATCAATTAGGTCAGCCTAATTAGATGAAAAGAAACTAATAAAAAATACTCTTGTCGGCACCATGTAATATTTAAAACATTTTTATCCATGTAGTGCATCATATCAAGTTGGCGTAGATCGATGGAAAACATCCACAAAGACATACACTTCTCAAAGAAAACACCTTCTAGATCTGATAATACTTCAATTTCTCATTACATTATCAGAGATACTACCATCAAAACCATGACATTAGAATATTCTTCTTAATAAAATGCAGAGTCTCCCACATGGATATGCTGAGCAGTGAAACGACTGTAGAGTATAGAGTTAAACTTTGTCAGTGATAACTTTCTGCTCACAACACAAAAATTCTCAAGATCTTGGATATAGCTTTCTGAATGAGTCATAATAACATGGTTAATAGATTAGAGTCATATATTTTCTTGCGGTGAATTACAGACTCAAAAACCAACACAATGGCTTATTGGTAAAGAACACTTCTGATAGAGATTATCTTCTAGTATACCAAATAAGATTCTCGTATAGTTGTCACCATGTTGACATCAATGAAAACAAAGGAACAACCAGATCAATCCATATACACTTCATGCTCATGTTGCAAGACTCCATATTTCCAACACAACCCTATACCGTAAATCCTTGACCCTAAACCCTATACCCTCAAACCTAAACCCATAAACCATAGGCCCTACACCATAAATAATGAATAATTTAGAGATATTAAAGGGAGAGAGGAGAGAGAGACATGTGCAAGAGATAGAGAGAGGTGATGTATAGAGAAGAGAGGTAGATAAAGATATATGTGAGATAGATAGAAGAGATATCTACATAGGAAGGGAGGGAGAGGTAGATAAGGACAAATGAGGGGAGAGATAGGAAGGGGAGGTAGATAGTGAAGAGAGAGAGGTAGATCTAGATGAGAGAGAGAAGTGAGACAGAGAACAATATAAATGGGGAGGAGATTAGAGAGGGGGAGATGTGAGAATTAATCCTAAACTATATACCCATAACCCAAAACATATACCCTATAATGCCGATTCCCTAAACCTTATCCTTGAACCTTAGGAACTAAAGACAACAGGTTAAACCATTAACCATATATTAAAACCTATTGAATGCACAAGATAATTGAGAGGGGGGTGAATTATTTGTACCTTAAAACTTCAAAACCCTTATACACATTCAGATCCACATTCATTCAATAAACCCTTAAATATATTATGATGATTTAGAATGAAAATCAAATAATAGAAACAACAATAGCTTAACACCACACACAAGAGAACACCAGATTTACGTGGAAATGCGAAGATGGGAAAAACCATGGTGAGGATTAGCTCACAATATAAGTAATAACAACATTGATTACAATCGATCACTTTCAGAGGACTCACTGTGCAAAAAAAGAAAGGCTCACTACCAGAGGAATCACTGCTAGAATATAAAAGAAGATAGAGAAGAAACGTTACATAGAGAAACTATCTCAATGTAATAGAGAATCCACCACAATGTCACCAAAACCATCTTAGTCTGATTAAAGAATTGTAGACACCTTCTGCTTACTACATCCAATAATCTAACACATGAAATCTCGCACTGCACTTCTAAAATTCAAACTCTATAACTCTACAATTCACATCACTCTTATCTATCTCATCATCCTTCAACAACTCAATGCTTATTTATACCATTTTCAACCTTGTAAAATTTCTCCAAGGTCGGCTATGCACCTCAACTATGAAAATCCAAATTAGGTTTGCACCAAAACATTCTTGTGGTGGAAATGAATGAAGGCAAACCAAAAAATTCCATAGCTAGGACCTAAATCCATCCTTACATTCCACACCACAATTCCATAAACATCTTAGCACCTTTGCAAGTAGTGTAAACACCAAGGTTGGTTGATACCCATGTAAACACCAGTAATCTTTTAAGTACATGCTTCTTTAATCTATTCATAACTCGTGGACAAAAAATGTCACCTGAACACACTATGGAATATTCCATAAACACCCTGAAATCCAAAATAATCCTTCATAACAACTTTCACCTGAAGAATGTACACACCCAGTACATCCAAAATACTCTACCATACACTATAACTGAAGAAATATACTTCCTTAGTGTAGACACATAAAAATGGCCTAGACTTGCAAACCACATTTTTCTATATCATGCTTCATCTCAACATAATTAAAATATTTAATTATGTCCTATAGTCCAATGTCAACTATTAATTAAATAATTCTTAATTATTTAATTAATTCATGTCTTTTATTCCTCCTCACTATTTAAATAAATTACATTTATTAGTTAAATATGTCCCTAATTGCTTATGTCACTCTATAATTAAATAAATTCCTAAATTTATTTAATTATTATTAGTCCATTACTTCCTCATGATTATTTAAATAAATAAACTTTATTTATTTAATACGTCATTAATTATTTATGTCTTCTCATAATTAAATAATTTTTTATTATTTATTTAATTATTATCCTCTCCAGCTTTCTTTCTAATTTTAAATAAAATCATTTATTTAAAATTATCCATCCTCTTCAACTGTCTTTCTAATTTTAAATAAAATCATATTTAAAATTACCCACTTTCTAATTTTCCTCCACAATTGAATAATTTTAATTATTAAATTGTCTTATTGATTTTATTTCTAAATTTAAATAAAAGCATTTTATTTAAATTGGCAATTTCCCTCTTTCCAAGTAAATAATTTTAGATTATTATTATTTACTGTCACATGAATTCATCATTTTGGAATTAATTTAAAATATTAATTTAAAATATAGCATTTCTCTCCACAAATTAAGTTATTTCTAAAATAACTTGATTTTCTAACTCATCCTTTTCTACTTGCTAATTCTCATCTCACTGTCACAACTATTCTCATTCCTTGATTTAATTTCTTAAATTAAATCTTGTCCACTCAATTGGAATTTCATCCTAGAGTTGCCCTAACCTTAATTAAGGGGTTGTTATTTTGAATCTTGACCAAAAATTCTAGGGAACTTATCAATCTTTAATCTCATCCATCCATACAAAATTGCATTTTCTATAAAATGCCAATTTTGTATTCATTTCAAAATCTCTTAATATCTCTTAATTTCTAGACTTCTCCTTCTTCATGCATTCTTGCATTTCTTTATTAAAATCCTTCAACATTTGCTAGGTCATGCCACAAATTTAGTTTGCTCACACAAAATCTGAGGGAATCCATCATATTGTAGGAAGTAGAGAAGGTGCAAGGAAGGTGATTCATGGAGGTTGAAGACATTTGGTGAGATATTTCCTTTTGTTTTGTTGTTTCCTCCTTTGTTCTTCTTTGCTCACTTAGGTTTGTTTTTTTGTTTGTTTTAATTAAGCTAACTTAATATTTTCCTATGTTACACTTAGCACATAATCTCAAACAACCTTGTCCGAGTAAAGTTACCAACACACTCAAAATTCCTTCAGATCTGCAAGACCTGAAACATAACTACAAAGAAACATGGAGCAAAGACATTTCTCCTAGACACCTCTGTAATGCACAATTCACACACTAGTGAACACAAATTTTTCTGCACAACAATCCAACACATCAAATTCTAGATAAAACACCTCTGAACATATCTGATCAAAATATCTGAAGTGCATAGATAGATCTTCAACCTAGAAGAAATGCATATTAGCAAAAGAAAACAACCCTGCAACCTAGAACACCACTACAACACATTGTTTCCTCTTTTTATCAAATTTTCTCAAAAGCACTAGAGACACATCCTACTCATCTTCAGTACTTCCTCAACACAACTAAACCAACTACAACATAGTAATTCAACCATAGATCACAAAAGCTTATTACAACAACACTAGAGGTTGACATTAGTAGCTTTACTAATGAGAACATAATGTAGCTAACCAAAGCATAGATAAAACCAACATACTCACATAACAATATCCCTCAATAATGATCTTATTCCTCCTTATACAATTGACACCAATGAAAACACAAGATTTTTAACATCAATGACAACACCAATTTTCTCATACTTGCAACAAACCCTATACCCTAAACCCTCGACCCTAAACCCTATATCCTCAACCCTAAACCCATAAACCATAGGCCCTACACCCTAAATAGTGAATAATTTAGAGATATTAAAGGGATATTGGAGAGAGATACATGGGAAAGAGATAGAGAGAGGTGATATATAGAGAAGAGAGGCAGAGAAAGAGATACATGAGATAGATAGAAGAGAGATATACATAGGGAGGGAGGGAGAGATAGATAAGGATAAATGATGGGAGAGATATGAAGGGGAGGTAGATAGTGGAGAGATAGGTTAGATAGATAGAGAGATCTAGAGTAAAGAGAGAAGTGAGATAGAGAATAATAGAGATGGGAAGGAGAGTAGAGAGGGGGAGATGTGAGAGTTAACCCTAAACTATATACCTATATCCCAAAACCCTATACCATTAGTTCCCTAAACCTTATCCCTCAACCTTAGGAACTAAAGCCAACAGGTTAATCCCTTAACCATATATTCAGCCCTATACCCTATACTCTCACCCCTAAACTCTATGCCCTCAACCTCAACCCTATACCACATACTCTCTTGACCCTAAATGCTATCCCTCAACCTTGGGTCCTAAGGCTTATATAATAATTGCTCAACCATATAAACTCAACCCTAAGCCCTATATTATATACCCTTAGCCCTAAATCCTTGTTCTAGTCTTATGCATCCAATAAATAGTCTCCATGGTTCCTCATACCCTGGTGTATAGTATCGTATGCATTATCAAATTAATTTCTCTCTAGATTTTAGTTCAATTATTGCATTCCAAATACACCCAATCCCATCCCATCCCTTCTTTCTAATCACCATCATTTTTCTCTTTCCTAATCATGGATTCTATGTGCATATTCATTCTCTATTCCTTCCATATGTCCCTACACTCAATGTAATAAGATGGTCACCTAGTATTCATCTCCATCGAACTCATCTCATCATTGCATTTTCGTCTTAAGTCTTTATTTTTGTTATTGTAAGAATCTTCTCATCAATATTGCATTTTCATCTTAAGTGTTTAGATGTAATATTCTAAGCATCTTATCATCATTGAATTTTAATTTTTTCAATGTTTATATTTTTTATTTGAAGCATCTTATCATAGTTTCATTTTTATCTAAAGTGTTTAGATTTGTTATTCTAAGAACCTTATCATCATTTCATCTTTTCATCTTAAGTGTTTAGATTTTTTTATTTTAAGCATCTTATCATCATTTCCTAAATTCATCTTAAGTGTTTAGATTTTTTATTCTAAGCATATTATCATCTTACGTGTTTATTACATTTCATATCCACAACATGCATATGCATTCATCATTTAAAGATACATTCTACATTCATTTTAAACCATATACATATATATCTACATTAACATTCACCTACATATGTCATAAATCTCATACACCAATAAAAACAACATTATTAGTACATTGATATTATAATCATCATTGATCTAGTTGATCTCCTCAACCTCCTTGATCTAGCTAATCTAGATGTCCCAGTCCTCAGGTGATCTATATAGCTTTACAAAACATGTGCATTCTTTTAACTTAATAAAACACGTGTGTTTTTCTTAGTTTTTGGATTACAATGGATTCAACTTACCAAAACCCTATGCACTTAACCCTAACACCTATACACTTAACCCTAAAATATATACCCATAACCCTAAGCTCTATACCCATAACCCTAAACCCTAGATACCTTATACAATCAACCCTAAAACCTATCCCTTGACCCTAAACCATTGAGAGAGGTTAGATAGAGAGAGGTAGTCCTAAAGAACTAAAGTCTATACCCTATACCCTATACCCTATACCATCAATTCCCTAAACCTTATCCCTCAACCCTAGGAACTAAAGACAATAGCTTAAACCTTTAAACATATACTCAAACCTATACCCTATACCCTCAACCCTAAAACCTAAACCCTATACCCTCAAACCTAAACCCTAGCTATCAACCCTTGGCCTTAAAGCCTATAGGACAAAACCATTAATCCTCAACCCTTTACCATATACCCTCATGATCCTAAATGTTATCCCTCTTGACCTTGGACCCTAAGGACTATATAATAATCCCACAACCATATACACTCAACCCTAAATCCTATATCATATACCCTAAACCATATCCCTTAACCC
This sequence comes from Sequoiadendron giganteum, assembly GCA_007115665.2. NCBI lineage: Eukaryota > Viridiplantae > Streptophyta > Pinopsida > Cupressales > Cupressaceae > Sequoiadendron > Sequoiadendron giganteum. Next base: position 465,072,568 of record CM021106.1, read on the forward strand.
TAGGCCCTAAAGCATAAGGGTTGAACCCTCAATCCTATACACTCAATCCTAAATGATATACCCTCAACCCTACACTCTAAACCATTCACTCAACCCTAGGTCATAAAACTATACACTCTAACCTTAGCCTTATACCTTCAACCCTCAAGGTTCCTATACCTTCAAACCTAAACCTTATAACTCAATCCTATACTCTCAACCCTAAAGACTATACCTTATCATCAATTGTAAACCCTAATAAATAAACCTTATACCCTATATGTTAAACCCTAAAACCCAACATTCATAATTTCAAACTAAAACCTACATAATTAAATTTAATCCCTAAACCCTAAAATCTCAACTCTCCATCATAAACCATCAAGAACATGATGCTTAGAGAGATGTAAAGAGAGTTAGAGACTGAGGTGGAGGGAGAGAGAGTTGGATAGTTAGATTCAAGAACATGATGCTTTTAGTGGATGCCAAAACACACTCACCTTTGGCATAATGCCAATATATTATACAAGTTCTATAAGGCTAACTATATAATATAGTGAGTAGATCAAAATCTAGATGTATATTGTGTTTATCAATTCATCATAAAAAAAATATCTATCTATTATTACCAAAGGTGATCCTTATGGTTTACTAAATGGAAACCACTTAAGAGGACTAATTTACTCCAAACAATCTTACTACGAAAGGGGTATTAATATTGTTTTTACGTAAGTGGACAACTTAACTCTATAATAGAACTAACAATCTTAAAATCCTCTCATTGTAAAAATGAAAGCTAATTGGACACACACTTATAATGCTTATAATAATTGATTACTATCTTGTTTGATTTATAATTTAATGTTTGACGTATATATTATCGAAGTGAGAAAGTAACAATAGATTTTAGATAAAAATAGTCCAATACTTAAACATGAAATTGGGATTGTGTTGGTCTTCCTTTTCATACATAAATATGTAGTTTCCCAATTTTAAATTTTAAATATATATTGTAATGTTGACTATACTATTTTCCTCTAAAATAAGATACTCGGTGATTTTAGTTTTATCCCCTCTTCAAAAATTTCATTTTCTTTGCATGATTCATGAACCAACAATTTATTTATTTGTTTATTTGTAATTTTACAAAACACATACATGTTTTGGCTTGCAAAAAACATGTACGTGTTTTGTATTTTACAAAATATGTATGCATTTTAGCTTGCAAAAAGCACATACGCATTTTGGATTGTACAAAACACGTACATTTTTTGGCTTGTACTTAGGCTTGGATGGTTCATTTACCTTATTTTCATGTGATTTTCTCCTCCATTCCCATTTTCCAACTTGCTCGTCATCAGTTTTACACATTATAAATCAAATCTTAGTAAAATTACCACAATGATTTCACATGTCTTCTAAGCTTTGTAACCATGTAATTTTTCTAGATTTGAACAACATTAACACATTTTTTAAATTTCTTTCACTAATGTTTCCATAGTTATCAGAGACACCTGTATTGAATTTTTTAAATAAATTTTGACATGCTTGTCCATTTTAGAAAAAAATTATATAATATTGTTCTACACTCCATTCTTTAGACATTGGGAAAAAAAAATCATTTTTGATTATTTTGGTGCAAGTTATATGATGCACATGGTTGGTGATGGAATTTTAAAGATGAATCCACTTTGAAAAATCATAAAAAAATAATCAATAAAAAATTTAAAAAAATATACAACTTCTAGTACCCACTCTTAAATATATTTCTACCAATGGGTTTTTGAAAATACTAAATGCAACTAAAAAAATTGAGCGGTACACGCCAGATACTATGTTTTTAAAAAAAAAAATAGGAACACTTTTGTGTAATGAACCATTTGATCCTCTTAATATTATCTATTTTTGAAAAAATTTAGTAGTTTAGAAACTAGATTTAGAGTACTACAATTCTTGTTCTTAATGTATGTTCAAATTTTGAGTGCATTAATCTCAAACTACTCCTCCAAGTTCAGATTTAGCTGATTGCAAAATAAAAGTGACCACTTTTGATCCCCCTTTTTTGCACCACCTTGGTGTCTTTAACCAAATACAAATAGTTTCTTAGGTGAAAAAGTCTCTTAAGACCTTGAGCTTTTAAAATCTTGACATGCCTACAAATTCATAGATTTTTTCCACATTAATAAAAAATTGAATTATAAATATTTGTTATTAATTATTTGTTGAATTTTTTGGATTTTGTTTAGAATTTGGGTATGTATTTTAGATTTACAAGATAATATTTTAATTTTGAACTTGTTGGAATATTCTCATTTTTTAATGAAATCTTTAGGGTTTTAGTCTTTTTGGTTTACAAGGGTTTTCCCTTATATCTTTTAGCTAAAACCCTAGTCCTTATAAGTTATGTTCCTTTGTGCATGTTTCTATTGCATTCTTCTAATTTAATGTTGACTATTATTTTTAGTTTATTCAATTAAGTTTATTAAATTATCCCCTTGAATGTCAAAGTCTTACTAGCCCTTCAATTTTATTAACCAATATTTACCTATGCATGTATTATCCTTTACCTTTTAGTCATGGTCACATTGTAGCTTTAGGTCCCTATTCAAATTCTATGCATTGAGGCCCTATTGCATCAGGGTCCTTAACATCATGATTTTCATTTAAAGTTTTTTTCTATAACTATGAGCTAGTGATATCACCCCTTGTATCCTTGAGTGCAAAGTCATACTTGCTAGCTTATACAATGTTGTGATATTCTTGAGTTGAGTTGATGGATTATGATTGGTTCATTAATTCTTATGTGTATGCTTCAAAAAGTAGAAAAGTATATTAGTTTATGGGAGGTGGAGATGTCCAATTACATCACATAACTCCATCACATTACACCTTTGACTATGGGCCCCTCGATGCACACTAGTTTTATATCCACTATGAGTATATTGATTTGGGTTCTGACTCAATAATATCTTATGTGGTGGGGAACAAGTAGAAAATTACTATTACATCATGTAGCTCCTTCACATTTGGATTTTAAATGGGGACCCCACTTTCACATGTACAATGTGTGATGTATTTATCTCTCTCAAATAAATACTAACATGGTTTTTAGGTGGTAACATCCTATTGAATCACATGAATTTTTCACATAATAGTTTTGAGTATGAAACCCACTATCATTCTTGTGATGAATGATAACTTTATATTTACTATAGATAAGGGTTCTAGTTTGGTATCATGATATGTAGTGGTAGAAAAATGATAGATTATTATTGTATTGTAGAGGCTCTTTGCATCACAATTTTGAATGTGAGTCCCACTTCCATATGTGTGATGTATGATGGGAGAAAAAGGTGAATTATAATTACATATAATGGATTAGTTTTTAATATTCATGTAAAAATACTATGATATTATTGGGCCACATGTTAATCAACCTAACAAATGCAATGCTCCTAGTAGTCAAAGTGTACAACATATCTATCTAGTGGCACCATGTGTAAAAGTAGGAGCATAAATTTGATGGAAAAAACCATTAATTTTTCTTTAAAATTGTAGAATAGGGAACTAAAGGAATACTTATCATGTTGCACTATACTTACACAACTAGAGCACCATTAACAATCTATTGTGACTTTATAACAGTTTGATTAGTTTTTATCCATCCCAAAGAAATAGTTCATCATAAAGGCATAGATTCACATGTAGTAGTGGAAGATAGAAATAATCCATGCAACCATTAATGTAGTATGGTATTCATAACCTCCATTTTATTATATCTTAGAGGATTTTCCTTAGCACTTTGCATAGGAGGTCTAAGGGGCTAGAAACATCATAAAAACATGCTAAAATATGCTAAAAACTTTTATAAATATGATGCAAACATCATGAAATGGAAAGATCTCTTGATTCACCTATAAAATAGAACAAGACGATGTCAACAAAAATGAAGATAAAATCCAAGAGTTAGAACAACATGATATGAGCCTATTCTATTGCCATACATGCACAATTATACAAAAAAAATGGTTTAAAATTGAGGAAACAAGGCCCAATAGCTAAGTACAATATAATTAGTAATATTGTACCTAATTTGTAACCTAATACATGCCTAATATACCCTCCCATAAGGTTACAAATGTCAGTTCTATATTTAAGATTGAAGATTATGATTGAAAATAGAGAAAAGTGAAGAATAGAGGGTTGCAAATGAATGTTGAGAAAGAGATAAGTTAGCTATAGTTTTGGAAAATGGTGACCTATATTTTTTGTTGGAAAAAAATAAAATATTTTAAATTGGATTTTTTTTGCATGATAACAAAAAGGAATAAAAATTGAAGTTTTAAAATTGTCAATTATATAAAAAAGCATAAAAATAGGGATTTTATTTACTATTCTAAAGAGGGACATGGAACTAAAGGTTATGGTTTATTAAAATATTAATTTATTCTAATCATGCATTTAAATTTTCTTTTACTTTTTGGATAACTATGAAAATATTAAATGCATGTAGATCTAGGCAATTCATGCTAGATTAATTATAGCCATCAATTTTTGTAAAAAGTTGATGCCTTCTCCTATAAAAGGAAGTTTATTATACTTTTAAAAAGGAGGGATAAACTGTTGATTTTCAGTGAGCTACAACAATAAATATTTTCAATATTTTTCTTGGTTTATCTCCCCTTAGTAAAATTTATGTTGTGAATATGCATGCATGAGTTTTAGTTCGAATATTTCAATTACTTTATAGTGAAGGGATTATTAGAGTTGTGAAAAATTTGGTGCTTTAATGTCTTTGAAATTTTAAGTAATTTAAGTTTCTAAAGATATTACACTAACTTTGTGGCTCTGTGATTCAATCTAGTTAAACAAACTTTTTCTTATTTTTAGATTAATTTATTCATGCACATTAATTTTTTAGCATAAATTTAAACTTAGGATTTTCCTTCTTCCCCTTTCTTTTAGTTTTTTTATATTTATTTAAAGTTATGAAATATCAACAAAGTGTTGAAAATTAGGTGTCATAAAGAATTCCCAATAGTCACATTTGATCAAATTTAGGATCAGGGAAACCAAATTTTAGGGTTTAAAATATCACTAATTACTTTAGTATCAAAATATAATCATTGTGTAGATTCTAGTGTATAATTGTGTAATCCCCTTTGTGAGGAAAACGAAACAATGAATAATTGAGTGAACCAACAAATCATGACTTGCCAATCAAAACCTTGGTGTAATCATCTATCATTTAGGGACTTTCTTTTCTTCCAACATATATGTGAATTTTTTCAAATTTGTATCTATGTTGTAAGTGTGTCAAAACATCCATCAAATAATTGGTGCTATAACAAGGGCATGAATGAAGAGTATTCAAGGTTGCTTACACATTTTGAATGAGTTAAATCTTGAGGAGATTTATCTCCGATGGGAAAACCTATATGTATACTTGTGGGTCTCCATGAGATTCCTTTCCATGCACACAATAATTTTCCCTTATTCTTACTGAATAATAGATCAAATAATTTAGATCATGTGTATATTTGTAGAGATGTGATGTTTTTTCTTAAAATTTGTCATGAGGATATTGTTTTCCCTCTATTTTTCAAGACACTTCGAGGTGTGACACTTCAATGGTATTAGAATCTTCCACCTAATTTAATTTTCTTATGGTTTATAAAATTTATTCTTGATCCAATTCGATCCAAATGTGGGTACACAAATCTATTATTTTAGTTTACAACCATGCGAAGGACACCCAAAGAGTCAAATTTTTAATTCAATCACAAGCTTCTTCATATGTACCAAAGAATTCAAGCTATAAATCAAATAGTGCATGATCCACTATTAACAAAGAAACATCTTTATAATTTGGATGTCTTAATTGTAGAAAAGATGATAGAATTTAATGAATAGAAAAGCAAGAACAAAAATGATATAAGAAATAATGAGATAAAT